>CM032877.1:51575232-51837732 GCA_019176425.1 Megalops atlanticus
CAATCCAAATTTTAAATTGATTACATGAGGTGCTGCAGGAGAACCAAGAACATAAAAATATGTCTGGACAATAAAAAAATAGAGCAGTTTTTTTCTCTTTTTTTGGAGGGAGAAAATACCTCCATAGCTTTTGAAAATGTTTGACAGTAAACATTATTAAAATGGATGCAGAATCCTGAGAGCCTGTAGAATCCATACAGACAGTGGAAATACTGAATCGCTTTTACACCTTCATGAGTCTAAGAGCATCATGGACCTATCTGCCAAGTGTCAAGCCAGAGTCATTGGGTTATGTAGTGTGTTTACTGCTCCAAGACTCTGAATGCTGCCCGTGTAACAGAATGCAATTTTTCCATTTTCCACCACCATCTACAGAAAAAATGAATGTGCATTCTCTTTCCAAAACCATATTAGGTAACTTCAATCCCATTAACTAAACAGAAGGACATACAAATGAGTAGAATGGGAAAAAAAATTAGGAACACCAAGCCTGTCCTCTCAAAGAATGGCAGCTTTATTATAACTATAGTCAGATGGATGCGTGAGGAGGTGGAAGAGAGGGCTTCAATGTCAGCAGGTGTCATAAGGAGCAAAAAAACAAATACGACTTGTCCCTACTGGAAATGGCAGTTGACTTAATTAGGAGAGCTTTTGTCATCCCGCCTTTCAGAACTTGCCAGCAGGAATCACTGCTTTCCTGCAATGGTGGTCCCCACGGAGAGGAAAAAGTCTCAGTGCTGAAATACAAGAATTTACAGTTTCACCTCAACCGCCTCCCTCTGGATCTCCAAAGGTTAGCACCACAGCAGGGCAAAGACAGTGCCTCTCTTTGTGTCAAACAGGGGTGGTAATAAGAACCCTGGGAAATGTAGCCACAATCCCTACAGAGTCCCCCTTTGAGGCACGTGACAGCTGCTGTCAATGGGACAGAATTTATCAATCAGATAAAGGGAAAATGCTTCTGTTTCAGTGTATTTAATCTGATATCTTTCCTCTTGCTCTTTACTCATTAAATTAAATTGGTAGACTTACATACAAACAAACATTCAGGTTATAACACATTCAGATTTTTTTGCTTTGTCTTGTTTACTCTGTATGCTCTAGTTTTTTCCTCCATCAGAAATATTTCTTATGAAAAAAAAATGATTCAGCATTTCCCACTAGAGTACTCACTGCTTCAGGATAAAGGTACATTTGAGCTCTTTGTTGTAAATTATTGCCCCACACAAAGCTAATCAAACAAACAGACAAAATCAATCCACATGTAGGGAGATTTTCACACAGACTCTGTCTCTGTGAATATTCTTTGCCACGGCATTGTCAGTCCCTTTGGGTTTTCAGGATTTCTGTTTTAGATTAATGTTTGACCTCTGTATCCTATGTCTCAATATTTACATTTAAAACAAGTAGTGACTTATATGAAGCACAGATCAATTGCGGGTGAATATTAACTACTCGCTGAGAAACTGCCAACATTTGACACAGGAAATTTGCCCCTGTGTGCATTTATAATTCTCCCTCTCAATTCTAGGCTGAGAACCACTGTCTCCCCTTTATATTTTGGCAAGGTAAGCACAACCTTTCCTGTGTTTTTTTTTTTTTTTTTTTAATGGCTGTTGATGCTTTGTATCGTGACTGCATGTTTGGGTTGTCTGTGGTTTGCTGGAGGAATTGCTCATCTGACTCACACTGTTGTGTGTTGCTGGGGATGTGCCTGTCTAAAGCCTGTGATCTCCTCTCACTTGGCTTACAAACATGCATAAATGTAGTCTGAAACGAGGATTGCATTAATTAACAATCTGTGGAAATCAATAATTCAAAAAAAGCACTTTTCATGTCTAAATGATATGATATACCTCCCAATGAGTGTCAGCTCGATGAATAATGATTACTTAAATCATGCTGGAGAAGCTTTTCCAGCCCCTGCGCGCTCTGACAGGATTGTCAAAGTTATTGGGGGAAAACAGTGTGTACTAGGTGACATTGGGGGGATTTATTCAAATCACACTCCTGCAACAGAAGAAATGGACTTTAGAATCCAGTGCAAAAACTTCAGCCTTTTACAGATTTCAACACGCGGATGATTGGAATTCTTCTGAAAAGCACATTTTGCAAAGCCGCGCTGCCCTGCCAAGCCAGTCTAACAGTTGCAGACTCCAGTCTTTGTTGCGCACTGCCTTTTGGCAGGTCTTCAGGGGAGGAACCAACACCTGTCTGCCCCGGCTCCGCGGGGGTCAGATTTCAGCGTAGCCCCCTTTTAACAGGCAGCGGTTACATGCGAACATGCGATTAAGTATGAAGTCAGGCAAGGCCCGTAACTGTGCATGGCGTGAGTGGCGCCGGCAGCAGGGCGCGGCTGCAGGGGCCGGCTGCGGTGTAGTCGCAGCCAGCAGCGCCAGTGCAACCCTGGGATGTGACTCCACTCCCACGCCACATGACCCTGGCATTCGAGGAACAGAACAGTCCCTTCTGGGAGTCACGCTTTTATTCACTGCCCCTTCTGTCACGCAGGTTTTTATTTTTTTACCCTTCCTCCCCCACCCGAAAACAAGCCGGCTGCTGTCCTGTCCCTTTCCACTTCCCACAGCGTCTCAAAGCTGCAAACAGAGGGAGAGAGAGGAGGAGAGGATCAGAAAGAGACAGGGGATTTATCAACTGCTGGATGAAAGGACTTTAGAAACTAGTCGCCAAACAATACAAAGGTGAGAGGAAACCATTTTGTCTTCATTCATTTCTTCTCTTTGTCTTATCGACCGTAATTTCTACAGACCTATCAAAAGTTATATCAGTTACATGTATTTATATATTACCTCTACATATAGTATTACCTCTCTGTATATATTACAGAGGTATTTCTTTTTTCTGTATACAAAGTATGTGCTGACCTGTTCCATCATCCTTTTGTGTTTTTTTTTAAGAATCTCTTGATGTCAAAGCAGCATCGTTCTGACTGTATGTGTTGTAACTATGGGAAAGGTGTGGTGTAGTGTGCAGGCTGTTGCTATGACCACCCATATCTGGGGTCAGTGGACACACGTGTTCATTACATACTACAGACACAACATGCATTTCTGTTATATATGGTAATGCATACAATATGTAGTATATTATACATTGTGTTATAACTGGGTTCATAAAATGGATTGGATAATTCTGACATAACACTGCTGGTAAAAAGTCTGCAGCACATTTTTTTAGCAGTAATCTCATGTAAGTGAAGATCTGTAACGTGCCCTTTACACCTTAAATATTTTGACTGAGCCGCTGTTGATGATATGACACAGCACCGCTGGATTGACACCCACGCTCTGTGCGTGACCTTTGCACCTGCGAGGTAGAGTGGGCCTTATCTTGTCAGGCCCTGACTCATTGTGGTCATTAATGATCCTGTAGCACTGAAAACGAGAGGGGATGCTATCAGGTATCCTGGCCAAGTGCCTGATCTGTATCTATTAATCTATCTGTGTAATCATCCCTGGCATAATTAGCCAACTAATCTGCTGCAGAATGACTCGTGAGCATGACCTATTACCCCCAGCATGTGCTATGAGGTACTTCCAAAGAGCCATCACAGAATAACAAGTGACTCTTGTCATTATTACATTACATTACATGCGTTTAGCAGACTCTCTTATCCAGAGCTACTTCCAGCACAATAAAACATGAGTGTATCCATTCAATTTAAACGAGCAACAGTGTCAGACCAGACTAACACTCCCAGACCAGTGAGTGTGAGCATAACACTGTTTGAGCCCCAAAACAAGTTAACTTGTGCAACCTGACGGAAGCCAAGTATACTAAAATGCAACAGTCGCTGGAACACAGAATCCAAAATGCATCAAAATACTACACGTGAAGTAACTAACAAATACTAGAGGTATCAGGTGTTAGGGGACAGGGATTGAAGTTGAACGAGATCCAGTGTGAAGAGGTGGGTCTTCAGTCTGTGTCGGAAGATGGCCAGTGATTCCGCTGTCCTAACCACTGTGGGGAGTTCATTCCACCACTGAGGGACCAGTACAGACAAGAATCATATCTGAGAAGAGCGACCCCGTCGGGTCAGCACTGTCAGTTGCCCAGTAGATGCAGAGCACAGCGATCTTGAGGGAACATAGGGTTTGAAGATTGGTCGTAGACATGAGGGGGCTGTCCCATTCACTGTCCTGTATGGCAGCACCAAGGTTTTGAACTTGATGTGAGCGATAACAGGAAGCCAGTGAAGTGAGGTGAGGTGGGGAGTAACTAGACTATGTTGAGGGAGATTGTAGATAAGTTGTGCAGCTGCATTTTGGATTAGCTGTAGAGGTTTGATTGCACGGGTGGGAAGGCAAGCAATCAGGCGTGAGAGGACCAGGGCCTGAACTAGGATCTGTGTTAAACACATCATTGTACAAGAAGAATCTTCAGATGTTGTACAAGAAGAATCTGCATGCCTGACTCATCGCTGTCATCTGAGAGAAGAAGGACAGTTGGCTATCAAGCATTACACCAAGGCATTTGACAGTGCTATTAGTGGTAAGGCTTGTAGAGTATAGGCTGAGGAAGAGGTCTTGAAATGGGGAGGACTTGAATGGGAAGAAAAGCATCTCCGTTTTAGCCAGGTTCAGCTTTAGGCGGTGGTCCATCATCCACTGTAATAATGTCTTTCAGGCAAGCTGAGATGCATGCAGAAACCTGTGAGTCAGATGGTGGAAACGACAGGAAGAGTTGTTAGTCATCGGCAAAGAAATCGTACAAAAAACTGTGGGAGGTATTGACAGAGCTGAGAGATGACATGTAAAGAGAGGAGAGGAGGGGGCTGAGTACAGAGCCTTGAGGGACACTGAGGGACACTAGAGAGGTTGAGGGGTATAGACAACCCACTGTTTCAGGACACCCTGAAAGAGCATCCAGAGAGGTAGGATTTAACCCAAAGGAGAGCAGTGTCAAAAATCCCCAACATAACCAAGGTAGACAGAAGTAGAGTGTAGTCCACTGTGTCAAAGGCTGCAGAAAGGCCTAGAAGAATCAAGACTGAGGAGTGGGAGGAAGCTCTGGCTGATTGCAGAGCCTCAGTAATGGAGAATAGGTCAGTCTCTGTGGAATGACCAGCCCTGAAGCCGGACTGAAAAGGGTCAAGAAGGTTGTTCCGGGAGAGATAGGAGGATAGCTGGTTAGCCACAGCTCGTTCAAGTATTCTAGACAGAAAGGGAAGGAGAGAGACCGGTCGATAGTTCTGGACAGCAGATGGGTCCAGAGTCCTTTTCTTCAGCAGTGGTGTGACTGACCTTGAAGGCTGCTGGCACACTGCCCATGGAGAGTGACAGATTCATCAGACCGGTGATGAATGGAAGACTGGGAGCTACAGGAGATGTGAAGGAATGGGATCCAGGGCACAGGTAGTGGGTCGATGTGATGTAAGGAGGTGAGCGACATCAGCATCTGAAAGAGGGGAGAAGTTAGAGAGAGGAGGGGTGGCGTGTGGGATGGAGGGAAAAGAGGTAGAGGTGAGAGATGAGGGCTGTGGGGATTGGAAGGATTTACAAATGTTTACAATCTTTGGGTTTAAATGATCTGTGAAGTCATTATTAGAAAGACCAGACAGGGGTGGAGGAGACAGAGGATTGAGGAGAGAAGCGAAAGTAGAAAAGAGTCTGCGGGGATTAGAAAGTGAGCTTTGAATTTTTGATTCGTAGAAGGAAGCCTTAGCCGATGTCACACTTGCAGAGGAGGCAGAGAGGAGTGCTTGACAGTTCAGCGGATCGACGGAAGAGCTGGATTTTCTCCACTTCCGTTTTGCAGCATGAAGCTTCACCCTATTCTCGTGGAGTGAATCCATTAGCTAAGGACACGGCAGAGTGGGTCGTACAGGCCTGGAAGTAAGAGGACAGAGAGAATCAAGGGAAGAGGACAGAGAAGAGAAAAGGGCGGATGCAGCAGAATCAGTAGACCGTTTAGAGAAAGCATGAAGGGGTGGGGGAGAAGTGAGAACTATGCAGGAGAAGGTTGAAGGTGAGAGGTTGCGTATATTACGGTGAGAGGTGACAGAGGTAGGCACCAAGGTGGGTCGTGAAGGAGGAGGTAGAGAAAATGTGAATGTTGAAGTCTGCCAATAGGGTCATTGGGTTCCATCCTCTGGGAAGGAGCAGAGGAGAACATTCAGTTCCTCAAGGAAGTCTCCCAGGGGGCCAGGTGGTCTGTAACCAACAACAATACATATTATAGGGGGGTTAGTAACAGTAACAGCATGAATTTCAAAAGAGGAGCTAGAGAGATGAGAGAGGGGGAGAGCAGAGAATTTCCAGTCCTGGGATATGAGAAGCCCAGTCCCACCACCCCTGGCAAGAGGGTCGGGGAGTGTGGGAGAATGAGTATGTAGAGGGCTGCCGAGGTTGCGGTGCTGTCCGGGGTGATCCATGTCTATGTGAGGGTAAGGAACTGCAGAGAGGAGAGAGGCATATGCTGTGCCCTTCTGGTTGCAGACTGACAGTTCCACAAGCATCCAGCAATAAGCAAGTTGTCAGTGGAGGTCAATGAGTGGTAAACAAAGTTGGAGATATTTTGAGACAGAGGAAGACAGTGACGACAAGTGCATCTTCTGCAGGAGATGGTCACAGGGATTGGCACATTGCTGTTCACCCTGATGTTCTCCCTCGATAGACTCCTTGTCTTCATCTGACCGAGTCTTCATCTGACCAAAGCTGGTACTTAAATACACCTGCTAATTAGTAATGCAGCTGTGGAGACACTCTTCTAATGAGCTCCTCGATCCGCCCCTAACCAAATAGCGCTGCGACCAAAACTTCCACGCCCCGCTAATTATCAAAACTATAAAACTAACTAGGCAGAAAGCAATAAATATGCAATGAACAAACTAATACAGCTTTGAAAATGACGTAAAAAGCTACAAGCTATAGTTTCAAAGCACAATATAATGCAGGGGCAGCATTGGGGCATAGTGGATAAAGAACAGGACTTGTAACCAAAAGGTTGCTGGTTCAATTCCCCACTGCTACTCTACCCTTGCCCAGGGTACTCAATCTACAACTGCCTTAGTAAATATCCAGCTGTATAAATGGATAACATTGTGAAAGCCTGTAGTCAATGTACAGTAAGTTGCTCTGGATAAGAGCATTTGGTAAATGCCAGTAATGTAATGTAAGTGTTAGCTTAAAATAATGTTGTTTACACTAATGGGCTATCAAGAGTGAAACTAACCTGATCTAGAAGGACACTGAATGCTTGTTCCACAACTGATGAAATTACACTCTTCTGATCATCTGTTCTTCCTTTTCATTCTAGGCTGACTGAAAGGACATGGACCTCAATCTGCTAGCACTCCTCTTACTCTGTCTCTGCAGACAAGGACTGACAGTAAGTCACTTCACATGTGGTTTTACTCATTAGAAGTGTGGCGCAAGGGGTCTGTGCGACAGGGCTGTGACAGGAATCCTGCAGGAAGATGGGAATGAAGCCCTACATGGAGTTACTCTGCCACCAGGACAATCCCTTCTGCCTGCACCAAATAAGCAGGCCTCACCAGCCCTTAAGACAACAGATTCCCAGCATTTATGTATGTCAATGCAATACAGGCTAAATACAAAATGTATACAAACGTTCAAATGCAAATACCTCAGAAGAATTCAACAGATAAATATGATTTTTAATATATTTTTTGTCAGAGCATATGACTGTACAATAAAACATCCACTAATACCGCTGAACCCAGTTCATATCAACATAATATCACAACCATCTTAAAGCCTTACTTCTTCAGAGCCACTTAACACTCACCATTGGTTTCTGGGTTAAACAAGTTATTTAATATCCCTCTAAAACCTGTTTATGGTCACCTTCAGAGGTGCCTATTATAGCTTTTTGCCGCTCCAGTGTATATATTTAAAATAATTGATTCAACCAGTAATTGCCCGCTGTAGAATCATTGAAAACAGCCAATCAGAGTTGGTGGGGTGGTGTTGCAATGTGAGGGGTATCATCAGCTGAGCTAACACTGTTCAGTGAGCTTGTCATAAATGTGCTAAACGTGTCTGAATGCCCACTCAACAGTCATTAGCGCAAACCTTTTCCGAATAAAGTCAAACTTCAGGTAACGTTGTCTTACGATTTTGAGGTTTGTCTGGATAAGATCAGGAGCATAACTTACCACCAGCTAGTGATACTCTGGTGCTACATAAGTGATGGCTAGATGTGTTCTGTTGGCTGCATCAGCCCCCATGTTTCCATTAGTGGTCTTAGAGTTGAGTCTCACAAGTCCATGTGGAGGCAAGCTCAAAAGGCATATGTGGATAGTCTTTAACGTCCTAAATTGTATTCCACATGAGATGTAACAGTTAAAATGTGAACTTGTGCTCCTAGCATGCTAGACGTGAACTTGTGTGCCCTGACATTTGTTTTACTTGTCTTTAAAACTGTTCACTATTTTAATCAGCAGCAAAAACAAGAAAGTATTTGGATAGCTGCTTGTAACTCTTGTTCTTTGTGTCTCATTTTTAAACAAAGCATAACAGTGCTTCTGTCATTAGCAAGGACTGTGGTATGTTTCCTATTGCCATTACAACAATGAAACAATAGAGCTGTTTACACTATTTTTTAATCCTCCGTCTTGCCAGACATTCTGGTCATTCCCCTGTTGCCTCCGCTCTGTCTCTGTCTCTGTGCTGTAACGCAGACATCCGCCAATATCTCTCCTTCCATTTAAAGGATCCGACCACAGCTCCTCCCGAAACAGCCCCCTCGGTTCCTGAGCCCTCCACCCCACCCCCAAAGTCGCAAGACTCCTTAGAGGAGAAGGAGGAGCAGGGTGGGTGTCCGGCCCATCTGCTAGGTGCAGAGGCCAAGAGAGCAGTAGGGGGCGCCATCTTGAAGCTTGGCTTGCAGCTCCTGGAGAACCTGAAGACCAGCTCGCAGCAGCCTAATGTGGTTGTGTCACCCCTCAGTGTCTCACTGGCGCTGTCACAGCTGGCTCTCGGTGAGAGGAGGGCGAAAGGGGTACATTTATCTATATGTGAATGTGTGTGTCTGTGTGCATGTGTAAGCTTGCGGGTAACCGGGTGTCCGTCTGCGCGTTAGTTGCCATGAATGTCACGATGTCTGAAGAACTATCCTGAGTCGTTGTGGTTTTGGCTACCTGGGTGGATCAGTGTTTCTGTGGCCGGCTCGGTGGTGTGGAAGGAGCCTGTTATTTGTGGCGATGGCTTCCTCTTAAGGGCGTCATTAGAGTCAGGAGACCCCTTCCTTTTGGCATGGTGGGCGCGATGCCGATGGGCGGATGTGTATGGCGTGTGGCAGGAAGGTCACAGGTTTGTCCCCTGTGAATGCAGGGAATGGGAGGTGGTAGTATGGGGGACGACATATGTTTGGGGGCTATGTTTGGGGGTGCCTTTCCAGGGCTGTGTGTCTTGACTCTTATTGAGGTGGCACATCTCATTAGAGGTGTGAATGCACTTAATCCCTCAGGAGCGGCGAACGAGACGGAGCAGCTGCTCCTGCGGTCCCTGAACGCGGACTCCCTGCCCTTCTACCACCAGTGCCTGCGGAGTCTCCTCCGGCACCTCAGGAGCAGTGCCGTAAAGGTCGCCACCCGCATCTACCTGAGCCCGGGTCAGTACGGCGGGGGAGGGCACCGGGTTACAAGGGAATTCTGGGAGCTGGTGATGCAAGGACGTGAGCTGACATTGGAACGTGTGGCGGAGCGATACCTGCACTGTGTACTAAAAAAAAACGTCACACGAGCAAGGACACGTGCTTGTTTCATTTTAAGCTTGCTTGATAGTGTAATGTTAGCGAGAGCTAAGAAATCAGGAGAACTGCTAACACGGCATCACCACCGTCTAACCGTTTTCCATATGTTCATACGCTTGCAGGGTTCCGTGCGAAACAAGCATTTATACAAGAGTCCCTGCGTATATATGAGTCTGAACCAGTGCCCCTGGTTGGGGTGGAGGCGGTCAATCAGTGGGTGGAGAAGGCCACAGATGGCCTCATAACTGACTTCCTGTCTAGCCTTCCAGCTGACGTGGTCATCATGCTTATCAACGCCGTCCACTTCAAAGGTAGGTCCTCTGATTGGCCAGCTGTCTCTCTGAAAGAGACATTCACATTGGTGAAGAAACTGGCCAGTCTAACTCACAGTTCCTATGGGAAGGTTGTGCTGGTTAGCTCTGACTACCTCAGACCTCTCTCTCACACTTTTATTATTCGAGATAGATGAGATAGATTTTTGTCGTTCTTGAGTCATCCTCTTTGAGTGATTACATTTTCTCGCAGGGTTACTGGAGGGCAAGCTGTCCTCTCACTAAACAGCTCAGTCCTCAGTTGTCACTTTGTTATCCTGCACAGTGGTTTTGGCTCCACTTATTTTGTGGTGGTGTGAAAATGTTCTGTGCACAGTGGGTTTCAGGTGCATTTAATGGTTTAAGTGATCAATGTGCTGCACCATGTATGGCACTGTGTGCAGGAGCCAGCCCTTGTGTCATGAGAGGTGGCCCTGTAGAAAAATAGTCTAAATTCAAGTGCTCAGAACAACAGGCTCTGAGCCAGAGGCTTGTGCTCAAACCCTATGACTGTAACACATCCTAGGTGAGGGTGTCTACTAGCAGTCTGTTGTGATAACAAGATGTCACAGATACCATGTGCAATGATTTCAGGAACTGGCTTTTTGATGTTTTACTGTAAGCAGGAATGGCACAAAGGTGTCCACGTTTTTACGAGATTTTAATTGGCTAAGGAACACAAAAAAATTTCAGACAAAATCAACATTTAAAGCTGTTTTCATAAATTGGGGCCAAAAACAAGATTTCACCTCATTTTTCATTTCTAGCTGATCAAGACCTATATATCCAACAAAGTTTTGACTGTTCTAATAGATATGAGCTTGTGGACTGTACTGGGGTCTTGTTAACCCCTTACCCACCCCCCCGTTCTCGCTCAGGAGAATGGATTGCCCGCTTTGACTCCAGCCTTACTGCCAAAGACCGCTTCTACATCGACAACGAGAATATGATCTATGTTGACATGATGCAGGAACCCAAATACCCCCTGAGTCTCCTCATGGACAGTGAGCTGGGTGCTCAGGTAGACCTGCCCTCAGATCTTACCTGTCTATTTCTCTGTCACAGCCCCCCTTAATCCATTGCTGCCCATGTGGACCTTCATCACTGTCTAAGTCTCTCTCTGTCAACCATTTTCTCCCCTGTTTGTCTGCCTGGCTCCTTTTGTTAAAAGAAGTTAAAATATGTCATATATTATAAACAGATCAGAGTCTACAATATGCACTTTTACAAACTAAATGTGAAGGTGCCAGTAACTGAATTATTTATGACATGATGCAATTGTTTATAAACCATATATTTGCTGTATATATTTCCAGCATTGTCGTTTCTAGCACTCTGGCTTATTGTAGCAAAGGGCAAGAGCAGTCACCCCACCCGGCCTTGAACCCGGGTCTACGGGGTACCAAACATGCGACTTTGACCATGACGCCAAAGAGCCAGGTTCGTTGGTATGGCAGTCAAAGCACATACTCAACCGTAGTGACGGCACTCCGTCACACTGCCCTCCCCTTCGGGAAGCGCGCCCATGCACTTCACGCACCATGGCGTCCCTCATACGGCTCACACAGGGCACACCTCCGATGGCCTCGCAGCCAGCCATCCCACTGCTGACACCATTTGTAGCAAAGGGCGAGAGCAGTCACCCCACCCGGCCTTGAACCCGGGTCTACGGGGTACCAAACATGCAAATTTGACCACGACGCCAAAAAGCCAGGCTCGTTGGTATGGCAGTCAAAGCACATACTCAACCGTAGTGACGGCACTCCGTCACACTTATGTAAGCATGTTACCTTCTCATAAGCTAACCTTTGTCACAACTCCCCCAGTTCACCGTATCTAATTCCCATCCCTGACACCTTTTATCTAACATCTCTTCTTCCATTCCTGGCATTCCTTCCTTCCCTGTCCCACTGTCATTCTTCCCCTGTGATCTGTCTTCTCCGCAATCCGTCTTTCAACTCTGTCCCTTCGATCCCTCTCCCCGATGGCTAAGCCAGGATTTCTGATGTGTCCTAGTGCTTTTACATGCTGAGATTCTTGCTGAGATTTGAAACCAATGCAAACAGACTGGAAAATAAATTTTTAATAGTAAGGCATATGGTAAGCAAAAAAAAAAATCTACCCCAATTTTCTGCTCCTTTGCAATCTGCTTGAGAAGGCAGGGCTGATCTCCCATGCGTCCTTCGTGTACACCTCTCTCCTTTCCCCATGCAGGTGGCCCGCTTCCCCTTCAAGGACAACACAAGCCTCCTGGTGGTGATGCCCTTGTCAGGGGAGGTGAACGTGTCTGACATTGTGATCAAACTTAACATCTCAGACCTGTACGCCCGTCTGCCCAGCGAAAAGACCATGCACGTCAAGTTGCCCAAATTCAAGCTGGAGTATAGCCAGGAGCTGGAAGAGGCCCTCACCGCCATGGGTAATGAAAAACAGACAAAGGTGTATACGTGGTATATGTGGATACTGGATGTATAAGTGGGGCAGCAGTGTAGCATAGTGGTTAAGGAGCAGGCCTTGTAACCGAAAGGTTGCCGGTTTGATTCCCCACTGGGGCACTGCTGCTGTACCCTTAGGCAAGGTACTTAACCCACAATTGCCTCAGTCAATATCCAGCTGTATAAATAGATAACAAGTAAAAAAACCTATGCCAGTCGCTCTGGAAGAGTGTCTGCTAAATGCCAACAATATAATGTAGCATGTGCAAAGGTTCTGTGTGTGTGCATTATTTGGACATTAATGGAGACTGCTTGTGTGGCTGTTAATGTCTCAATCATCTCTCTTGCTCCTCTCTGGTTCTCCCCTTTGCGTCCTTCTCTTTGCCTCCCAGGGCTGGGGCAGCTGTTCACCAGTCCGAACCTGTCCCGCCTCGCGGACGGCCTCCTGCTGGTGTCGAGCGTGCGGCACAAGTCCAGCATGGAGCTGCACGAGGAAGGCGCGGAGGCAGCGGCTGCCACCACCGTGGTCATCTCCCGCTCCATCCCCTCCTTCAGCGTCAACCAGCCCTTCTTCTTCGCCCTCCTGGACGACGTCTCCCAGACGCCCATCTTCCTGGGCGTCGTCACCAACCCCGACCCGGGCGCCACCGCCATGCAGAGCGACGCGCCCGAAAAGACGGGCTACTTCGACCACAAGGGTTTAGACATCCCCATGTCAAGCATCGACCCCTAGTAAAACAAAAAAAAAAAAAAAAGAGCCACATGAACTGTTAAGGAGAAATGAGGAAATGATCAATGCAGAATTTCAGTGCTGTCCAGCAGCCAGCAGGGGGAGCACAGGAGGGACAAATCCGGAAGAGCGAATCTTTTTACAATGCAAACCACAGATCTATTTACAATGGCTTGGATTTGCCAACTCTCAAAGGCATTCAAGGAATTAAAGATTAATAATTCGTCTGCCAGGAGATGAAAAAATCACTGGTGGAGCAGTTATTTTATTTAACTGGATTTAATGAACTTTCTCACTGGCTAATCGACTAAGATTTATTTTTCCCAAACATGACCAGTCTCCAGCTGGGGAGTGTGGGTGTCTCAGTGCTGTGAATTTAGACAGACACATGGTTTTGAGCACATGCTCATACTTGTTAACCAGCACAAACAAAACCCAAACTGGAGTCAAACAAAATTCTCAGATGGTCTCTTTGATACTGTATACTGGCTTTTGAATGTGTTCAGTGTTTTTTTCCTCCACAGATTTTTATTTTTTTCTGTTATAATACATACATGACGGGGTGTTCACTTCCTTCTGAACTTCTCAACCTTCTCCTGTTGTAGCAACTCTCTAATATTATTGATTAAAGAAAAGTAAAACCCCTAATGCCTTCCAGATGTCTTATTTTGGAATGTTTGCTTATTATATCATAAAATTATGAGACAACACACCATCTTTGTTGTTAATAGAAAAGCTTTTGCTGCTGGAGGTTTACATCTGTCACAGCTACAATCAGCTCTCAGAATCCTCTCTTTGACTTAACACAGTTATCAGGCAAACTTTTATCTTGCCACAAAATAGTAATCAAACGGAAAAGGCAGACCACACACACCTACAGTATGAGAGAATGTGCCAGAGTAACAGATAATTGCTCTAACAGGTCAAATCTATAAATAAAGATAGAGGCCGTTCATGATTAAAGGAAACATTAAAGTATTAAAGGACACTGTGTGGCAACACTGTTTCAGTGTGTTTAAAATTTAGAGGGCTGTGTTAAGGGTGATACTGCTAACAGCTTGTAAACACATGACCAAGGGAAAGAAGCAAACATAACAAAGAAAGCAATCAGCTATTAAAACAACATTAAAATGTAACCCCTTTTGTAGAGAAGGTATACTTTCTTATGGCTTTAGATGGGATGGCAGACCATTGCAATCCCCATATGACATGCCTAGGAGTCTTTTTTCAAGATTCTTGCGTACTCTTCAGACCTTGAAAAACACAGTCTGAGTAAACAAAATGCTCAATATACAGCATCATATCATAATAGTGTGGTGTGTCAATCTTGTTGACACACCACACTATTACATTTTACACATATACTAGTAGCACATGAACAGTCATGGATTCAATTTAGACAACCAATAACAAATTATGCACACTTTTTAAAATGACATTCTATCTGTCAGTAGCTGTGTAACCAACTTCCCCCTTTTTTTCTCAATGTAAAACGTATCTTAGATCTATGCATTCCCCAAGCTTATTATTTACAGCTTTGACCAGTATGTCAATGTGTTTCTCATAGGCTAATTCTGAATTAATCCAAAATCTAGTAAACATTCTTGAGAAGAGTACCATCTGCTACCTGAATTATTCATGCGTGCTCCTTCTTCCTGCACCAAACAACATGGCCTATAATTTTACCATTCAGCACCAAAAAAATCTAAAATTTTCTGCAATACATTAGTCTATACTTCTGTAATGTATTTTTTACAACATTTGTCTAAAATCCTGTCTTTACCTGCATTATATAATACTGTGTTCTACATATAAATATACATGTTTATGCATACTATCAGTAATTTATACATGAAAATAGAAGACGTATTGGATCCAGAGTTGAAACCTATGGTACACCTTGTCCAAGTTCTAACAGCCTTGGTCAACACTCTACTATAACTGCACTTGCCTTTGATTGTAAACATTACTGAATTTTGAATATTTGAATAGCTGAAAAATCTTTAAACTCTTTTAACAAATTAACAATAATGGCATGAGCTTTTCTCTGATCCACTGAAGCAGTCAAACTTTCATCTGTTTTTACTAGATAGGTGTGGCAATAGAAAGATTTGGTTAGCGCTGAAGTGGGGATATTATAGTGAAACCTATTAAATAATGACTCACCTTTATAGGCTAACTTTCCAAAAACATTTGCAACAGCAGGACTGCTAATGGCCTATAATTAGTGAGAGTACTTTCCCCTTTTCAAAGAGGAGTACTTCATGCACATTTCCACACAGAAATCAAATCTCCAGTAGACAAAGGAACTGATTAAATTAGTGCTTGAACACATTAATATGCTGATCGCTTGGCCAATTTTGGCTCCAATCCATAATTTTTGATTCTTTGTTGCTTAGACAATGGATAGTTTACTGAAAATCAAAATGCTTCTGAGGTTTCACAACTGCTGCCAAACATGTGTGGCACAAATGTGGGTGGGGACAAGCTCATCAGGCCTCAGGACACCTGACAAAGTGTTCAGACGTCCAGATACACATTACTGAACAATACCATAGGGACAGTAATAGAGCCAGCTTCATTCCACTTATCAACACCTGGACATAAACTGTAGTGTAAGTTTACAGGTTTAAAATGATGCTTCTTGTAATGGTACAGCAGTTTGCCAAAGTGTCTTATTGATGTAAGCGTTCACGTGAATCTGGACAGTACAAAAATTTTAACTGAAACTGACCTCATGACTGGTAAATACATTCCAAAAACAAATAGGTCTAGGTTTGTATTTGTTGTTATATTTTTACGTGTTGAGATGGAATGGAATGCAGTTCAAATTTCAGTATGTGCAAAGACCAAGAGTGACGGGAATGAGTTTTTAGTTTTCATTAGCAAAAACAATCAGTTTGTTATCAATATCATCAATATAGCTCCCCTTAGACCTTGTGCTGCTGGTTCAGGCATTGAGCCAAATAGACCTCAAAAGCCAGCGTAGCAAAATATTGCAATGGGCAAAATACAGATAGTTTCATTCATCACAGACTGTGTTACAAACATGTAGGTTAGTGGATCACTGCAGGCCCTAAGAATTTCACTGTATTTGACCAAGTTTCAATCCTCATAGGAAATGATGAATGAAATCTCCAATCAACAGAACAAAGAGCTACATAGGGAACATCCTTGAATGAAACAGACAGCTGAAATGACCCTCAGGACAAAATTCTGAACAAAGTTATTTGATTTGTGACATAGAAGCATTCACATCAAATAATCTAAAGGTAAGAAGCAGCACATCCTTTTTCGTAGCAAACTTTTTCTCAGTCTGGATGTTGTTGGTACCATGAAAACAAAAATACGACGTTGATGACATGCATTTCGATGCAAATTTATTGGGAGCTTTGATCTGGAGACCTACTCTCATTTTCTTACAGGGCACATTTCGATTTTCCCACTGCGCTGTAGCAATTATTTTCATCATTTCACCCTTTGCCAGTAATTAACAAACGACTTATTCAAGAGCCCGCTTTCAAAGTTGATATGATTCCTCGTTTGAATTTAAAATAGAGCATAACTTAAAAAAAAACTATCAATAAATACTAACTCCATACAGACTGAATGCTCAATAAAGTGTCTTTGTAACAGTAAACAGTTGTTGTCCTAATGAAGTCTCCACAAATTACATTTACAGGTAAACTGCGGTTCCTTTGCACGGACTGAGGAAAACTGATCGCCTACGGTGCGTGCTGGGGCGTGCAAGACCTATCAGTCTTACATCTGGAAGATGGCCTGGAGCTACGTCATGAGCCAGTTTTGGGCGGGATAGGCGCAGGGAGTTTGGAATATAGCGGTGAACCGGACCGGTCCTGGGACAGTCAGAGAGAGACGGCTGGTCCGGAGAAGGCAAAGTCGCGCACGCAACGACAATTGCTTGCAGGTAGGTCTACTTATCAGCTGTTAATGATAAATCCGAATGAGGTGTTCGGCTGAGTTGTGGACTAATCGGGAACAGGAATGTGATCGAAATGCAGTTCGAGAAAATATAAAGTAAAGAAATGGTATTATCCTCCACCACTTGCATCAAAGAAAATGTTGTTCTGCTTGTTTGCCTTTCATGGTATTTTTATGGGAAAAGGTTTGCGGGTGTTTGTTTAAATTAAAAACACACCAAGGCCTTACAGCTTGATTTAATTTCTCCACGCTATTTAGAACACCGCATTGCATTGCTATAGTGGTGGTATCCACGTAGCCAAAGAACATTAGACCAGCTGCTACAATACCAACAGTTTGTCTGTAGTGATCGCGGAACTTCGTAATTGCAATAATTCGGAACCCAAATACCAAATACGAATTTATGTTATGCCTAGAATGCTGTTTACTAGTGTGATACTTAATGGAATTATACATTTTATAATGGAAATCCTCCATCTCCAGTCTCTGGTGTGTTTTGATCTTTCATGTTATGTGTATATGTCGTTTTGAGTATAAATGGTCCCTGACTGCGTTGAATGAAGAACATTTTATAGGGATAATAATCAGTAGCACTGCTTTGGCTTCTGCTTGTTACTGTTTCCATACAGGTGTGCCTGTATTTTTGCACCAATTTCACTGGTGTGCCAGAGTAAACAATTGGAAATTTACCCTGAGTACATATTGGAATTATGTAATTGTGCTGAAAGGGGACATTGGAAACCTTTTTGTATGTGCAAGGCTAAAAATAAAAAAGAAGTAAGTGTTGTCCTGTTGTATTCAGGGTGGTGTCACATCAAACCACGAAATGTTCAAACCACAGGTCTTTTGAAAGAATGAAAGTAGCGCATGCTACCCCTGACAGTGAGTGTGCAATTCACACAGAATAAAAGAGTGCAAGTGATGTTTAAGGCTAGATTATAGCTGGCTGGGCTGAGCTCACCACAGTGTTTATGCTAGGATCGGGTGTCTACAGTTAATCACTAGGCATGCTGGCAGAGTGATCTGGAAGAGAGGAGGGATGGGGGGGGGACGGGGGGTTGCGCCTGTGGTTAAAGGATGGGCATTCTTTCAACAGAAACCCGTAGCTGAATGACATCCAGATGTGCCGAGAGAAGGAGAGAAAGGTTTCTGTTGTGGGGCCTGAACATGTCTTTCGGTGCCCTTGTCCAAACAGTTCTGCTGGTTCTGCTTTTCATTTCTCTGTGTAGTCGGCTCTTCATTTTTCGGTTCAAGTATGTAAGGCTCCATTTCTGAAAGTCCTGAGGCTCACCTTGGCACTGCACCGGTCACATGAAATTGCAGTGCAAGGCTTCGGCTTGGTCGCCAGTCTAATTATGTATAATTTGATTTCACCTTTTAATTTTCCTGTGTGTGGAGCACCCAGCGGGAATTGACGATGCTGGAGCATTTGCTCCAACATGCAGCTCTCTGCTTTCAGGAAACGTGAGCTGAAATTAAACCCAAAATATCATCTTCTGTTTGAGTTCCTTGGCATTGATCCCTGAGATCCCTGTAAGCATGGAGACATGCACACAAACTCAAACACACGCAAACGCATACATGCATACACTCATGCATCCATGTATGCAGACTTTTAAACCTCTGCGCTTCCTAGAGGAGGAGCTCAGACAAAACCATCTCCATCAGCATTTTTTCTTAGGCAGGTGAGACCCTGGGTAAGGGACTCTTAAGTCAAAACACATTTTTCCACTAGCAGGTCCTGGAGCACATTAGGGAAAAGACACAGAATCCCTCACTGGAACAACAGCTACTGCTGGAAATAATCCAGTCCTCTCTACGTGTGAGCATTTAAGGATGCGGTTGCCTTCCAGAATTTGTTTTTCCCAAATTAGCTCTGCCAAACTCATTTACACTGAACATAGTGTACACAGTTATGCTGTCTAAACTTTCACTGTGGTGTGATATGGTAGGTGAGAACTACCACAATGTTTGTAAATGCTGCAACTCATTCACAAGAACAGCCTGTGCGCATGATATCACAGTTCTCCTTCAAGAGGCGGTATTGATGTGAGTGGATGCTTGTGTTTGTGTTTTGCATTACATTATCCACATTTAGCAGATGCTCTTATCCAGAACAACTTACATCAATTACAGGTTTTTACAAATGTTGTCCATTTACACAGCTGGATATTTACTGAGGCAGTTGTGGGTTAAGCACCTTGCCCAAGAGTACAGCAGTGTCCCTGTGGGGAATCGAACCAGCAACCTTTCGGTTATGAGTCCTGCTCTTTAACCACTATACTACACTGCCGCCCCGCAGGAGCCAGGATGCAGAGGACGAGCCTGCTACTGTGTTTGGGGGTGCTCTTTTCCCTGTCCTATGCTCAGGTGACGAGACTGCACCCCTCCCACACATCCCCCACTCTCTCTCACCCTCATAAATCATCCTCATCCTTCCCCGTTCACCCTGTCTCTTGCCGTCTCCGTGTCCTCTCTCTCACCCCATGTATTCTCGCTCTCTTGCTGTGTTTTCTCCCTCTCAGGGTCTGCCTGGTTGGTTCTGTTTTTTTCCCCAGTGCAGGCACACATTCTAATTGCTCCGATCATAACAAGTCTTAAACATCAATTAATTTAATGATGCGCTGCTCTGCTGTGGATTGTTAGCAAAGCTATTAAGTCATCGTGATTAAAGCAGTGTTGTGCTCTCAGGTATTTGTGCAAACATTGCCTTGTTATTCAATTTTTTCCCGACTCCCACCCCCCCATCCCCCATTCTGTCTCTGCTGCTGTCCTTTACCTCAGTTTCAGAAAAGAAAGGTCATTGCTCTTGTGAACATAACATTAACAGCCAGACAAAATCAATGACATACCATTATAAACAAGGCAAATGTTTAATCGTCTCCGTCTGTCTTTATTTTCTGTCTTGTGCCCCGTTGCTCAAACAATCCCTGCAGTCGGATCCGGAGGAAGGCGGCGCCGAAGAGCATGTGGAGCTCTTCACCACGCCCACCGCAAAGATGGCCGCCGCGACCTCTGACTTCGGCTACAACCTCTTCCGCCAGCTGGCTGCACGCGACCCAAAGGCCAGCGTCCTGCTGTCCCCGATCAGCATCTCTGCTGCGCTCACACAGGTCTCAATGGGTGAGAAAGCCTTATTATTGCACTGTATGAAGCATTACATTACATTACATTACGTTACATTACATTACATTACTGGCATTTAGCAGAGGCTCTTATCCAGAGTGACTTACATCGTTTACAGTTGTGTTATCCAGTTATACAGCTGGATACTTACTGAGGCAGTTGTGAGTTAAGTACTTTGCTCAAGGGTGTAGCAGTGTCCTGTGGGGAATTGAGCTGGCAACCTTTCGGTTACAAGTCCTGCTCCTTAACCACTATGTTACACTGCTGCCCAAATGCAGCAGCTAATACCCTTATTCCGTTCCAGCACACTTTACCAGAAGGTATAGGGATTAGCTTGGCTTAGCTTTCACTAAAAAGCAGAGTGAAGGGAAATGTCATTAGCAGACTGTCATTACTCTGCACATTAGCACATTGTTACTCTGTACACAGCTGGCTACATGATCAAGCACTTTTATTCGCTCTTTGTTGTCATAATGTTCATTGGTAAGACTTGAGCAATCACTGCTTTTGGCACTTGTTCCATTCGCAGTGAAATTAAAGGGAGAGGAGCTTTTTCCTGTGGTCAGTTTTTCCAGAGACTTTTCTGAATTGTGTTGCGTACCCTCCCTTCTTCTGGTGACCCGTTCTTTGCCCCCCCAGGGGCCTCCAGCCAGGCAGAGAAGCAGCTGTACCGGGTGCTACGCTATCACGCGCTGACGGACACCCAGCTGCACGACACCCTGAGAGATCTGCTGTCCGCCATCCGCGCCCCGGGCAAGGGGCTAAACTCCGCCGCCCGCGTCTATCTGGAGAGGAGTGAGTCCCTGTGTGTCCGTGTGTCTGAGAGGAGCTGTTTATTCATGAGCGAGTCACCGGTATTGGTGCAAGCCTTAACTGTTCAGTGCTTCTCAGAGACTGTGTCCTGTTCTTGTATTTTTATGTCTGTGTATCGGGTGGGTCATGAGTACTGAAGGGTTTAATGGTAAGGAATGTGGCTGACTTCCATGGGTAGTACAGACCTGTATTATACATGTGTGCTAGTTACACCACTAGCACAGAAGTTGTAACAACACCTCTAGCGCATCTTACCAAACACCAAGCCAGGACTGGCTTCATTTTACACACCTGCAGGTTGCTTTGTGATGTTTATTTTAAGGGAATTCAGGCACATGTTCTGAGATGGATGAATAGATACATGTTCAAGGTGGTTCATCCCCAGGATCCCCAGGATCAATATGTAAGATGCTACGACAAGGTTTCACAAGATTTCTTTCCATTACATACTTTATTCATTCCTCAACTATAGGTAACTAACATACCACCTGGCATGTTAGTTACCTATATACGGGACTGTAGTCACTTCACCCACTTCCCAGTATCTCATTTACTCCACAGGAATAGGTGGGCTACGTTCTTCCTATTGTATAGCATCTTCTAGAGAGATGGTCATAACTATTATTGTCGTGAAGCTTGGTTAGCTGCTAGGTTACCTGCAGCTACATTTTGACCAACTGATTAGTGATATGCAAGTCCTCGTAATTCACTGTAGTTTTGAAGAAGTAAATTACATATAAAAATGCTACATGCTAAGTTAAGTCAAGTCAAGAGAGCTTTATTGTCAGCCCATCCATATAAAAGTATACAGTAGGGTTGAAATAGCGTTTCCCTGGGACCCATGGTGCTACATTTAGACAGTGCAAGACAAAGACAACATAAGGTGCAAAGCATGAAGTCAATAAATAACAAGACGATAAGTACAATAAATACAACAAGACAATAAATAGACAGAATAACAAGACAGGATAATTGCGTGTTATTCTGAGTTTCTTTGGCGTAACCTGGGCCTTGTCTGTGCGGACAGAGCTGCGTCTGAGGCTGGAGTACCTGAACGCCGTGGAGAAACAGTACGGGGTGCGGCCCAAGGCACTGACTGGCAGCTCCCGCGACCTGAAGGAGATCAACGACTGGGTCAAGCAGCAGACGGGGAGCAAGGTGGACCGCTTCTTCACCTCCGCCCTCCCCCGAAATGCAGGCGTCGTACCGCTGGGAGCTGCCTACTTTAAAGGTAAGAGTATCCCAGAGCGAGTGATAAACTGAAGGGGAAGGGGTAATTATGTACAATATTCTAGTCTCTTAGACAGACATATATTTGACTTAAAGTATATTTTGGATGTTGCTCAGTGTTTTTTGCTATTAACTCTATATGCTGTTTGGTGATTTTATAGAGAATGGTGCATGTACAGTGGACTCTACATTCTGGTGAAACAATAATGTATGTAAAATATGAGTGCCAAAGCAGGAATAACCCAACAAGGAATACCCAATACCATATTATTATGTGTTACAGCTACATCAATTAGTGCTCTTATATCTGTAATTTAATTGAATTTACCTTGTGCTTATTATGGCATAACCTTTTTTTAATATTTTAAAATATACAAGTAATATTGGAATTCATCTAAATACATGACACTTATTGGAAGATATTCCTGTGTCTTTGGTATATATGAACATACACTGCTATTTCTTAACACTGTAAAAATTGGGGGTAGATGTAACCAGAGGTATATTTGATCCTGTGGAAACTTATGGAGTCTCCGATGGTGGTGGCGGTGTGTGACTTGCATGGTCTGGTTTCAGGTCAGTGGGTGACACGGTTCGGCCAGACTGGGAAGATGGAGGACTTTAAGCTGGATGGGGCGGCACCCGTGCGCATTCCCATGATGCAACAGGAGAGGTATCCAGTGAAGCTGGGCATCGACTCTGACCTCGGATGCACAGTGAGTGTCTTCTTTTCCTCCTGCTGGGATTGATCTGTGTGCCCCCTCAACACTGACATCTAATATCCTATTCCAGTCTTTTTCTGATCTCTTCGATTTCCTCTGTCACTTATGTCTGTCTGTTCTTTTTTGCTGATCTCCATTTTTTTTGTTCCCGCTATTATGAATTGCTGATCAGCAATACTTGTAGCAAGTAGTGCAATTTGCAATTTGTCAGATTCACTGTGCAACTTGAGCTGAATACGTGCAAATATGAATCGAAAACTCCTACCGTTAATAAGGAACAGCTTTTGACACACTCTGTCAGCAGTTTTTCTTTGTGCGAATCCCCTCTCTAGATCGCTCAGGTACGGATGCAGGGCGACATCAGCATGGTGTTCTTCCTGCCAGACGAAGTCACGCAGAACATGACCCTCATTGAGGAGAGCCTGTCGGCTGAGTTTGTGCAAGACCTCTCCAACATGCTGCACCCCGTCCAGGTTAACCTCGCCCTCCCTGTCCTCAAGCTTAGCTACTCCACCGATCTGCTCCCTCTTCTCTCCGACATGGGTGAGTGTGTGGTGTGTCAGTAGGTCAGAATAGCCATTCACCGTAACCAGGGCCACTTGAAAGGAGCTTATTTTAGTCCCTCTGAGTTCATCAAAGCCCAAGGGTTCATTCTGGCAAGTGACTATTGATGGGTGATGCGTTGAGTGGTATTAAATCACAGACACAGTGCCATTGAGGTAATTCACAACTCTCAAAACTCCTCTCCCCTCTCTTTCCCCGGCAGGTCTGTCTGAGTGGCTGGCCCGTACAGACCTGGTAAAGATCACATCTCAGGAAGCCAAGGTGAGCAGCCTGCACCACAAGGCGGTGATGGAGACCGCCCCCGACGGCAGCCAATCCGCCAGCTCCACTCCGCCCTCCAATGGCCAATCGCTGGCCCTCACCTACCACGTGGACCGCCCCTTCATCTTCCTGGTGCGGGACGAGCCCTCGGGGGCACTCCTGTTCATCGGAAAGGTGTTGAACCCGCGCGACCTCAGCCGGGTGTGAGACAAAGCCGGCCCATTTGACCAGCACATACAAGCTCCGGGCCTGGAGTACGCTACTCATGCTAAACGCAGGAAGCAGGACAGTATACACACGCACACACACACGCATGTGACAAACATGCCACGCAGGGAATCTCACACACCATATGTAAATGGCCCATTGACAGGAAGGATCAGTACCATTGTGCATACGTATTATCATATATGAAAAGCGTAACCTCCACATTTCGACAAGGCACGGCCATGCTGATTGAAATAAATAATTCATTACAATTCTAGCCCTATGTGACAGCCAACAAAAATGCAAAGGTGTTCTATTCAAAGGAAAATGTGTTATGTATAACTGGATACATGATTTAACTATAAATTTACAGCTATAAATTTACAAACCACTGTGTGAATTGAAACAAAACTGTTGGTATAAAATACCTTCCCACAATTCATTATTGAATGAGAACAAAACTCATGTAAGAAGATCAGAAATGTAATAATACTTTTTTGGAGTTTCTATGTCTTTTGTACATTTTGTGTGTCTCTAAATTGTATTTTTAAGTGATACTGCTCTTCCCTGCATAAAATCAGGTCCCTGAAATGCTCATTTGAAATATATTGCAATACTGTGTCAACAAACTGCAAGCCAGAGGCTCAAAAAATATGGAAAACACATTAAATCCAAAATGTGTCAAACAGATACTGCCAAAACATGGAAATAAACAAATGTTAAAATAAATATCCTGTCAATCCACATCATTTTACGTGCAAAAGGTCTCTACACAAGGAGGAAAACTAAGCTTTGTAAAAGTGTTTGAAACACAGGCTGAGTAACTAGTGGAAAATCAGCTGAGACAGGGGTTTTTGAGCTGTGAGAGTTAGCTTTCAGTGCCTGCAGCTTTCCACGGCTTTGCACGCGGTGTCTCGGACCAGCGTGCAGAGAGGGAAAGTGCATCTACCTGAGTGGCTGCTCGTTATGTGAAAATTAGGTCTGGTCTCTCAGCGTTCAAACTGTTTTAAGGGAAGAGTGTTGGGTTTCTGTGCATGGCAACTTGTAAAGGAGAATTCAGGTCAGAAAGTGAAAATGCAGTGTTTTATGATATACACAAGGTACTTGCACACATAACTGAGCCATGTCTAAGTCTAGAAACTAACCCTCCTCCTCAACCCAGTCACTGACGCAGGCTGGCTTTCCTAGGAGTCAAAAGCGTTCCATTACAATGAATGGAGAAATATCTGCACAGAACAACGTTGCTATATACAGCTCTCTGATCACTCTGATAAGATGTAAAACAAGTGTTATCATTTGCACAAGCCATACCCCATTCAAAGAACTTGTGTCATCTTGTTTAAGTTAGGGCAGCAAGCTTTTCACTCAATTTCACAAAACAAAAATTAAAAAAATAATAATATGATGGACAAACTGCCTATTGACATGCTCACAAGATGTTGTTCTGTGTCCTTCTTGCTGTTTTTAAGAGGCGAGAGAACAACCTGTGCACAAAACAGCCTTTTCTCATCAGGGCACTGAATTCCTCTCCGCATTTGTTGAGCTGGTGCGAAGTAAACCTTTCAGCCGTTTGGTTGTCTGCAGCCTCCTGTCTATTTTTGGAAGGCCCCGCTCCTTCTGGATGACTCGATGTGCGATTCCAGTCATCTGTTCTGGCATTTTCTGGGAATCGTTAGTGGCTCAGGAATCTTTCCCAAATTCTCCGGAAAACTCATTACAGGGTTGCAGAGTCAGTAGGGAGCAATGACTCAACTCAGTCTGGGGATTGGTGTCCAGACAGCCTGTTTCCATCTGCAGATGGACAACCCCCTCCACCCACTCTTTCTTTCTTTCTTTCCATTCTTTCATTCCTCCTCAAAGGATTGTAACATAGCTAACTTTTTTTTCCATTTTATGCACCCAAGTCCCAAGTTGTGCTACACCTCCTCCCATTCATTTTTCATATTAATAGATTACATAGCCGTTGGAAGGCACACTGCAGAACACATGTGGCAAATAGTTCAAGCGTGATCAGATACTGTAACTACTACACTGTAGTAATACACAGAACATTTTCAAGACACCTTCCAGTAGAGTAACAGTCCCCCCCCACAACATTTTCAACCCTCTGATTTGTAAGGCTGAAGACTTAACAAGACATTTATTACATCATCAAGAGAATGTGGGTCTTGAATGCAGACATCACTTCGCCGTGTGCCTCAGGCCTCCGTTACTGTTGTCTGCAGCCAGCTCCTTCAATCACGCTGTAAATCACAGCGCCCCCTTCAGGCAGTCCTCCATGGCCCGCAGCTCCTCCAGCTCGTCGCTTTCGGGGCTGCAGTGCAGGGACAGCAGACGCCGGGCCGTGGGAATGACAGAGAGGGCTGCCCGGGGCTCCCCGCTGCGGGTACGGGTGCGAGAGGCATGAACACAGACAGAGAAGAGTCAGAACAGACGACCGGAGCAGCCTCTTCAGCCGGGAAAGTCTGCTTCCCCAATGACGCCCCGTGAGGAAACCTGAGGTCTATAGAGCACTCTATTAGGAATGAGCTGTTTTGTACTCACTAATACCTTTCTGCACACATCTACATTATTTTGTTTTTATTCAACACCTTTGCATGTATCCCGACGATTGCATTTATTTCGCAGTTTGGAAGAAAATGTCATTAGGGATTATGACAGTTTGAACACAAATTATTTTCATAATGATGAACAAACCTTGAACAAACTGTTAATAGCCGAAAAAGAAATTCAACGCCTTGATGATTTGGACTGTATAATGATTTTGAAAGCGCTCAAAGTGCCTTCTCAACAGCCTAATATGTTTGCATTTGTGAATGATGGAGCTAAAAACCACTGTGGGCTTCACCTAGGATCCAGGTGTCTGCCAAATATTAAATAATGCACATTGCGTTATGATAACCAACAGAAACAACTCCATTTCCCTGTCATATCACAGAACCGGGGTTTCTTACCCATTGAAGTGCAGCTGTGCCAGCTTGAAGAGCTGCCGGCCCACTTCCACGCTCTCCTCCCCGAACTGGGCCTGCACGGCGGCCATGCTGGCCTTTAGCTGGGTCGCCGCCCCACGCCAGTCACCTGTGAAAGAACACAGCACCTTTAACCCTTTCGTGCGTTCGGTCACACCGGTGATTAGCCCTTAGCCCTTTTGCCGTACGGTCACACTGGTGTGATTAACCCTTTTCGTGCCTGGTCACACCGATTAGAACACTACCTGTGAGATTGAAAAAAAAAAATTAGCTAACGTTAGCTTTGAGGAAACAGTGGTTTAACGTTACAAAGTATAGCAAATGCAGTGGTGAAAAATATGAGAAGTTTAATAATGCTAATGAAAACATATCAAACCATGTAACGCAACACGCGCGCTACATAGCATAAAATAAGTCACGCTGGGGGGCATCTGGAAATATTTTATAACTTACATAAGAAAGGGTTAAACACCTGGTAAAAACCTGCTAACCCTCATGCCCACAAACATATCTCTTGCTGTTCTTTATGCAAAGGTAACATTACATTACATTATTGGCATTTAGCAGACGCTCTTATCCAGAGCAACTTACACTGGTTACAGTTTTTTTCTACAATGTTATCCATTTATACAGCTGGATATTTACTGGGGCAGTTGTGGGTTAAGTACCTTGCCCAAGGGTACAGCAGCAACAGTGCTCTAGTGGGGAATTGAACCAGCAACCTTTCGTCCTGCTCCATAACCACTATGCTACACTGCCACTAACAAACCAAGCTGATATTTAACAGTATATGCACTCTGTCTTTGAGACCCTACATGTTTTATTTTTTTTACAGCACAACACGTAGTGCATTCTCACACCAATAACAAAACACAAAATATGAAAAACAGAAAAGATAAGTGCAGCATAAGCAGATGGGCTAACCCCACACTTAAAAATCTGTCTTGCAAGGAGAGCTGTGCGCTTGGGTCAGTGTGTGTGTGTGCTTGGGTCGTCCACGCAATAATATCCCCTGGGGTAACTTTAAAATTACTTGACTTTTTTTTCCCAGAGAACTCAATTTCAATATCAGAACTCAATTTCAGGCGTCTGCCCTTAATGAACCCTTTAAGCATTGGCTCTGAACGGGATTTTTAATCATTGACCGTGGCTGAAAAGGCATGCTTTGAAGGAAGCGGTGTCCCACCCATGGCGGCGTAGGCCCGGGCAGACATGTCAGCCAGCTCCCCCCGCACCGGGTGAGTCTCCTGCAGGAACCGGCTGGCGCGGCTGGTGGCCTCCTGTAACCTCCTGAGCGCCTCGTCTGAGAGGAGAGAGAGAGAGAGAGAGAGGGAGACCAGAGAGAGAGAGACCAGAGAGAGAGAGAGAGAGAGAGAGAGAGAGAGAGAGAGAGACAGAGAGAGACAGACAGAGAGAGACAGACAGATGGAGAGAGAGAGACAGAGAGTGAGAGACAGACAGACAGACAGAGAGAGACAGAGAGAGAGAGACCAGAGAGAGAGAGAGAGAGAGAGAGAGAGACAGAGAGAGACAGAGAGAGAGAGAGAGAGAGACAGAGGAGAGAGAGAGAGACAGAAACAGAGAGAGAGAGAGAGAGAGAGAGAAGAGAGATAGATGGGACAGTGAGGAAATGCACAGTAATCCTCCATATCTCACAGATGGGCGTTTTATCTGGGATAGAAAGTGCATTCTAAAAATTTCTGTTTGGGTCTGGTGGCAGAGTACAGCCACGCCTCCTCACCTGGTCTGTCTGTCTCGATGAGCCGTGCCGCCTGGTCTAGCTGGCCCTGCAGGTCCTGTAGTCTGTGGTCTAGCTCAGCGAGGGACAGCCGGAAACCGCAGGACTGGGAGCACAGATACCCCTCGGTGCCACACTGTGTAAACCAAACACGGATAATACAACTCAAGCATTTAGTGCTGCATCCAAAGGTGAACTCACCCCCACTCCGGGGAGAGTAATGGAAATAACACCCTCATCCTTTTGACCTCTATCTTTTGGGCCTGAGGTGATCAGTCTACTCACAGCGTAACAGCACTCTGTCTGAGGTGGTCTGGCTATAGCAGCCGGGGAACTGACCTGCGGGGTGGATCCACACTGAATACAGCGGAGTCCTGCGGCGGCAGCTGCTCCCTGACCATTGCCCTCTGATCCCAGCTCCTGGCAGCAAGCATCACACTGACAGTGGAAGAAGTACTGCTCCTGCAGGAGTCTCTGCCTCTCACTCACCGGCATTCTGCTGCGGTGGGGACCTGGCAGAAAGAGAGCGAAGGGGTGAGAGAGAGATGGAGAAGAGGAGGGAAAAAAACAGAAGAGACGGACAGAGAGAGGCGGTGACAGAGAGAGAGATACGGCGCCTTGCTCACCGTAGCAGTGTAGCAGCTCCTGTCCTGCGCCAACCGCCTGAGTGGTGCGGACTGTGACTGTGAGGGCAGGGCCAGGGTTAGCGCCGGGGTTAGAAGGCTGGCCTGGGCCTCAGGCCGGTCAGAGCCAGCGGTGTGCAGGTCATTCACAGGCGCTACGCTAAACGTGACACTGGTGTTGGGGCTGCAGGAGTGGTTTAGGAGACTGAGGGTGGGGAAGATCGCCGTGGCCACCCGCACCTCCCGGACGGACTGCACGGCCGAATCTGGCGCACCTGGAGAGGTCGAGATGCCCAAAGGTCACGCTTGTCAGAACGCAAAGCCCACGCTCTCCGCTGAAGAGTAAAACAACGCCAGGCGAGTTTTGTTCCGATTCTGTCCTGACGGTGAGGCGCAAATGACACAATGGGGCTGTAATGTTCCAACGTTCCAGTTCCTGTAGGTACACAGGGCGTATCGGCACAAAGCTGAACGAAAATGCAAAAATGGGCGCCGAACTTCTGTTCTCACTCCCCCTTCCTCTCTGCATTAGGGGCACAGAAAAGGGACTGGCTGATACCTGTTTCAGATCCCCTGCCATATCTGCCAAGTCCCATGCTGATGTTCCAGGAAACTCGTTTCTTATGCAAGTACAGTCAAAGTGTATGTACTCTGATCGCTTTGCCTCATGTTCTCCCAAGCAACAGAGCCTTCTAAGTGTGCGTGGCATACAGAATCAAAGCAGGAGCCCTAGTATGGATTATGACGTTAAACGAGCTTCATATTCAAACATTTTCTACTTCTGTTAAGAGTCAGTTCACTAAAGTGCATTGCCTCACACAGTACAAGCAGGCTGTTGTTAAGTATAAATAACACTACACTAATCGAACACAGTTCAAAAAGATGATGTTGGCTGAATGAACACATTGTACTTTAAAGGGACCGCATCCTTAGAAATCATACATTTTATGTCATGCACCGATTGGCAAGCTAGCAAATGTGTGAAGCCAATTCCAAAACCTGGAATTTTAAACCTTTCAAATATGTTGAAAGATAGGAATAAAACAGCCCCTTCTGTAAATGAATGGCAGAAGTACTGGATATGTAAAACCTTCTTTTAAAAGTTTATATCTGTGTCAATACACTGTGTGGTTGGAGCACATATGGTTAGAGGAGGCAGACACATCTGAGAGCCAATATCTGTTGTGCAGTTTGCTGGCACACTGAAACAGAGGAATTTTTAAATTCACACTAAGGACCCATTAGTGAACCTGGATGAGACTGGACTGGCTGCAGTGAAACCAGCTGGAACCAGCTGCGTAAAATATTCTACTTTTACAGTCTGGGGTAGAGGTTAGTGTCATTCTCCCGAAAGTAATGTGTTTGCCACACACGTAACCTTGAGTGCACATAGCCCAAAAATACACTCTTTATCCCCCCTAACTCTCCTTAAAACTCTCCCAAATCTGCCTGTTCGGAAGGTCTGGTGGCCTGTCTCAATCCACTGCAGACTTATGCTAATTACGTTTCGAGTTCACACTAAGGCCACAATTTGGGAATTTTCTGGCCTGAAGCTCTTTGAAGTGTGAAAATCCCTGTGGTGTGAGAGGCCTCCAGATAATCTGGATGCCGTAGTATGCAAAGTGTAGCTGGATTCAGAATATTTGATAAGTTGGTGGAGACATGAATGACCTACAACAGATAATGGCTGATTATATAATGTAATGAATTCCACTATTTTTTGCTTTCTCTTTTTTTCTAATTTTGAAATTCTGAATTCTGAGATAATTTCTCTCATGCCCTCATATATATGTATATATAGATATAGATACAGAGAGAGGGTATATATGCAATATGCAATATATGGAATCCTTTTTCGAATGACCAGTTACATATAAGGCTTTTCACACTATGACAACCTCTGCACTTGCAGGAGTGCTGAAGAATGATGTCATTACAGAAGCAACTATCCTCCAATCAGAGTTCACTTTGCTGCGCCACATTACGGGACTTACAGTGTGGAAGTTAGCCATTGGCTGTGAGCAAGTGTATTGGAGGATTGAATTTGTCTCATTTCAGTTCTTTAGCCTGCAGCGGTATGCTTGCCAATTCAAACCATGATGAAATCGGGGGGAGTACGACAAAAAATACAAATAAATGTTTGATGCGTTATTTGAACATGTTAACTATTCATTACCTGTAACTCTGTTGGAGGTGCCCTTATATATCACACTGTTAGAAATAAAAATGGCATTGACTGATAACCAGTGGTGCACTTAAACCCTGGATTGGGCTGGAGCCCATGCTGTTGACTAACTGATGCATTAGTGCACTGATTCTCAATCCTGCTCCTGGGGCCCCCCTGCTCCGCACGTTTTCCATCTTTCCCTGCTCTACCTACCTGACTGAACTCATCAGTGGCACGTTTGATTAGATGAGCACACCTGATTTAATCAAGGTGTGCTCAATCAATTTCAATCAGGTGAGTCTGGAGCAAGGATAGATAGAAGATATGCAGGACAGGGGGCTCCAGGAGTAGGATTGAGAAACACTGCATTAGCGCACCCCTTTTTCTGTCTTCCCCTCACCTGTCTCCTGGCCTCAGTCTCTTACCTGCATCTTTCAGCATGGTCACGGCCTGGGCATTGCATCTCAGCTGCAGCATGTGCCTCAGGGCAGCCGCTCCCAGCATTCTCAGCTCCGGAGACCAGCCCCTGCTCTCCTCCCGGCTTTCGGATTGGCCGCCGGGCTTGTCATTCAAACAAGCCCTTCCCCTCCACGCTGCGGGAAGGGGCCCCTTCCCTTGAAGCCTCAGACACAGGGCGGCTACGGTGACCGCGCACAGAAAGCGCAGGCTGGGAGCGTGTCCAGATACGTGTGGCAGCAGGTGATAGACACACAGGTAAGAGTCACCCAGGTAGCGGCCTGAGGGGTCGCAGCCCTGGATAAGGGTGCTGTCCCCGGACTCAGAGTCACCACGGGCTCCTGCTCCTTGCTGCGAACCCTCCAGCCCACCTGAGATCTTATTGCTGAGGTCAGCTTTGTCAGCGCTGTAGTTACTTTCATTGTTGCCTTTCCCGTTCCCTTTAACCTGATGCAGGGTGACATTCCTTGGCCCCGCTGGATTCTCCTTCACTTTCTGGACTTCTTCCAGCCCGGCTCTTAACGCCACCCTCAGTGCCAAGTGAGCCATGACACCGGCGGCCCTAAGTTCCCCTCCGATCGAGCACTCCCAGCGGTGATGCCCTTGCCACGCCTCCTCCTGGCACCACTCCCCGCAGTAACGGGCGTAGCTACAGCCCTGGCAGGGTACTGGGTTCGGTGTCTTGCGCAGGCAGTTGTGACAGTGCTGGTCCTCTGTGCCAAATGTTCCCTCCGCTGCCTCCTTTGCTTTGTCCCTCTCTGCCCTCGCGACGACAGCTCCACCTGGTATCAGGACACAGCTAAACGCTCTTTCCTCCAGCACCACCTCCCCAGCTGCTATACCCTCTGTGGCCACCAGGTGGCGCCCTTTGTTGGGGCTGAAATGAAGAGCCATTTGGGGGGATGCACAGGTGACCACTCCAGTCCCATCTCCCTGTGGCACCTGGTGATCGATTTTTAAATTTCTCATCCTAGCCTGAATGCAGTCTTCCTTTTCCTGCTTCTCTTCTTTTTGCCCTAGGTGCTTGAAGCACTGGGCTCTCCTGTCCAGCAATTTCTGCTGTAAGTGATTGGGGTAGCCCTCATCAAGGGCCCTTTTGATATCCTGAAGGCACTCCTTAGGGATATAAAAAAATAAGAGTTTTTTTACCTATACTTTCAAAAAAACATAATATCTATCCATACAAAACTGGATACAGCCATATAAACAGCAACTATTTCTTCTCCCTATAAGCAACGGTCAGCTATATGCACACAATAATTTTAGTCATCAAATAAATTTGTAGCAAGAGGATGATTGACAAACTACAGACAAAGTTATGTTTTCCCACCTTGTAGAGGCAGAGATGAAAGAGGGCAGCAGAGCGGTTGGCGAAACAGAGTGAAAGCTCCTCTTGACCCGGTGTAGCATGGCACACACCCTGAGGAGTGAGAAACAACCACAGTCTTTCAGCCTTTCACTTTAAAGGGGTATTTTAATGCTCCCTCTGTGCTAGGCTCATTCCCTCTTGAGTCTTACTAAGAGTGCTCAGTTGCACGTACAAGTATGCTCCAGTATTATTTTTTGGATCAGAGGATGTACCTCAATCATGCTAAGGCTCTGGAGGGTTCTTTGAGGCAGACAATGCAATGTTCCAGATTGAGATTATCCTACTTCAAGGATAATAAGGATAATAAGTGATGATGTTGTTATTGTTGTGCCTGCTATTACTTTTGACACCACTGTTATGGTTCTCATTCTCATATGTCTTGGTCTTCTAAAACACACTTGGTTGGTGTGTTCTGTCCAATGGAATTTAACGTGGAATTATTGATGAAAAATAAATTTTTATATAAAAAGAGAGTATCTTATTTCACCCAACGCACAGTACAGTTCCCCTGAGGTGTTCTCCGTGCAAACGAAATCACCTCTCTCCCCTAAACCCCAAACCTATTGATTCAGGAGTCTGATGGTGGATAATGAATCTGGTAATGCGAGGGAGCGGTAACCTTGGAATAATGCAACGCAGCCGCAGTGCAGTCCCGAGCCTTGAAGCTCAAGTTGCCCTTTTCCCGGAATCGACCGGCGCTCTGTGGTTTCTTCTGCACGTGGTGAACCCCGGGAAGGCCTGACAGGACCTCTACGTCTGTGTGACTGAGCGGACCGTGGGAGAGAGAGGAAAATTAGGAACATAGGGAAGAAGACAGATAAAAGAAGACACGGCGTGACACGTTACTGTCTTAAACTGCTCTTCTTGCGACATTTTCCCAACGGCGTATTTAAGTACACAGCACAGTCTCACATGTTAATACTGGATTTGCTTCTTGCCCTGTCGGTATACGCATTAGCATGCTTGTGAAGTAGCTCACGTAAGCTACCATAGCTAGATCAAGCCTCTTTTCTTTGTAGCTGTGGCAGTAGTACAAGCCCAGTAAAACTGAGTAATGAACTGGTCGTGTAACGTTACGCTTTTTGCATGACTAGCGGTTAACTCATTCTATGAGCAGAGGAGGGGGTGCAGCAAGTTAGAGTAACATAAGTTTGTGTACTCACTTCAACACTGACAGAACGAATGTGAATATTTCGTCAACTTCTGACAGAGAGGAGAAAGTCTTCTTTTGGTCAGTGGACAACCGATTCCATTTCTGTTCAACGTGTTTATGCCACTCAATACACGGCAGATCCATTGTATTATCTTACGATTACACAGCTAAATAAAAGTCACGTGTATTCATCTGCTTCAACTTCAGTGCTGCACGAATAGAGATAATGGCATCATTACTATGACACCATGCCTCTGGGTATTTTGTGCCCTTCACAATTCAAAGACCAGCTTTCCATTCCACCACCACCCCAAACAAAGACTAATTTTGCAATCCTGATGCTCCTACAGCAACACCAGCATGGGCGCATCTGCCATTTTGGCTCTGTAAATACTTCGTTTCGAATACAAGCAGAGTGCTAAAGGCGCATTTATTTCTCCACAGTTTATCTTCCGCGTGGGCGTTTTTTTGCATACTGCGCAGGCGTTGCGCAGATTAACTGTCTGCTATGTCATCCGGATGGGTTATCAGCGAACGTGGCCCATTAGGATAACGCATCCACTTAAAATTAAGAGCAGTGTATCTGCGCAGAGGTTGCTGCATTTGCTGTCCAAATATGCGTGCGTAAGAATTTGGCGCGCTGACGTCAGGAAGTTATGAACAATCTCGCGCGTTCTGAAACGGGTAAACTTGGCGCCACGGACACAGAAGAAAGCTAGCGTTGTAATCACGCCAGATAATTTGTGTGTTCGCTAAATAAATCATTACAAAAAGGGACCCTGTTTCAGCTAAAACATGACTATGAAACTCACAGAAGGAGCCATTGAGGTAGGTGAAAACACGGTTGTTAAAATGGGTAGTTGTCGATATAATATGAGAGGGATAGTTTTCTTAGCTAGCTAGCTAGCTAACTAGCTATAAACTGCGTGTGCTCCCTTGCAATGCTATAAGCCATTTTGCAAAATCGCTTACTGGCTGTCTGATCTAACTACCTAGTCTGCTGCCCAGTTGACCGACTGTTGGAGTTATAGTTTACGTTTCGTGGCTGTTTTCATCTGACTGACAGTTGTCAAGTTGCTGTCTAGCTGTGTAGTTAGCAAGCTAACGTTAGCTACCTCATGCTCTTTGCTGTAGCTAACGGTAGTTGGCTAACAGCTACTACAGGGGTGATAACGACCACGGATTTTTCTATATTAATTCTAGCTAGTTGCTATTTTTATGATCCAGCTCTAGATAGATTTATGATCCAACTAGATCCAGCTCTTGTTGTGTTGTCATGCTGTAGCTTGCTGGATTGATCAGTTAGCGACGCCGTTTTTCAAGATCGTTTGTTAGCTGGGAAGCTAACAAGTCTGAGCAGGATTGCCTTGCAAGACAGTTGGCACGAGTCGTGGTTTAACACTTTGTCTGATTCTGTCTCAGGCTTTCACTAAAGGCACAGAGGTGTCCAACCCCCTGCTGCAAGTGGTGGTGAGTGTTGTTTGCTGTCTTTGTGTTGTTACTGAATGCGTTGTGAATTCACCAGTTGAACTGAACTCGATAATTCAAGTTAAGTGCCATGTTTGCAATGATCGGGGTCACATGGCTGTGGGTATTCACATGTAGATCTTATCAAGAACTGGCATAATAACGTAAACAATAACGATTATGAGTATTGCAAAACTAAAAGACAATAAAAAGTGGCATCAAGACAAAAACATCCATTGTGAAAGTATGTTCCAGTTTAAGACAGTTACCCAGTATGGCACGAATGACACCAGCTGCAGGAAAAATATTAAATGCATAGAATTCTGCAGATTGAAGTGATAGGTCACAGGTGTCAGGTCATTTATTTCCTTGCAATTTCGCTTCTGTCCCTTTCTCCCAGAACATCCGCAGGATTGAAGGGGGCGCCGGGCCGGCCAGGTTTCGGCTGATGATGAGTGACGGACTTTACACCATGTCATGTGAGTAGGGCAGCGAGCACACTGTGACTCAGAACATCTTGGCGGGAGTGTAACGCAGTGGTTAGGGAGCAGGACTCGTAACCGAAAGATTGCCAGTTCAGTTCCCCGCTGGGGCGCTGCTGCTGTACCCTTGGGCAAGGTACTTAACCCATTGCTAATTACCTCAGTATATATCCATCTGTGTAAACGGATAATATGTAAAAACTGTAACCTGTGTAAGAGAGTCTGCTAAATGCCAATAATGTAATGTAAATGTATCTCCATAGACAGTTGGCAGCAGTTTTCAGCATGCTTGAAGGTGGGCCACTGGAAATCTAGTAGTCTGGTATCTGAAGTCTACTGAGAGGGAGTTAGCACGAATGTGGAATACCACTGCAGTATTTGTTTGATGTCGTGCCTTACCTAGAAAGCAATTGATTCTTGCTTGAACCTTCTTTCATACCTTGAGTCCAAATTTATAATCTTGGAACCAGAGCACGTTCTCCGGCTGTCAGACAAAGCCTTCACAAGACCTTTGCTGAGCCACTTATCCTGGTGTAGTCTGGATGGGCTGTGAGCAGACAGACAACATAACATGAGTCTTCTAGGGCGGTTCAAGATCGGTGAGTCTGCACGGATTTCTATCTCAGTAACAGACAAATTGCGCTTGTGCTTCTGTTCCGGAATGCCAGTTACAGTTTGAAACATGAAAGAATCTTTTAGAACAACAACATCAAATTATGGTGTCTTTTTCTGTGGAGCTCTCCTGAAGTCTTTCCTCTTTTTGCAGTTTCACACAATATACGCTGGGGAGAATAAGCCACAAAATTAGAGACACTGTGCAGTTTTCCATAGCTTTGTGCTCTGTGATGTCAACTTATTCTTTTCTTACTGTTGTTTACATTAAACAACACACTAGTTGATAAACAAACCTGAATGTCATTATGTCCAAACACATGAAGCCATGGGTTGGAGTCATTACATTTTACTTTACATTACATTACATTACTAGCACATAACAGATGTGAGAGACGAGACCAGAGCGACTTACATTGGTTGCAGTTTTTCTTTTTCCTTTTTTAACAATGTTATCCATTTATACCGCTGGATATTTACTGAAGCAGTTGTGGGTTAAGTACCTTGCCTAAGGGTACAGCAGCTGTGCCGCAGCGGGGGAATTGAACCGGCAACCTTTCCTGCTCCTTACCACTACGCCACACTTTTGCCTGTGCAGTCATGCAGTGGCATGCAGCACCTCTTTATTAGCTGTTAGGACAGCTAATAAAAACCTGCGTGCTGTGGTCATGCGTGTATTTCTCCTTGCAGCGTTCATGCTGTCCACCCAGCTGAACCCCATGGCTGAGCAGAACCTCCTGGCCCCCAACTGCATCTGCCTGCTTAAGAAGAATGTGACCAACACGCTAAAGGATGGGAGGTATGGGGTTTCAAGCCTTTTGTTCAAGCGCATGGTTCTATTGGTTGGTCTATCTGTATAGCTGTCAGTAATATAGCTTGTGAGTTTACAGGTTGGGTCTTTAGTCTATGTCTATCCCGTCTAGTATACCTAAAAGTCTGAGGGATGCTTTGCTGGTCGCTGGTAAGACTTTATGATATAGCATGTACGATTGCCCAGCTATCAAAAAGAAATGAAATCTATTCCCCAAAATTAGAATCCAGCAATAGTGTCTGTTCAGTAGTGTGCTTCTCTTCCTGTATGTGTCTCGTTGGCTAATTTCTGAGCTTGTTCAGTCTGGCATTTTGTGTTTGTTCTGTGTGTGCGTGCAGACGGGTGGTGATCATCTTGGATGTGGAGGTGGTGAAGTCAGCAGAGGAGGTGGGCGGGAAGATTGGTGACCCCACCCCTTACGTGGAAGGTGAGGATTCGGCATCCCTAATCCTAAAATTGTGGCCAAATGACACTAATCTTTATATGTACAAATATATATGCATGCATGAGATTGTTAAGGAAAGTGCCTTATGTCAATATGTCAGCCTTTGTCCTTGGAGGAGTGGTGGTAAAATTTTACAATGACAAGTGAATTTTAGTAAATCTGTCTTAACCCAAGTGCTTAAAATTTATCTGTGTCCTTGGGGACACTGCATATTCCTTTTCTTGCAACAGTGAAGGGATGTTTCTTGGTAAAATGGGATAATCCTGCGTTTTTTTTTTTTCCCCTTTCCCTGTACTCCTCAGGCCAGACAAAGCCACAGCCATCTGCCCCTACCCCCGCTGTCCAACCACTGCAGCCCCGAAGTGGACATGAAGGTGAGTAACTGCTTTGTGACCCGAGCTTCCTTTAGCCACCAGTCAGATTTCTTGGGGCTGTTCAGTGGAAGCTGCTTATGGCACGGTTACATTGCTGTGCTGACAGTATGGTGATGCTATGCATCGTAGAAGGAGAATCCGGTGTCTTTGTTCTACTTTTAAAATATAACCGTGTTAAATTTTTATATTCCTTTCTGACTCCTGTGTTCACTTCGTCAAATAATTTAGAAACGTCTGCAGCAAAGTGCGCTAAGTGTGCTCAGTCTAGGTCAGTCTCAAAAAAAAAAACTGTGTCCTTGGGGATTCTCCAGTAGAGGGCAGCTTATACACATTAAATAGCCTGAGGTTTTGGTTCCATTAAGTTGCCACAGTGGAAAATTTCCTGCTGCAGGTACTGATCAGACCGCTCCAGAGTCTGCGGATTGACAAATTCTCTGCCGCTGAAGGCTCCGCATGTATTCTTCAGATTAGCAAGGCAATTGTGCTGTTTCTTAGCTGGCAAGGGACGCGAAGCCTTAATTGCTGAGAATGCCACCATCGGCGAGACGAGAGGACTTGAGTGTGGGCACTTTGAGCCCTGATCCGCAGTGTGAGAGGACACACCAATCAAATGCGCAGGGCTTGTCAAAACGGGGGAGAAGAAAAAAAAACCTGGAAGACAGGCTGCTTCGGTCTGCTTGGGGACACTGCGGTATCGTCTTCGTATTTTTCCCATGTTGAGCTTTGAGGCGGTGTGAAATGCCTCTGAAACTGAATCGCTTATCGCTCTTTGCTTTCAAGTTTGCGTTTTCTCCCCCACCCCCCCCCCCCATTTTATCCTCACTTTACACCATTAAATCCACCTTCAGAAAGCCAGTTGTTTTGTGCGATTTGAGTGGAGTTTATGATGTGATGGCGCTGTTGCTGCTGTGATATGAGCCGGCTGTGCGCAACGACCGTGGAATTGCAAAAGGAATTCTCTCTCCCCCCATATTACCATGCTGACGAGTAGGTACAGTTCATTTATGCACGCTGTCATTTCCTTTCTAAAAATGTAAGTGGTTTTTCCTTCTGTGTCTGATCCCGAATTTTCGAATCAGCCAACACCAACAGAGGTCCCAGTCGAGATTTTGGGAAGAAATCCCTGCCGGCCCCAACCCCAAGTACACCCGGAGGATCCTCCAAAGTTGTGCCAATTGCAAGCCTGAACCCCTACCAGTCAAAGTGAGTACTGTAATTCCTCAAAGTGGTTCTTCTCATTAGGTAAACAAAACAAAAACAATCAAATGAATGCAAGGCAGAGGAAGCTGAACTGAATCAAGTTAAATGTTCACATTTAGGAAATATTTGATATCCACATTAATTTTTATATTCAACCCCAGTCGGACAAGACATGCAGGACATGTCTCCCATGGGCGGCAGTATGGCATAGTGGTAAGGAGCTGGACTTGTGACCGAAAAGTTGCCGGTTTGATTCCCCACTGGGGTACTGCCGTTGTACCCTTGGGCAAGGTACTTAACCTAGAATTGCCTCAGTAAATATCCAGCTGTATAAATGGATAACGTGTATGAATTGTAAGCTATGTAAGTTGTGTCTGCTAAATAACAATGTAACTGTAATGTAATAACATTTGGCAGTCTTAGAAGTCATTCACCTCCCAGTAATGATCCACCAAAGGTGAAACTGAAAAGCTTCAGTTAGGCTTACATGCACAGCCCATAACCATTGATGCAGTAAGTCTGCCCAGAGTTTTTTTTTTTTGCTTTTTTTGTGTTCTTGGTTTACACTTTAATGTAAGAGCTAGTGTGTGAGCGTGTGTGTGAACTACGGTTTGATGAAATGACGCAGATTCGTCTTAACACCTTCCTTTAAAGTTTTGAACAAGGCAGTTGCGGGTTTTTTTTTTATTATAATGTGACAATGACTCATTTTCAAGTAAGTGACTCTAGTACCTTCCTTTGTTGCCTTTATGTTCCACCTGGTGGTTTTGCAGCCATGTTCCTTTAATGATTGTGCCCAATTACATACACAGCTCTACTGTTGTTGTTAATCAATTCCACAAGCGGTAGCAGTAATTTAGCCATAACTAAAATGGTGCAAGTGAACAGTTGACTGTTATTAATGCATAAATATTTCCATGATTGTTTATCTAATGCAACTTATTTTGCATTAGCATTTATGCTGCTGAACACACACACACACACGCCCACACAATCTTTTTCTTATTTTTCATATTAATTAAAGAGTGGGGGATTTGGAGGGCTGGAGTTTTACTAATTTTTTGCAGGGGTAATTAGAACTACATGAAGTTAAAAATAGTTTGTTCTGGAAATTCTGAATGAACTGATGGTTCAGAACACACTCAAAAAGACAAAACAAGCTAACAAAAATGTTGTCAGATTTAAGTGAAATTGAAATAGGAGAACAGAGTGTGAAGGATACTGCTTTGTTTATAATTAACAGTGTAATTAATTAAAGTAATTCTATTTGTTAGATGTTAACAAATAAAATGTGTGTTCATTAAATCTTGTTTTTGATTTCCCAAATTATGAAACTACTGATGAGGGATACCACCGTATTTGTTCAGTTAACATATAATCTGTGTGCAAGCACCGCAAGAAAATCCAACATTGTCGCACAGAGGCCTCTCATAAGTACCCATGACTGAAATACCATTCTAACAATACCTGAATTCTAGGCCAACAGCTGTGCAAATAAATAAAAACCCACAAAGGATCTCAGACCTGACAGAACACCCAGGGGTAAGGGACAGTCTATTCATTTCACTGGTAAGGGATCAAGCTGTGACATGGCTTCATTTCATGGTGGCCAGCGATGGTGTTGATTCATTCCGCCTCAGCAAACACAAGCACGTGCTCGAAGACCATTTCTCCCCTTTACCGAGGACAAGCGTGTCACATTTATGTTGGACGTTCAACAAAACACTAACATATCACAAGGCTCTAGACCCCTGGAGAAATGCCAGCTATATTTGTTCATAGATCTGCAAAATGCCACAGCCAAGGTCGTGAAAAATGGTTATGTTTTAACTTCCATAACGCTGGTCTTGGCACATGTGTGATTTGTGGCTAGCAGTGGATTATAAGTTAAAACCCAGGTGAACTGTACTTTGAGCGTCGACTACTTCATGGCTGTGTGGTCAGTTAAATAGAACAAATTTTAAAAAGATCATTTAACTTGGCAGATATTGCCGCAAATCAAGGAGAATGTGCTTGGTAGGCTAGGTTTTTGTGAAAGGAGAATGGTGTTTCTAGCAATTTTATTAAAACAGTTTTATACCAGCTTGTGGCTGATAGCAGGCTAATCAGAGACTGCTGTTTAAGGTGAGTCCCATTATGACATTTATCCACTTGTGTCCCAGGTGGACCATTCGTGCTCGTGTCACAAACAAGAGCAGCATTCGCACCTGGAGCAACTCGCGTGGGGACGGCAAGCTTTTTTCCATGGAGATCGTGGACGAGACCGTAGGTGTTCTTTTGTCGTCTTGTTTGAACCCACACAAGGCCACACCTGGACTGTTAATTCATAAATTCATGGTTGTCTATCCACTTATTACTCTGTCAGTCAGTTGTTCTTTATGTGTTCGCTTGGGGGCCAAGGATCAAAGCTGCGAGGAACCCTACTGGGTTTTAGTATAGTTCATGTAACATTTTCTAACATTACTATAACTTGTGCATGGATTGTTTGAATTTGGTTCTGATTATGCAAGTGTGTAGAGGGTAGTGGGCCATGTCTGTGTCTGCAGACTGACCCAATATATGGGAAGCTTGTTATTCGGAAGCATGTCTATTAATATGATCTAGTTTGTAAGGAATTAGTTTAAACATCATCATTAAGCTTGGGCTGATATCCATTATTATTGTGTGTTGTGATACTTGTGTGACCTCACAATATGTTCAGCAGTATTGTATACCCCCACTGCCGTCAGCATCCCCCCATCACCCTTGCCCAAAGTGAATTTTCATTGTCTAGTATTACTAAAAAAAATTGAAAACAAACTATTCAGCTTTGAAATTTATTGTAGACCTGTTGTTGCTTTTCCACCGCAATATCTGAAATGAGTAAAGAAAATGTGTTCACTATATTAGATAGCTTTCCCTTATTACAGCAGGAGTGAGTGAATTGCGTAGAACTGCATTGTTGCCTTGATTGCTGACAATACCTGCCTATTTTTACCACTACATCCCTGATGAGGCCACTGTGGAAGTAGCAAAACATGGACAGAACCCAGTCAGAACCCAGTTTTTGTGTCACTTGTACAGTCAGTCAAGTTGGTCAGAAAGATACTTGCCCAAACTAAATGTATACGTTATTTTATACTTCAGTCAGACCCTTTGTATTTTTTTCATATCCAGCTATGGCACAGTTTAAATGTAATTTTTAAAGTGTAAAATTAATCACTGTTATAATTTTGAACACCTGTGTGTTACCATTAAGTATATTTGTGTCAGATTTAGCATGGAGATATCATTAGACATATTGGCTTCAGTTTGAATGTTATATGTCAAAAAATCACGTGTCACACAAGGGATTTTTGGTGTGGCTGGACCAGTCAGTACATACAGCTGGTGTATTAGAACTTTGCAGGTAAAACAGTATAGCAGAAACAGTAGAACGACTACACTACAAAGTTGTGTGAAATCGTGCGTTTCCGTGCATTACAGTTATCAGATATGCAAGTACCTGTGTTAAATTTTGCATGAATAGGTTACAGAGTCTTTTTCAAGGTAATGAACTCTGAACAGCAGAGCTCAAACTTCAGACTTCAGACTCTTCACAACCTAACCCACTTCAGCGGAGTTTTCCCTAAGGATTTCCCTGCGTGTTATTCTGCCAAGCTCCAGAAGTTTAAAACACGTCAAACAGAAGTCTGCTGCCACCAATAGAAGTCAGTTGCCACGTTCAATTTTGTGCAGATGGGGCCTTGCTCCCATTTGGCCCTGATCATTGTTACTTGCAGCTGTATTTCATGTTTGGTTCCGTTACTTACCTGTGAATTTTTGTTGGGCTGCCATGCTTGATCGCCTTTGTGCTTCCTTGACCCAGGGGGAAATCAGAGTGACCGCTTTTAACCAGGAAGTGGACAAGTTCTTCACCCTCATTGAGCCTGGCAAGGTGAGAGCAGTTATTTACTCGGGTCATTAGTCCCTGTGATATTTCTGCATTCGACAAAGTTTTGTGCTTTAGTAGCCCTTGTAGTTTTGCTTGTGCTTGCTCAGGTGTCATTTTTCAATCTGCTGAATGACATTATAGTGCTGCTATCAACAGCACTGTCACAGAAGTAGTTACTGGTAAACTTTAGTCAGGATTGGACCCTCCGGGGGTTTTCCTCCCAGAGTAAAATTAAGTTTGAATTGAGTCTTCTCCGACCTAATTTAAATTTGGCATGATGAATCTGTTTTACTCTTGCTGTCCTCTTTCCAGGTGTATTACATCTCAAAGGGCTCCCTGAAGATCGCCAACAAGCAGTACACGTCCCTTAAAAACGATTACGAGATGACTCTCAACGGCGAGTCCACCATTATTCCTTGCGAGGACAGCCAGGATGTTCCCATGGTGCAGTGCGACTTCGTCTCCATAGCTGACCTAGAGTCCCGGGACAAGGACGCCATCATTGGTGAGGGCTGATTAGCACTATAGTGGGTCTAGAACCATTCTACCAACTAGATTTCTGCTCATTTGAACTAATCAAAGGGGCAGTGTGGTGGCATTTTTTTTTTCCTGAACTTGACTCACCAGAAGGTTGTGAGGTTTGAATCCTGGATGAGTCACTGCCTTCGTACCCTTTAACAAAGCACTTATTAGAAATCTCCAGCTGTATGCATTATGTGATGTGTCATTTGAGTCATATAAGCCCCTCTTGAAAAATCCATCTATGCGAGCGCTTTGGAACAGTGCAATTCCATGTGAATGGCGATAATTATCGTTATTAACAGAATTCCATTCAAGGTGCTGACGGGAACCGGTAGGTGCGATGAGGTGGACTCAGTGGTTGCCAACATGGCCAATTATGATAATAATTTGTGCTAAAGGTGATTTTACTGATGCTGATGACAGTAATTGCTGGCGGTGTAGCTGGGTTTTTTGTCCCTGTTGCGTAATCAATGCTGACAAAATATGTTTGGTAGGAAGGATAGACTTTGATATGAGGATGGTGCATTTAGTGAAGCCGGAGAGGACAGGCAAGGGAAGATGCCGAGGACCAGATGACTTGGTGATTTGTAACACTTGCCGGTTAGACGCGAGTACAGAAAGACTATGAAGAGAGTCATGATGGCAGGTTAGGGGTTGGCCGTTTTGGTATTTCCTACGGAGATAACCACAGTGACACTGAGGTTTGGGTCATCACAGTTCAGCACTTACATCTGTACCGTCTGGCCTCACAAGACCCCACAGTAAACGCCAAAACTTGGACCATTTGAACTTTCTTCCTTATCCTCTTTTTCTTGCCTGTCTTAAATTTCCTGACACGTAATGTTATCAAAAACATCATGGCCCTCCTTGATATGTTTTTTTTTTTTTTTTACCATTGGTCTCTCTTCATGTTGAGCCAGTAGTCACATCTCTACCCAACTGCAAGCCACATTTTGGTGAGCAGTACATGGATGATGGCCTTTTTGTTTGTGCATTAAAGAGGAGTAGTTAGCTAATTAAGCAATAGTAATAATGATAATATAGTAATATATCATCAACAGGCAGCAAAGCATTTTTTAAAACACCTTCTGTAACATTTCTGATTTAACAACATTGGTTTTGTACATTAATCCGTAACAAGTAGCAAGGGTAAAAGGATTTGCTATTCACATCCGGCCCCATTCTGCAATCCTCCAGGTTATAGAGAGTCTCCAGCCAGGTAGCTATCTAGGGTGTTTAGTTAACTGGCGGCTCACCTAGATTGTCAGCCAGCTCGCTAATTCTCTTTTCAGCCAACTAGACACAGTCAGCCAATGCATTTGCTAGGTGACTAACATATTGGGTAGCAAGCTACATTTTTAGCTGCCTGATTTTATTTGTAGCCAGATGGTTATCAGGCTAACAGACGATGGATTTTTGGAGGTATCTTCCTAGCAAGATTCCATACAGTGAAAGTTGACTGAACTCTGATCTTGTTAATAAGCTTGAAAATTGACTGATTTTGCTAGCCAGGTATTTACAGTAAATAACGTTAACTAGATTACTCTTGTTTACCTATCATACTTACTCGTTCTTGTGACCTAACGTACTTCAAATTGTAGCTGTGATACAGGTAAAATGTTTTGCATTCCTGTTCTACTGTGCAAAGATTCACTATTTTCAGAATATGAAGATGTCTTGACTAAACATCCTCAATGGTTAGCCACAATTCTGAAATATTACACTGCGTCACTTTGTAGTCTTGTCAAAACCATTAACATGTTACCAATATTAATATCAACACTTTCAGCATAGAAAAATGCCAAGTTACACACATGTACTCAGTAATTCTCTGTAAGTCAGTAGAAATACTCTCAAAAATAGGTCTGCCATGTAAATTATTGATATCAAAATGAAGCCAAGTTTCACTGAACAGTCTGGCCTCACCCAAACTGAACAAGCGCTATTCCAAAGCAAACCTACCCGCCCACCCAAACCTACCCCCAAAACCTCTTTTGTGTGACTTGGTATGTTTTTTTTTTTTTATTTCATCTCCCTAGCTGAAGACAATGTAGTCTGTGTGTGATATCCAAATAGCAAATTCCCGAGAAGCATCAGACACTTGTAAAAATATTCCTGCAGTGGTAATGATCAGCTCTCACATTTTTGTAATGTCTTTCCTCCAAGGATCTGAAAGAGCTTTTGTGGTGAGGGCGGTGTGGGACTTACCACATCCAACGCCAATGTATAGCACCATGCTGGGTGATGCAGGCAGCTGTTCTGTGCCAGACACTTGCCATGCATCCTCTGCATTGGCAGGCCTTCATTACTTATACAGAGGGAGATTAGATGGATGGGCGGAATAATATCCACGGTGAATCAGCAGTGCGATTACATGTCTAATTCGAACGGTGCCGCCCCCTACAACACAGTGTCCCCTGTGACGGGCTTGTAGTTTGGCTTCTGCTTGGCCCAGCAGGGCAGATGGCCACCTAACCCCACTGCCGGCGGCGACGTAGTTGCCCTGGGAGAACTCCCATGCGTGTACAGCCTGTGCTTAAGTTCAGCTCTTTGGTGGACGAGGGCCAGAGTGGCACTTTTGCTGCCTGTGCTTCTGCCGGCTTACACTTGAGATGTTAGCTTGAGGGGTCCATGGGAACCCTGCATTACATTGCATTATTTATCCAATTACCTACCGAATTCCCTTATCCAGGACACCGGTGACAGCTCCCATAGCCTACATGTTATCCATTTATAGCTGAGGGAGGGACGGCCGGCTCCCAGAGCAAGGGGAAAGTCTCGCCGGGGTTTGGCGGAAGGCGCTCTGGTAATGTAGAGCTCTGCCAGGGGACGAGAGCTGACTGCTGGGGAATGACAGAGACCGTTCTGCACTCAGTTAACGCGCTGCTGAGATTTAAAGAAAGAAGAAGAGCGGGGGGAGTCAGCTAATGAAAAAATCTTTTTATTTATTTACACTATAAATGAAGGTCAACGATGAAAAATGAGCGCTGTCGCGTTGTGTGATGATAATTGAGTGGAGGTGGCTTGCGTTTTCATACACTGTGTAAGCATAATTAAAACCCTAATGGTTTTTAGGGCTAGTGATATTTTTTTGCAGTGTAAATACCAATTTACTCTTATACCTTCAGTGTCTGTTAGTAATATGCACTTGTTAATATGCATGGGTAAGTTAATGCATGGAAAATGTTGTTTCATTATGTGCCAGCTTCAGAAGCGCTCATTCGACATGGCTGAGGGACAAGTTACTCACATAGACTCATGCCGTCGTGAGTGCGGGGTAGGTGCGCTAACGGAGGGGTGTTACCCAGCTGACCGACGCTCTTTGCCGTGCAGATGTGATCGGGGTGTGCAAGAGCGTCGACGAGGTGTCCCGCATCACCACCAAGAACAACCGCGAGGTGTCCAAGAGGACCGTCAACCTCATGGACATGTCCGGAAAGGTGGTGACGGTCACTCTGTGGGGAGAAGAGGTGAGTAACTGTGATGGGGGCAGGTGGAGCGAGACAGCCTTCAGCGGGGTAAAGGGGAAGTGAGAGAGACTGCGACAGGGAGGCCAAGGGAGGTGAGACAGGCTATGACAGGAAGAAGTGGGAGGTGAGAGATTACCGGGGGGATGGGGTGAAGGAGATCGACAGTGGCGCAGACACGAGAGAGGGTACGACAGGGCAGCGGGGGCTGTAAGGCAGACTTCAGCGGGGGACAGGGGCATAGAGGCAAACTGACGATAGAACAGGGGAGAATAGCTAAATTGTGACAGGGACGGGAAAGGTCTTGGCTTTGTTTTCTCTTAATTTTCTTTCCTTTGCCCTCTTTGCCTCTATAAGGCTTGTAAGGTGACGGTGCGGTGTTTAAAAAAAAAATGAGCTAATCGACAGACCTGCTCTGAAGCTTTCACAGCGTAAAGCGGCAGGGGTGCACCACTCACAATATGGAGTGCACAAGCCAGTTACATGTCAGCTCAACTCAATGAGCATACTCAATGAGAGCTCATTTATCACACAGCCGCGGCTGACAAAACTAACGCATAGAGCCTGCTGCTTTCGGCTCCATGCACGCATTACTAACGTATGATTTGCTGAGATGTCTCATGTGACCTGTTAGAACCAAACAGAGTGTTCTGTGAGTAAAGAAAAAAAAAAAAGCCAACCCAACTTTATGATGTAAAAGACTGCAAAAACAAAAATTGCACAACTGTTACTTTTTGGAAAAAAAGGGAAAAAAAAAAGACTTAAAAAACCGAAACAAACTAAAATTAAATCAGAGCTGATGAATCTATTAATCGTTGCAGCCGTAGTTTAAGTGTTGCATTGCATCCTTAATAAATAATGAGAGTTTTTCTTTATTTCGGTCCAGTTGTGGCGCCAGCACAGACTGAACTGGGCCAAGCCGCCGTGCAGGGGGAGTAAATAATCATTCTTGTAATGATTATGTCGCCGTTTGTGTCTGCTCCGCTTTCATGCCACAGTGATGGCATCAAGCGTGCTAATTAAAGCCGTAGATAATGGCGGCAGAGACGTATGGTCCCGTGCGGAGAGGCCTCTCCAAGCGACGAGGAAATTCCCGCCTTTGCTCTCTTTGCTTTTCTCTCTGCCCACTCTCCGGTGCGCCAGACGCAGCTGCTGTGTTTGTTTTGCCGGCGATCCAGAAGGTGGTCGGACGCCCGTGCTTGTTTCCTAATTTCCACTTCCTCTGTGGGGGAGGAGAGCGTTTTTTTTTTTTTTTAAATTGTATTATTCGCTGCCAATTTTGAAATCCCGCTTGCAGAGCATGGAGGTGGTTTGTGTGGGAGATGGAAGCTTGCAGCGGGCACGGTCGTTTAGGCAAAGCCAGCGATGCGGTTGAACCGGCTGATCAAATACCTCTGCCGTGAAGGGATGAAAGAGGGGTGCCTCGGCTGTTTATTTTGCGCACCGCGCTGTGGGCCGCTCTGCTGCCGCTGTACCCTGCTGTTCTGCGGCGGTCGTTCCCTCTCTTTGTCGACTCAGTCAATGCCCATCGGGTAGGGGAGGACGGGACGTTCGCCGCTGTAGCTGACAGGAAGTACAGTGCACACTCTTCCATAAGTGAAACTACACAGAGGGTGTGTGGACAGTTGCGTTTGCCCGTCTGAGCCTTCTCATCTCTATTCCTCCCCCTCCTCCTCCTCTGTACAGGCAGAGAAGTTTGACGGGTCCGGACAGCCTATCCTGGCCATTAAAGGGGCTCGGCTGTCTGACTTCGGCGGGCGGTCTCTCTCCGCCCTCTTCAGCAGCACTGTGATGGTCAACCCAGACATCCCTGAGGCCTACAAGCTTCGAGGCTGGTGAGTTCGAGAGCAGGTGCACACACTGCTTTACATTGCATGCATTTAGCAGACGCTCTTATCCAGAGCCACTTCCATCTCAACAGAACATAAATGTATCCATTCAGTTTAAATGAGCAACAGTGTCAGACCAGGCTAACAACACTCCCCGACCAGTGAGTGTGAGCTTAACACTATCCAGGCGCTACCATAAGTTAACTTGTGCACTCTGACAAAAACCAAGCATACTAAGATACGCATATGTGTGCATTCACCACGCGCACATACACATATACACACACACACACACACACACACACACTCTCTCTTACTATTTCTGCAGGAAGAATAATTGGCTTTTAGCAAACCTGGTCCAGGTGCCAGACAGCTTCAGCTGACCAGCTTTTGAGCTGGACCAGAATTTGACAGCTAAAGCCATTATTTACCAGTGCTTAACTGGAAAAGCTGATAAGGGAATTTTTGTCTGATATGCTTTTTGGGGGGTGGCTGTTCCATTAAGTTCTAAGTTCAGCTGCACTAAAAAATAGGGGAAAGTGCTGAGCGTCTTGGTCCTTAATCTTAACAAAACACTTCAGACTCCCCGTAGCCCAGTAGTCCTTTTTTTATTTTTCTTTCAGTGGAACTAATATCTTTGCATTCTGTAAACTCAAGGAGGAGAGGCATGCTCTGGATCACATTATCAAGATTATTTCCATTAAGGAAGAGGAGAGCGGCTCTTCAGTGAAGCGCTATGTAAATGTGGAGCATTGTTTGTTTTGTTCGAGGGTTTGTAATCTGTCTCATTGATAAATGACAAAGTTGCGCTGAATAAGAGATGTGGGTATGGAGCGGTGGGCCCGTCAGTTCAAATGCTGTTTTTGTTTGGATGACTGTAATTAATGAAGACCAAGAATATGGAACCACGGCCCGGAGAGTAAAATCAAAATGTGTTTGCGTAATCGATGGTGCGCAATTTGGTGTGCAGCGTACTAGCAAAGAAGGTGGACAGAATGAAAGGAGATGAAAGGATGAGGGGGGAAAAATACGGAGAGCCTGAGAAGAGGGGAAGATACGTGGGGAAGACAAGGGTGGAAAGGAAGGAGATGGAGGAGGAGGAGGGGGGAGGTGGGATGGGGAGCAGAAGGGGCAGAGATGTGGGAGAGATGGAGGCTCGGAAGGGGAGATAGAAGGGGGGAGAGATAGGGAAAGACGGCATTGCGGTAGGAAAGACGTAGAAAAGGAGAGTTGCCGTGGTGGAAATGTGAAAGGTTACTCCGGCAGCACTGCCCTGGACGGAGGGGGTCCCCAGCCAGCCATCTGCAGTGTCTGTGTAAATCATCCACGTACAAGGCAGAGGAGACGTGCATGCATATGTAGGAGGCAGACAGCTTTGTGACTGAACAAGGCTCCCCTCGTTCCTCGAAGCCACTGTTGTCAGGTCCTCCGCTGGAAAAGAAAAGCAGTGATGACTCATACATTAATCTATTCTTTTCCCTCTCCAGTTTCAGCATACATATTGTTCCGAGTGTTTATTCGAGATGGTCGTAAAATAATCCATCTGCTCTTGCCGTGTTTGCGAGCCATTTCGTTCTTTTTTTTCCCTCCCCTCCTTTGCTGGAATGGCAGCAAGTCTTGTGAGATTCCAGAGATTGTTGGAGATACCAAAATAAGCACTAATTTAATTTGGAGCCGGGTTTCACTCCTTGTTCAAATAGCTAGTTATACAGATATTCTGGGTTTGTACATCTGGCTTCATGGAAAAAAAACAGCAAGAAAGATATTTATATAACAAGGTTTCACGGGTGGTCCTGTTTCTTTTCTAAAACCATCCTCTTAGCCTCCTTCTTCATCCATTGATCTATCTCTCCATCTCACAGCTCATCAGGGTTCTTCTGTTAACGAATGTCTCCAAGATGAAAGCGAATGGCTTTTTCTAGAGAAAACATTGATTACACTGAAAGCAATTCATTTTTCTTAAAAAAAAAAAAAAAAAAATCAAATGCAATTGTTCATTCCTCAGGGGGGGAACCAAGGTTAAAGAAGTAGTTAAAGAAAAGAGATAACAAATAACAGCATTCGTTTATTTAGTAATTTTTTGACATGCTTGTGTGCTCGGATTCCGCTGTGGAAGTTGGGGAGGGATTGTGGGTAATTCTGAGCGGAGACTCGCTCTGCATGACGGGAGCAGAGATGTGGCCCTGCAAAGCAGGTGGGGGGGACAGATACAGCAACTTGACGTTTTTCACCAAGGCTGTTCGGAGGATGTTATTGCACCTCTTATCGACCCCGGGTCAAGCGAGCGCACTGCAAGCCCGTCGGGCTTCGGGGATTGTAACCCCTAAATAGCTAGCAATTACCCAGATTAATCAGTAATCACTGCATTGTGTCTCCTTGTCCAGTTCACTTCAGGTCTCGGTGACTTTAGATGAGCTTCTCGGATTCCAGGATTTGCATTTGCATGAACAGACAGTGTCTGACAAGGACATGGAGTATTTCAGAGTTTAAAGTTATATACTGTACGAAGGTTTATTTTAGAGATTTCCTCTCCATAAACCATAGATTATGAAAATGATGATGAATATATGATGATAACCAGTGGAATCCTTAGCCCCAGAATACAGGATGGATGCATATGTAATACATGCAGTTATTATTATTTATTACTTGTGTGGCAGACACCCTTATCCAGAGTGAATTATAAGCATAACATGAGATGATGTATGAAATGATGTCTGAATGTAATATAATGAATGTAAATCTACACCGAACGTGTGGAGCTTCCAGTCACTGCATGTGGAAAAATGGGTCTTTAATTGTCAGGGACCTGGAAAACTCTCACTGCTCTATTTAAGTCCACAAAACTGTGTGCCGTATTCACTCTCCCTTATTCTGGTTTTGTTAGCTAACCCAAGTATCACAAAAAATGTTCATAATTAGAACGGTGCCTGTGTGTGTGTGTGTGTGTGTGCGCAGAGTAGGCTGCTCTCTTAATGGAACAGGAAGACATTCGGTTGGGGATGTGGGTGCAGCACATTTCATGGACCCACGCATACTTGGACACACGTAGGATTTGACAGTTGGCACAGAAGCGTAGCAAGATGCATCTCCGAGGCTCAGATGGTTTTCGTTTCCTCCACCAGTCATACCTCTCTGTTTGTGGATACTGCTTGGAGGAAACTGCTTGGCTTCTGCTGGTCGTCTGCCTTATTTTTTTTTTTTTTTTGACCAAGCTCTTACATTGATGCAAATTGCAGGAAGATTAAGAGCTCTCCTTTTCTGACGCTTCAATCACAAAATTACAGACAAATAACATGGTCTTTTGTTAAGATAAAAAAGCTGTTTCAGTACAGGGCTGGTGAAGTTAATGGTGGGCTCTTACAGGTCTTGCAAGTGACCTCCAATCATTTGAAGATTTGCAAGTAACAGTTGAATTAAGGGGGGGTGTCTCATACCAATGAGTGATTGAAACCACCTAGGAGTTCTGCACATTTTGGGGGTTTGCGAAGCCTGACGCTTCCGTCAACATCCATAAGTGTTTAAAATCTTTAAAATAAGACTGGATACCCCATGTGAGCTGCCAGTTGCGAATGGTGGCCTTAGGATGTTTCCCAGTTTGTTTCTCATTCAGAGAGAGACCATCAGGGGGTGTGGATGAACATGATGAGCAGAAGCAGTACAAAAAATCCCGGAGTTCTCATCCTGATTATCATTCTGTTTCGTGCCGCATAGTCTCAGCCAGACTTTTAAAGGATTGCGAGGAAAGTATGGGACTCAATGAATTTTGCATGAGTGCCTTTTTTTGTTGATAACATTTCCTTAACAATGTTGCTGTTGATGAAAGAATTCAATGCAGGCAAACATCCTGGCTACCTTTTGTGGTATTGTCATTTTATTGGATTTGTGTGGGCATTTATTTTGGTCTGTCTTTGGTGCAAACCACTGGGATTTCCATGTGTGAATATCCCCCCGGGGGGTTGTTGACTGAAACACACAAGGAAGATCAATTGTGCCACTCACTTTCTCTGTGTGCTCAACTGAAAAGCCTTTTTCATGATGCCTTTAATCTCAGTCTAATTAGTCACTGGTCAATAAAGCATTTAATTCTGAAACATGAAAAATAACCGCTGGATCTTTGCTACAACGATCAAAGTTAAATTTCTTTATTCTCTTATTTTTTTAATATATTTTTTTTACATTTGCTTGATTCTTTATGCTGAAAGACTTGGCAGTTCACCACAGGATAAATAAGGCTTTTTGAAAAATTATAATTATAAATTGCAACGGATGAAAAGGAACTGATCTTTTTTTTTTTTTTTTCTTGCAAGGAGCGTCTGACATGGTTCCCGTGGTACCGCACTGATTTCTGGGTATGTTCTGGCCCAACCATGTTACATAATTGAAATACTTAATAAATTTTACAGTATTAATGAAATCCATCATGCGCTCGCTCAGGAAGGTTTTATGGCTACTCTGAATCAAGCAAAGCCCTTGTTTTTAGGGTCGTGTCACCTAGGAGAGAAGGTGTAATGTAACTGATCATTTAGTTTTCAGAATTCACCAGTTATTCATCCTGACGTTACCCGGTTTAAAGATGGCTAAACTGTTCCTCTTTGGGACCCGGCTTTTTAAGCCTTCCGGTGCGGGCTAGCAGTTGTCCATTAGATGGCATCATGTGATTGAGGTAGCCATGCCGGTCTGGACAGCGGATAGTCACACTCTATCAGTCACAGTGCTCCTTGTCTTTTTTTTTTTTTTCTTTTTCTCATGCTCTGCCACACTCCTCCTATTCCCTCGCCTCTGTCCTCATGCCCTCACTTCCTTGTTCACCTGGTCAGGTGCTTGCATTCTGAACTTGCCCCCTGCCGCCCCCCCCGCCCCGCCCGCCCCGCCCCGCGCCCTGGCACCCCCCACCCTGCTGGCCCCTTCCAGTCCACTCAGTGTGTCACCCATCCGTGCCCTGCATGGACTAGCCACATGTTTATCTGCCTTATTTTCAAACCAGCGACCCGGTGGACCAATGTCCTAGCCTTTGTTCCTGGTCTGGAAGACATGGTGTTGTTTGAATCAGAAAGGCCTTGTCCTTGGTATCGCACAAGTGCTGACCCAGTGCAGCACAGGTCGTTGCTGTGGGTGGAACTTCTCATCGTTATGTGGTTGCTTTTGTCATTAATGCTGTCGATCCATGTGTCCAGGTGAACCGCCTTGCGTTGAGCTAATGGACAGTCAAATCATTCTATTAAAACCCCACAGTCCTTCATAGGAATCCTCTTACATTCTGGCTCTGTGGGTATCCGCTCCACCCACGGCCCATTCAGGCGGTCCGTCTCCCCCGCAGACTGAAATAGTAAGCAAAGTTTTTACCTCGCGCTGTTAGCTACTTGCTCCCCGTATCCGTCTTCGCACGCCCGGTCCTATCGCTGTCTCTCCTCGCAGCCGTATTGTTCTCTTGACACGCGACAGCCTGTGTGTCGTGAAGTCTCGCTCACCTCTTCTCTGTCCTGTCGTCTCTTGCACTTGTCACTCGTTGTTCCGGAACACATTGCCCTGAGGGTTCTGGCTGCCATGCCTCCAACGCAGCCTTAGCGCGTCTCCATTTTCGCTTCTTTCCGTTTTTTTTCCCCCTCTTCAGCCACCTGACCTAATATCTTTTTTTCTTTTTCTCAGTTTGTGCTGATCACTTACTTGAATGTGCTGCAAATGCATGCTTGTGTGTATAAAAAAAATAAAATATATATATTTAATACACTTACACACAATTTTTTGATAGAAATGGGAGAAACCCATAGTTTTCTATGCATAGGTATTATGTTGGGACTGTAGGAGTTTGTGTATTTGCAAATGTTTATAACGTTCTACTCTGCAATTCAAGAACTTAGCTATGTCTTAGCTAGATTGATTTTTTTTTTTTTATTCTAGAACTACAAACTACTTCATATTTTTGTTTTCTTCATGTTTTTATAAGCTGAAAATCATTGAAACTAACAAGGGATTGATGTTTCTAGCTAGCTAGCTAGCTAGATGTAGTGGTTGACTAGCTAGCTTGCTAGATACTGTCAAAAGTAAAAGCAGTGCACACCACGTTGAAGTAGTGAACAAGTTGGCTCCATTCATCCTGGCTTTTCTATACAAATAGGTGAAATTGATTAGCCAAAAAAAAAAACACAATAAAAAAGTAATCTTCACATCGGTAGATCCTTCATGTTGGTTATTAATGACAGCAGTGAAATAATGGGATACAAACAGCCCAAGAGTAGTGCATTCAAGTTTTGGTTTTAGATTAGACAGTGAAGAAATTTAAAGATGAACTTTTTCTCTTTAAATTTCAAACAGATTTTCATGCAGCCTTAGTGTGTTGAGGTTGCCATGTCTATATTGCTGGAGTTTTTTTTTTTTTTTTTTTGCTAGGGCTAACAGTACACTGCAGGGAAGTGAGCAGGAGGGTTCCACAACAGCCAAGATTGCTGTTTTGGCATGTAAGCAAAAAACTTTGAGTTTCTCGCCGAAAGCCAGGACTGCATCAAAACAAAAAGCCCTTATTACCGCAGCTGCCTTGTGGATTGCATCAAATAGTCAACCAATTAATATTGTTGAGGTCAGTGGGTTAGAAACAGTCTTACAGATTGCATTTGACTCAAAGGAATACAGGCTTCCCAACAAGATCTACTGTAACGACACAGATCAAGCGGCTGTTTCATGGGCAGAAAATAAAGTTGGATCAAGAACTGACGCAAACCTCAGAGTGACAGGGGAATTTCTGGACCTTGATTGGCAATGACAGCTACCTGGGTGTCACAGGGCATTGGATCGACAGTGAATGGATTTTTCGCAGTGTAACTCTGCAAGTGACAAATGTCACAAAGAGCTATACTGCTGACCAAAGTGCAACAGAATTTCAATCCTGTTGCTGCAGATTGGAATGCCAGTGACGAAATTGAGGCTGTATGCACACAGACGGCGCTAGAAATGTCACTCTGGGCATGAGCAGAACTGAATTTGAAAAATGTTGAAGCTAAGTACTGAGAAGACCGGGAGAAAAAGTGGCAGTTTCTGGTGCTCTGCTGTCAAATAGTTTGCCACTTCAAACACCACTCTGTAAGCAAGAGGGTCCTGCATGCTAAAGCAGATGAACTTTGACTTGGTCATAAATGTCTGGAACGATATGGCCACAAGATACTGGAGCTGTACACACAATGGTCAGCAATTGGCTTGAATTAAAATGTGCTGTACAGGACATTTTAGAAACAAAACTGATGGTCAGGGCTTTATATTCAGTTAAGCGTTTAAACCATCCTTAGATGTTAGAGCGTTGCCCAGGGGGACGGAACGTGGCAGAAAGTGCGGTTATTCTAGCCTTGTCTTGGCTGCGTGTGCAACTGACCACCACAGAGAATGAACCTGCTTTCACTGACAGATTTAAAATTATACCTGTCAAAGACCAATGAGTAACTGACAGCGCATCGACCCATGAGCTTTCAACTTCTCTTTGACCTTCGATTCAAGAAACTGCAACGCATTTCCACACGGAGACGTGAAGGTGTGTCGGAGGAAATGCTGAACTTGGAACGTGAACTTGACTTGAACTGTGTTTTTTTTTTTCCTTTCCCCCAGTAAACACCAGTTTCTCAGAAATGGCAAAACTAATGTCTCCAACGTTGCTTCTCTGAATTATAAAGGGGAAACAAACCCCTAGTTGCTTCTGAATTGGCAGTGTACTGATAGCTGGCTGAACTGGATGGTGGCTTTGCTAATCCACTCGAGTGGTGGAATGTCCATCATTTGCGAGTCTTGAAGCTGTCGAGAGTTGCCAGGCGACTGCTTTGCATCAATGCCACCGCTGTGCTTTCCAAAAAGGGTCTGGCATTGCAAGACTCACTGTTACTGAGCTATGGTCCAAGCTCAGCCCCAGAAATGTCAGTATGCAGCTCTGCTCACAAAACTGGCTTAAGAGGGACTTGTATTTGCAGAATTTCTTCATAAGGACATTAATACATCATGGTTAGATTTAATTATTCTGTTGCTTTAGCCTAACTTTAAATAGGAGGTAGCATTAAACAGCAGCTAATGTTGTGTCACTGGTGTTTTATTCGTAGCAAAGGCTGCTAGCTACAATGTTTAGGTATAATACTGTTGTTTAATCCTACTTAGTCTGAAATGATGTTTGTCCAGGGTCTTGCAGATGGTAAAAAATCATCTGTGTAATAAGTCAGAAAATACATCATTTATAGAGAAGGAGAAGACTTAGGTTTGGTTGATGGACAAGAGCAAATAGAGGGAGAGTGAGAGACATCTGAGGAAAAAGTCAGTGAGTGTTGTAACATGGTAGATATGTGTGTGTAGTTTTAATGCCTCCCATTGGAATGAAGCAGCAGGGTGTTAAGAATGTGAGAAGGGGTTGTAACACACATCAGAGGTTAACCTGCTGATTCAATAAGCGAAATCAGGAATAGTGTAATAGGGAAAAAAATACAAAATTGGTTTTGTGTGCGTGCGCGTGAGTGCGTGCGTGTGTGTGTGTGCGTGCGTGCGTGCGTGTGTGTGTGTGCGCGCGTGTATGTCTGTGTGTGTGTGTGTGCGCACACAAGCGTGTGTGATGTAAAACAGGCTGCAGATGGTGTGGATATAAGAGGCTACAGGTGCCCGCTGGAGGAGAATTAAACACATTTTGCGAGGAGAGGTAAAATTGGCAGCGGCCATGCTGCCTGGGCCTCACAGCTCCCATCGGTGTGGACATTTTCAATTAGTCATGCCTCCCGGAACAAGCCTTGTTCCTTGTATGTACTGCCCCACCTCCCTGACAACATGGCCGCTTTCAAGCAAATGAATCAACAAGCTCTATTGATCTTCCTCATGCTGTTCAGACTTGAGCAGCCGCTGCGTTATGCCTTTAGGCTTCGCTATTTCAACAAAAACCCCTGTCTCCCGCTCGGCCCCTGAGGTTTCCGCGAAAATGGGTTTCTGTTTTTTTTTTTTTTTAACCGATGCAACCCTGACCCCGTCAGGCTCAAATCACTGTGTTACACATTCAATTTCCCAGATAGGCTTCGGCTTTGGCTTTCATAGGTGGCTTTATTTTGTCTGATCATTATTCATGCTTTGTTATGTGTGCTCCGGTTCTGGTGGACATTTTGTTTGGTGATAATTAAAAATGGTGCAGATGAGACTGAACTTAATCATTCCCTGTCAAGTTTCAAAGGGGGGCATGAAAGCACGAGAGCTTTGCCATTTGTTTTGTAATTTGATTAACAGCAGCAACCTTCTGAATTCATGCTCAGATGTATTATTTGACCTCTCAGTTGCACCAGTGTTGTACAGAAATAGTCAGAAATAATCTTTATCTGTAACAATCTTAATAATGTATATAATCTATAATGATCTTAATTTATGACTTTGCCTCAACCACCTACCTAACAATCACAGCAAATGCAAAGTTAACATTAGTACCAATCGTACCATTTATTTTTAAAACTGCAAAATATTTGTATTCTCCCTCTTGCATTTGTCTTTAAAACTAAATTTGAGCAAATATTTCAAATTAGTAGGGCTGCCCCCTGAAAGTCGACGAGTCGAATCATCTGTCAGAGACCTGTCAGTCGACTGAGATTCTTCAAGTCGAGCAGCCGTTTTTTTTTTTTTTTTTGGTCAGTCAGTGTGCATTACAATAACAGGATAAAACAGATAGAAGCTTACAAAAATGCACAGGGATAACAGTTCAATGAGTAATTATAAATAAGGGGAATCATAAATATATATTTATATTCTAGCAGGGCTAGCTAGCGCTCTGGCAAAAAAAAAAAAATCCACGTTACAACATGCACTGGTGGTTAACTGATGAGAGAAACTGAAACCTGAGGTGGAGTGATTGGTAAACTAGGCTAGCTATAACCATGTGTCAGAAGTCTTAAGTATGGTGAGATTTTGAACTTTTGAAGGACAGTTAAGTGGCCGTTCAGCAATTATCTGAGCAGATTTACTATACATATAATGCAGGCAGGAATGTACTGGGAAAGAAATTCAGCCCTGGACTTGCTCGGGAATTAAAGTATATTTGGCTGCGATTCTCAAGTTCTGTCTACAACTGAGACTACCTCTTAATTAGTTAATGTGCATGGACTTTACAAACGATTATATTCTTCTGGATATACGTCACGTAGCAGGTTTTATCATTGCGTTTAATGCAGCTAGGTACAACTTGGAGATCTGCAGTCCTGACGTTCCCTGTAACCCGCTAGGTAGCCAGCTAGCTAGCTAGCTTGCTTGCCTTGACAATGGCACACAGCTAACATTGAAAACTTGTCTCGTTTTATTTAGCGTTAATTAAAAAACAGCGGTGACAATGCAATATTTTACTTAGGTTAGATGAGCGCGTTGTTGGCAAGCTTACGCAACTAAGCTCTGTTTGAACTAATCGTGACGTGACTTTGTCAGTGTCAAAGTAAAGGATTAGGCTAGATCCAAACGTGTCAGTGAAAACTGCTGTGCGACATGTGTTAACAGCGAACGCATTCATGAAATTATGGTATCTTGTTATTGAAATAAACGTTCATTTCTCAGTCCTCCTAGTTGAACCATTTCATCAGATGATAGGCACACAGAGAGCACCGGTAAAAACTTTATGGATTTTTGACGGTCCACTGGCCCACTGGTGCAGCGGCCCACCGGGATTTGTCCCGGTATGCCCGATGGCCAGTACATCACTGAATGCAGGCAATAAGTCTGTTTCCAAGGCTAATTTAACCCTCTCGCATGTAACTTATTTTTTATGCTATGTAGCGCCAGTGTTACATTACATGGTTCGTTATGTTTTCATTCACGGTATTAAGCTTCTCATAGTTTTAAGTTAGCATTTGCTATATTTTTTTTTATGTTAAATCGCTGTTTCCTCAAAGCTAAAATTAGGTAGAATTTTTCCTATCTAGTTTTCTAATCGCATCGGTTTTAGCATACATGCTAAATGGCTAATCACACCGGTGTGACCGTACGCGCGAAAGGGAGATGGGGGAAAAAAATGAAAATATGAAAAAAGGAACGAATAGTCGAATTGTCGTATTGATCAGCCAAATCCTATTTGATTGACAAAATTCTGAGTCGGGAACAGCCCTACAAATTAGCAATACGTCGTATAATTTAGAGAGACTTCATTTGAGCTTTGTATTTATTTTTTTCCTTCAGAGGTGTAAATCTTACCATGGGATTTTTTTGTGTATATTTATTTATAATGTATATATGTTGTGATATGTTTTGGTATTTGTATCTTTCAGTTTGAAACTAAATTGTCACAGGTAATATTTCTTGAATGTTTATTTTTTCTACAGTCCATCTTTTTTTTTCTTTCAACAGCCCAACTCATTTTCAGTAAAGTCATACCTGTCTTTTTTCAGTTTTATAATGCAGTATATTCTATGCCCTCTTGAAAGGCATTATTAAAATTCCTTCAGCTTTGCAGGTTATCCTCAAATTTTTTCATTCAGATAGAGATGTCATCATATTTCCCATCTGAACTCCTGCATATGAGCCATTTACTGGTAGAATTGCATTATTTTACTCTATTTATACTTAACTACAAATTTGGCTAGGTGGCTGTTTAAATTTCTTTTTTCGTATGTTTATAGATAGCTAACAATGTCAAGTTATTGTAACTCTTGGATTTGGAGATAAAAAAATTCCACACATGCTTTCTCAGTGTAGAAAGCATGTGTTCAATACACTGCAGTGAGAACATGCATTCTGTCTGCATGTGATTCTGTTGGGACACATATGGAACGGAAATTCCACCATGTCTCGCTTAAGGTGAGGGGAATTTAATTGCATCGCCTGCATCTCCAACATCACAATTCGCTGCCGTGTATCTCCAGTCCCTCTGGACTTGGTTATTACTGACATCTCAGCATTAGCGCGTTTACCAAAGAGCTCAATGCAGCTGCCTGTCCTGTGTCTATGTGGTCTCCGCCGGTCTGTCTGACCGTAATAGATTGATATTATGCGCTCTCACTCCGCACCTAATCACTCGTGTCTCTGACTGCAGGTATGATAAGGAGGGCCATGCTCTGGACGGGCAGTCGGTGACGGAGATGAAGGCAGGGGGAGGGGGAGGAGGGAACACCAACTGGAAAACCCTGACGGACATCAAGAATGAGCACCTGGGACATGGAGAGAAGGTACCGCACACAGCTCTATCTCTGTCTCTTTCACTCACTCACACACACACACACACACACACACACACACACACACACACACACGCATGCACACACAGAGGTAACCCCCCAAACCCTCACGTATCGACACATTGCAGTGTCCTTCTCCTCGCCTTTTAAGGACCCTTGTGACCGAACAACGGCAAAAGCCTCAACCGTTTGAATACTTAATTTGAGTCAATTAGGTATCTGCAGCTCCCATGAGCTTGCATTTATGGAAGCAGATCACATACAGCTGTGAGATAGACCCCCCCCATCAGAACTGCTCAGAAAAGCCATGTGTTCAAGGACAAAAACAACGGCGTGAGGAAAATGTGCTCCCAAGTCAGAAAAGAGTAAAAAAGATACTTGCACCCTCTGGATCAAACGTACCTGATATGCACATTGCTTTCATACAATGTCACCTTGTCCTTGCCCCCTTCCCTTTGCTGCGCTGTTACACTGTAGGACAGTTGTTGCGGTGGAGGTTCTCAGCCTGGGATCACGTTCGTGCTCACATGCCTGGCAATTGCGGGGGTCTTGTTTCTCCTTCGAACCCTGTGTTCAGACCTGACCGATTCGTTCAGACTCATTAATCATTAACCAGATGTTGTCACCTTCAGTGTTTCACTCCTCACACACAGTCCTCATACAGACGAACACGTGGATCAGCTATCAGGTGTCTGATTCACTGTGCAGATTAGTAAGGGTGATTTATTAAGCTTGGTAATGAAGTGATTGTGATAAGACCCATATTAAAAAAGTCTTAGTGCTTTGGAATGAGGCTCTGGCCTTACTCAGTTTCAGGTGAGTCCATTCAGAAACATTTGCATGAGAGCTGATGGACTATAGGTGGGTCTATAGAAAGTTACGGGAGTGTACTTTTTAATTGAGTATGCACATCCACGGTATGCTATTATATTTTTAATCTTCTAATTGTTGCATTAATTTATTCTTTCTGCCCCATTTTTTGGTGGTGTACAAAAAAGAATAGATAATAATCTTTGGCTGTTCTTAATTTGAATTATGTGAAAGATAGGCCTGGGGCTGTCAACTGTGCTGTGAGCAGAGCATTCTGAGGTAGTGGGGAAGGCGGCGGTAATTATTCGGTAGGAAGATGGAACAAAAGGAAGGAGAGTGGGGGTGAGCGGAGAGACAGGAAAAGGGGGTTGCAGAAGCATGTAACACAAGACTTCTCCATACCTCAGGTGAAGGAAAAATAGACCGGCGGGAAAAGGCGAAGCTGAAAATAAAAACTGAGGCTTCACGGTGGGTTCCCTGTCACGTCCCATAAATCATAATTACCAGAGCTGCCTGAAAAATGTTGGGGAGGCATTGTGATATACAAGAATTTGTGATACACGAGAATAAAGGGGACAGGGGCATGTCTCACAAACACGCGTGATGTTGTCAGCGCAGAACCTGCTCTCATGAAACTCCAGCACTTAATATGCAACTGAAATTTGCTTACGTTGCTACCACAGGGAAAGCGCAACCCAAACCATGGATACCATGATGTACTTTTCTATAAGTTTTTGTAGGTCTACATAAGCTTATATAGGTCTGTGTAAGGGTTCAGGAAAAAAAATTAAGTAATATATGGCCGTAATATTGTCTAAAATATGGAAATGTTAACATTGTTTATATGAAAGCATTAAACACAGTTGTATGTAATGCATCAATACCATGTTTTTCTTAAGGCATAGAGCCTTGTAATTGTCAATGGGGAGCTGAGGTCACAAAAAGGACAGACCTTCTGTCCTGTACAAATGAAGGCATTTGGGTGCAGTGTGTCTTAGAAGTGACATGGCAAAACATTGGTAACCAGTATCCATACATTCATAATTGGGAGCTCATCATTAAACCTTTTCAGTATGGTGAGGAGTTGTGCTACAGTTTTAATGTTTAAACCAAACAATGAAATGATTCTTTTCCTCTGCCTTTCCCAGGCTGCTTTGTGGAAACCAGAAACCAGCTGCATGCAATTTAGTAGTTGATGGCAAAATGGCAAACATTGTCGCTCTCCAGAATATTTAATTTTCCAAGTGCGGAGTGATTATTTCACGGTTCCACACCCACACGTTGCGAAGCACATAATTTTGAGTCAAAATTAATATACACAAAAGCTGGTTTTCAGGAAATTCTACTAAAGAGCATAATTCTACCAAAGAGCACATTTTAAAGATAAGACCGTTTCTTCAAGTGCTGGCATTACTTGCAGTTACTACATTTTTACACATCCTCAGTTATAAATGTACTGTCTGCTTTATCAAATGGTGTCTTAGCTAACCGAAGTAATAATGTACAGTTAGCTAATAATGGCTAAAATAAGGGCTGTCAGTTAGTCAGAAATATTAGCTGTTCATTTATTTACTCATTTATTTACTTATTTTAATATTGGAAGATTTTAATATTAGAAGATTGGACTCTTCAGTGGCAATTTTTTCAATGGCCTCTCCCAATCAGGCTAAAATGGGATAATTTGTTTTAGTGGTTTTATTGGATGCTGTCAGTGTTAATGCTGACTGACAATCTGGAAATTTGTTCATTAAATGCTGTAGAAGGAAGAAAGAAATGTAAATATGCATGCTGTTCATTCTGGGTGTTGATTTTTTCAGTGAATGGAAGGGGTCTCTTTAATGCAAATTTAAAAGAAATCAGTCTCGTTAGGCTAGGGGAGTGGGTCTTGATAGCAAACTCTTTCAAAATGGGCGTGCAGGGTTGGGTTGTCGGCCCGTTGGAAATGGGGTACTACTCATTCAGGTTTTGCCATGTTGGCGGGTCTGCAATTTAGGGATGTTTTTAGATTTTAGACACCTGCACTGGGAACTCCCCTCTTTAAAACCATCAGTATTGAACATAAGTATCTATCTTTATGTTAATCTAAGAATATATGTGGAATTCAGCTGTCGTTACGACAAAGGAAACGGTTCCGTAAAGGTGTGTGGTTCTCTCTCTAAGATAGTTCCTAAAGGACATGTGGATAGAGGGGGAGGTATTATATGTCTGTAACAGGTATGGTCTGAGTGGAAGTCAAGCCCTAAACCTGGCAACCACACGGCACTGTTCTCCCACAATCAGATGATTGTGTTAAACGTCCAGCTCCATCATATGGAGGAGGGTAACAAATCTGTTATTTTCACTCTTGGGGCTACACCCTCCTACACTGAACGCCTGCTTGTAACCCTTGACAGGCTGATAAGCATCAGCCTCAGGCTGTAATATAACTGGCGTTTCGAAGAGCTGGTTTTCCAGTCCGCAAACTTTGCAGTCACAGGCAACCCCTAACGAGAGACCCCGTTGACATGAAGGAGAAACGACGACCAGATGGGATGATGAATCAGTCTTGTGCGGACTCCATGGCTTGCTATCAGCATGCATCATGCTGGAACGTGTGCACAGTAAGTGTGGGCTCGTGGTGACGGCATGGTGAGAGAGGCAGGGTCCCCTGTCCCAAAGACAGCGAGAACGTTTCATATTCAAACAGCCCTCCAACTGCTCTTCCTCTCAAACACTGTCCTCTGTCTTTGAAGGCTGTGTGGGTCCTTTTTTCCGTCCAAAGCTAAGGGTATCCCTGTCTCAGAGCGGTGTAAATCTGATTTTTTTTACGTTATTTGCATCATTCTAAAGATGTTTCGAATTTATTTAATGGGACATGGACCATCCGTTGTCCTCTGTTTAAGATTTAATTGTGGTCAGTTTCTTGGACCGTGCCTTTTGACCGTAGTGGTCAGGGGATGGGGGGATTAAATAAAAAATTCAATAACTGTAGAAAATGTGGGGTTTTTTTCCTAGGTTATTTCCTTAGAAAACTGGAGGTTAAGACTTTGCCGGAGGCCCCTGCCTCTGTTGTGGATTAAAGAGAAAAGAGAAGCTTTCCCATGCGGAATACTCAATGAACCAAGGGGACAAATCGCCCCTCTGTCATTTTCCCCATTTGCCATAAGCTGAGGCAGTTTTGCACTATAAATACATATCTGCTTTCTGTGCGCTTAAATATTCTCGATAACCTTGCTGTACATCACGGCCGTGTTCGCATTGATTTATTGTGGGTTCTGGCGTCCTTCCACGTGAAATGATATTATTGAGTCAGTTTGTCATGTTGAACTGTGAGGCTGTTCTAGCCTGTGTTTTTTCCGTGCGCTTGCTCTGGCGGATCTCCTCTCTCTTTCTCAAAGGCTCAGCTGTAAGAACATCAGCCTCTAAACCAGGTCTTGAACCTCCCCTGTTGCACTTATTCATTGCCTTGGTCTGTGGAGGAGAACACGAGACCTTAGAGCAAGTCGGCGTTGTAGTACATGGTCCTCACTGTGATTAAAAAAAAAAAAAAATGAAAAGGAAAGTATGAAGAAATGTTGGACATCTGGTGGAAAAATTAAAAATATTATTATTGATTAAAAATATTTACTTGTTTACTCCTGGAATAGTTGACCACAAGGAATTCGCATATATAAGTCAAAAGGCAGCATGATGGTGTTTAGTTTTAGTTGGGTAAAACTTCAGTCTCATGTTCCCGTGTTGCACGTTGGCAAAGAGCGCTTTAATGTGAGTTTGGGCCACGTGGTGCTCCTTACTGCACACACAGTCAGTTCTGAGTGTTGAGTACAGCTATCCCTCGCCAAGCTTGGGAGTTATGTTCCTGACAGTTAGGATTACTAAGGGTTAATGGGGAAATTTGTGTGTGTCACTGAAGCGGTGACTTTGTCGCCACCTCCAGCGCCAGCGGTACTTGTCCTTTTCTTCATGGTCCTAATAGTGGATTTATCGACCCCCTACTGTGGCCGTGCTTTCCCCGTGTTTGACCCTATCGTCTTTGTTTACATAGCTGTGTGCAAACTTAACTGCAGGCTCACATGTTGTGGGCACACCAGAAATGCAGTTAAATACAAATGCTGCGGCATGTGATTGAAGTGGTCTAGGGACGGAAAACATGAATACATGTGCCTGGCAGCAGTGTAGCATAGTGGTTAAGGAGCAGGACTTGTAACCGAAAGGTTGCTGTTTTGATTCCCCGCTGGGGCACTGCTGCTGTACCCTTGGGCAAGGTACTTAACCCAGAATTGCCTCAGTAAATATCCAGCTGTATAAATGGATAGCATTGTAAAAAAACTAACCCGTGTAAGTTGCTCTGGATAAGAGCGTCTGCTAAATACCAGCAATGTAACACGCAACGCACGGACACAAAAAACGCAGTGGGGCAGGGATTGCTTTAGGTCCTTAGTGTGATTCCCCCGTTTGGAGTCTGTAATCCACAGATTTAACCTTGCCAGTAGTGTGACATAGTGTCCAGGGAGTGGTTGTTAACCAGAGGTTTGCAGGTTCAAATGCCAGTTTCGGTACTGTTCTTTGTCCCCTGTATACATGGACAAGATGTGAAATATTATCTGTAAGCCTTCCTGGATCAGCAAGTAAACAAGGGGAGCTTACTATGGAAGACATCAAAATTCCAGATGGGCAACAGGCCAGATCTCACCTGGCTCCTGCACGTGGCTTTTCCCCTTCTCACAGATGGAGACAAGGCTTCTGAGCACTTTTACAAGAGAGCAGCGTTTGGGGGAGGGGAGGCAGGTGTGTGTGTGTGTGTGTGTGTGTGTGTGTGCAGGAAAGGCTGGAATCGTAAATCGTAAACACCAAAATGGATATTCTCCTTTTGTGTTGCTCTGCCAATTATTCTGCGCAATACGGTTCCTTGGTATCCTCTCAATCCCCCCCTCGTCTCTCTCCTGAATTCCATCACGTTGAACCTAAAGACCTCATGCATTTATTTATTCCTCAAACGCTTGCAAGTTCTGACCAGGTGTGCTTCGTTTGCCTCCATCCATACAGCGCAGTTCTGTAAGATTATTTATATTTATGGAGGTGGAGGTGTTTTTTTTTCCTTCTTGTGAGAAATTAATGTTTAGAATTCAGGTTTTCCTCTTGCAGTTGCATTAAGCAGCTTGCTTTCTGTTGCCTGTGGTGGCAATATCACAGCAAAATTTTGCATTTCACGTTTGCATTTTAACTACATTGCATTTGTCTCAGTCAAAACGTGCTTAAGTTCACTGTTTCACACAATTGCATTGAACCTTTGTGTTCATGGATTATTTCTGATCTTGGTTCTGTGTGCCTGTGTAAATATGTGAACATTTATCTGTATATCTACATTTATTGACTAAATCCTCATAGTCAGGAACTCTGAAGTGGGTGGTGTGTACATATATAGTGAATAAACTCTCTTCCTACCTTTGGGCATAGCATACCCAAACCCATACATATGAATATTTATGTGTGTGTGTGTGTGTGTGTGTGTAATGTGCCTGCTCTCAGTGCATTAAGCCCTCTGTTTCCTGTGTGTGTGTCTGCTAGGCGGACTACTTCAGTTGCGTGGCCACCGTCGTGTACCTGCGCAAGGAGAACTGTCTGTACCAGGCCTGCCCCACACAGGACTGCAACAAGAAGGTGGTGGACCAGCACAATGGCATGTTCCGCTGCGAGAAGTGTGACCGCGAGTTCCCCGACTTCAAGTACCGTCTCATCCTGTCTGTGAGTCCCGCTCCGTCCCCTCCAAACCCCCCACCTGCCTCACAGGGCTGGATTTGTCAGTGCCCCCAACCCCTTTCTGTCTCTCCGGCTTCATTATGAACCCCCCCTCCGTCTTTATTTTGAAGTCCTCAGCCATTTCATTCCCTCTGTACACAGTGGTCTCCTTTTCCTCACCCCCTTCATCTCTGGCATTGATTGTTTTTCCTATCCCCATTAATGGCTTTCTTCTTCTGCTGTTAATTTGCCTTATGTTGAATATCCAGCACGTGTCTTTGTCATTCTGTGAATGAGATTTTTTTCATTCTACCCAAGAATGCACGTTCCTTCAGCCAGAACATTTTTAGAAGAGGTGCATCAAAATATGTAACTAATTTTGTTAGCAAGCAAGAATTTGCAGCCATATGTCTGGAACAAGCTGCTTGTGTTTTTGTTTGCAATCTCAGTGCCAGTCAGCATACAGTGGTAGCTCATACCTGTGTTTATCCTGTGTGTGTGTGCTGTTTCTCTGTAGCAGATCTGTTTAGCTCATACCCCTGTGCGTAACCTTTGTGTGCTGCTTCTCTGGTGTGTCTCTGCTACTCCCACCAATGAGCATAACCTTTGTCTCGCTCTCAAGTCCGTCACACACAGACGCAAGTGTTGATTGGTTGGCTCCCTGTTAATCACTGTTTACATTTAATTATGCGTGTGCCGGCCAAGTTTCATAGCAGATTGAATTTGGTGGTTGACTGAGAGGTGAATAAATACACTTAGTCAACCATGCTGTGGGATTTTAGGGCTGATTTTCTTGTAACTGATCCATTGGTGTGTAAATTGTGATTGCTGATGGGAGGAGTACAAACTGGTGTGTTTAGTTTTACACACACACACACACACACACACACACACACACACACACACACGCTATACACATGCACACTGACACATGTACTCACACACACACACACACACACACACACACACACACACACATATGCACATGCATGCTCACAGACACGCGTTGTACACATGCACACTGACACACACACACACACACACACGCACACGCAGACGTACGCAGATGCACACACATGCAAACACTCAGCCTGCTCTCTCTGACCCCGGTGGACAGGTTAACATCGCTGACTACGGAGACAACCAGTGGGTGACCTGCTTCCAGGAGAGCGCGGAGAGCATCCTCCATCATAAAGCGGACTCTTTGGGGAAGCTGAAGGAGTCGGTGAGTCAGCGCACTGAAAGTGGGGCCCTGGGGGGCGCCCCCAGATCGCGCCTCTCATATGTCAGCGCAGCCCAGGGCAGTCCTTTGAGGCCGGTTTAACAGCGGGGAGCATGCGCGGCCTTCCAGAGTGGGTCCCGGGGTTTACCGTTGCAGATAGATGTGTCGACATGAAGCCTTTCAGAGGTTATCGAAAGTAAGGGATGGTGCCATTTTCTAAATAGCAGCGTTGTGTGTGCACTGGGGAGAAACTCGCACTCTCTGTGTGGAGACTTTCTGAATGCCACCAGTTATGTTTTCCAGGCTTTCTTTAAGACATGTAATTCAGTCCAAGACATGTAATTCAGTTCAAGTAATCTTTTCCTAGATTTGTGTTTGTTTTTTTTTTTTTTTTTTTTTATGTTGGCAGCCAGGTTTTGTTGGAAATATCTTTGGAGATTTGAGCAAAGAGAGGGAGATGGGTAAGAATGGCAGCTCCACAGATCTCTTTGAGGCATCAGTCAGAAATGACAGGCACTTTGATCCAAATCAGACCTGTTTTCTCATCAGGATAATGTGGTTTTACCCCCACGTATTGTACTCTGCCATTCCGTAGAGGCTCACGGTGATTGCTGAGCCTTGTGCAACTCTAAACTCCCTGAGTACGCAAATGCAAATAGGAGCGCGCACTTTTTACAGGGGCTGCTTGTGTGAGGGACAGTTCGCATTAGTTTTCGAATTGCCTGTGTGCATGCGGACATGCCGGTGGATAGGGTTGGTGCATTTTTACGTGTCTGTATTTGTTAATGGAAATAGCTGATGTGGCTGTTGGGTCCTGCTGCTGTAGTCAGCCGTGCTGAAGCCCCCTTCCCCCCTCTGCCTCGATCCCCAGAACGAGACCGCCTTTGATGAAGTCTTCCAGCAAGCCAACTTCAACACGTACAACTTCCGCATCAGAGTCAAGCTGGAGACATATAATGTGAGTACAAAGCTTTTCCCCCCCATTCCCCAAATGCGGCTAAAGACATATTGCTTATATATACTAACACATATTCTTTAAATCCAATTAAGGGCCTATTTCTTTGTACTTGGAAATGATTAGAAGTACCTTCTGTCTGCACTAATGAAGGAGGGCAAACAAATGCCTCTGTAGCATTCTAAACAAGTTGTATTTTCTCCATGCTGTTCCGAGGATTGATGTAATTGAGAATAATAACAGGGACACTAGAACAGACCTCCATGAACACAGCATTATTAAAAAGAAATGAATTAAATGAAATGAGGGGAGTCCTAACCCACACGATTGTGGAGATTGTAGAGAATATTGTAGAGTTTGAGAACCAAAATGAACATTGATAGTATTCACTAGATATCACAGGTGCATTACCTAGCTAACAATTGTTCTGAGTAGTTATTGGTTAGCTAGCTGAGTAAGGGAACAGTGTTTGAAACTTTTATTACATTACTGTTATATACTGCTATTATTGTTTTATTGAATAGCACATGGTCTGCACATGTGATTCATTGGTGAGCAAATAGAGCAAATGAACTAGACACAGGAATTGGGAAGAAAATGTAAATTAGCCAGACTTTTAATATGGCACTGAAAGGTTTGGCTGAATTTTTGATGTTAGATAAGCAGAATTTCTGTCTTACCTTGTCATTCAATATTCATTCCCTTGTAGATAACTAGGTAGTTAGCAATTGTGCTTATAAAACAATACAACAAACCAGTTATTCATACATTCATATCATTTTGTAAGTGCTGAAATACTAAAACCCCCTTCTGATTTGATAGATGATCATATTCAATTAATTCACATTTCAGGCAAGTCACTGTGGATAACTGGCCTGTCATCTACCTGTGTAAGAGCATGCTTGCTGTCTCGGCTTCATTTAAACCGACAGCAGAATTGCACAGGCACAGACACCTTCATTCCCTTAGCTCCTTGGTTCGCTTTCCTCTGTGCTTTTGAGAAGCTGGGATAGATAGGGGAAAAAAAGAAAATTCCTTTATCCATATTCGATAAATAGTCAATTATATTGTATACCTGGCTCGCAAAATTACTCTGAGATGTCTGATACTCTCTTGCCCACTTCATAGGAATCAGTTCTGCAAACGAGGTCATTTTTTGTCTTGGAAACATCAAACCTGTCCTCAGCACCTTTTGGGCAGGATGTGGTCTGGCTGGGTGAGGTCGTACTATAACTGGCACCTGTTACCTGGGGGTCTGGCCGTTAATGCAGTATGCCAGTAATCCGCATCACGAAACGGGTGTTGGGTTCATTGTTGCTGATGACGGTGCAGTGAAGGCTGAAATGGGCAGGAAAGCTTGTTCCTCAGACCTCTGCCTCGGGTGCCACGCCCTCATCCAGGCAGGGCCGGGAGGATGGCAGGCGTGGTACGCTTCAGGGTTAATGCTGCTGACCTTCTCTAATTTCCTCTCCGTCTCTCCCCCCATAACCCAGTCAGCGTCCTTGTAGCTCGTCTCCTTTCTGCTTGTGCAGCAGTGGTATAGTGCCTGACAAAGGGAGGGCAAACCTCCCCTAAAGCCGCGCTGGACATAAAACCATTTCAGGCTTTCAAGTGTGTGTGCGCACGTTTGTGCGTGTGTGTGTGTGTGTGTGTGTGTGTGTGTGTGTGTGTGTGTGTGTGTGTGTGTGTGTGTGAGCATGTGCATATGTGTGGGCGTTTTTTCCATTTCAAAAGGCAAGCTCTGGTCCACATTTGCATAACAAACAGCAGTTCGAGTCTGTTCTCCTTGCCCACACAAATCCTGGCTTTCTGGCAAGACGTGACCGATGCTAATGTCTCGAACCCTGTCATACCGAGAGAGCTGAGAGGCAGGTAGCACGGCCTGAGAATCAGCAGAAAGGCCCTTGCCTCCCCTCGCTGGCACTTTCGTAGCGGTTTAAAGAGGGGGGTGGGTGGGGGTTTGTGTTACCGGTTTTATTTGCATTTGGGTCCGTCTGTGCCACACACACACACACACGCACGCACGTCTCCCGGAGCGGTTCAGATAATTAAAGGAGAGCCACGGAACAAACGGGAACAGAAGAGGGGTCACAGGTGCTTTCTGCTAGTCTGGGCTGAGCGATCGGAGTGGATGCTGATCGCCCCCCCTGGCTGATGAGGTCCTTGCTCCCGTCACGGAGCGGCCAGCAGATCAGACGCACACCACGGCCACGGTTAAAACCCCTCCGGCGCCGCGAGCCGCGGTGACGGCGGAGCCCGGGTTCGCTCGCACGCCGATGAGCCCCCAGACCCCCACCCCGACCGGAGCCAGCAGAGACTAACCACACCCGCCCTCCCTGAGGACAGCAGTGCAGACAGATGGACCCGGTTCGCCAGTCAACGATGAATCAGATGCGTTTCATTGGCTGCGCTGCCTTCTGCAGTCACGATGTCACACCAAACTTAGAAACCCAAGCCGTTTATTTTTATTTATGTATTTATTTATTTTTTTAATAAGAGAGCTTTATTGTCATTGTTCCGGAGAATGAAATTACAGTTGCTACCCCATGTCAGTGCCGTGACAACATATAACAAGAACTTAAAAACAACAAGAATATATACAAAATGTATGAATGTATAAAATATGAGGAGTGTATGAAAATTAAAAAATAACATGTCTATGCATTGACAGGAACAGTTTAGAAATAAATTAGTTTCTGTAGTCCCTTTTATTTCTATTTTAAGAGCAATAAAATGGACTACAGAGATTTTTAAGAGTATGTAGAGGAGAAAGTTTTAATCACTCTAAAATATTGGTTGTGTATTTTTATGTATAGTTTATTTTTTTTATTGGTTTCTATGTTAAATTATTTTTGACCACACCCTACATAATGTTCCCAATTGCATCTGCACAGAAATGGTGCTCTGTGTCTGGAGGAGAAGCCTCCCCCTCCCCTCCCCCCCCTCCCCACCATGGCCTGGGGTGTTATAGTTGCTGCTGCCATAATGTGTTAAAGCCACAAGTTTTGAGAACTCTCTTTCTGCACTCTTTGTTCAGTAGTTTGCGGTACAGCAATTTAATGGCCAGACATGCCGGGCCTTAAGTAATGGATGAGTCCGGCTCTCGGTGTCCCACCAAGCCGGCGGAGGCTTCTAACCCCCCATCTCTCCTGCGACTGCTCTCTGTTCTCTTACTTCTGGCTCTGCCCTCCCTGGAGAGGCGTCCTCCCTGGAAGAGGCATTCCTCGTGTCTGCGCAAAGGAAAATTCGCTGCAGAATTCTACTTTTTCCTCTTTTTCTCAGTCGCTGCCCTGCCCTGCAGAGAGGCAGTTTTTCCCCTCATTAAAATGTTGGCCTTCCGTAATCAAGGGATTGATTTTTCTGGCAGTATTGAATACACTTGTGGACCTCAGGTGTGTGTGGTTCATTGTAGGCCTGTGAGAATTGTGCCAATCCATTAAATTGAAAAAATGGTCTGAAAGATAAATACCCTTTTTTAAATTGCCTCAGACTCAATGCACTTTGCAAGAGGGCTAGCTTTGTGACAACTGAATGGGTCATTATGTAGCTTTCGATAGGGTGCAATCTTACCTTTGTTCTATGCATTTTTCTATTTATTCATTGGAAATGACCAAGCAATTAGTGCTAGAATAACCCTCGATAGGCTTGCAGCTTGGCTTCAGATTTTGAGAAGTGTGAAACAATTTGTTTTGTTTTGGTGCACAAAACAAGCTAGAGGAGCTAAAAGCTCTGTGCTAGTGTTCCATCAAACATGGACAGTTGAGATAAATGAAGCCTAAAGAACTGCAGTAACTCATGGTAACTGCAGAAACTCTTCACTACTTTCATTTTACACTTCTTTCAAGGGTTAATACCCTGTACATATCCCTGGTAAGCAAGATATCTTTGGTGGTCTTAACACAGTTGTGATTTGCTTACACTATTGTATTTCCTACAACTAAATTTGTGTTGCATATTTTTAGGTTAATTTATTCTAATATGTAATATTAATTAAATCACTAGCCTTCCACCTGGTTTGCTTACATATTAGTCAGCTGTGCTCTGCAAATCAGAATTTAAGTGTTATGTTACACAGTACAATACCTTATGTGCTAAATAAAATGTACATAGAATATTTTAAGTTAAATGGATCCTATTTTTGATGAATTTCTAGTTGGAAAATTGCCCCAGCTCTAGTTCATTCTGTGTCTCTATTTCATCAGCTGTGTAACGTGTAACAGTATAAATACTATGTAAGTATGTATAATATTTAACAGTAAGAGCCTTTTTAGTGAATTCTGTTTGTTGAAAACATTACATTGACATTAAAAGAACAAAAACAGGTTTTTTCCATTGATGAAAGTGGGGCACCTGCAGCATGTTGAATGTGAGTGAAGGTAAATAAATGGTGCGTGGCAGTTAAAAGGCAGGGCTGTGTGCGGTGCCCAGAGCCTTCAGCAGGGTGTTTGAGAGCGTCAGGTACGCTGAATAAGACATGAGCAAATGAGGGCTTCTTTTTTTTAGGTGGCCAACAAGGCTGAAGGCGATGAGCACCTTGTTAGCACCACTGCCCCGAATGAACAAAGCCCCCCCTGCCCCTCACCCCCGCTGACAGTCAGGACTGCTAAGCAAATTCCATCAGGGGCTTTGAATAGGGCTATTGTGCCGTGTTTTCTAATTCTGGTTTGGTGCTGGGGCGCTGGCTGATTACTGTAAATGGTTGTTCTGTGGTGTGGAATGACCTGTGACTCAGCTATGTTTGTGCAAGACGGCCCCTTCCCCGCTGTCACCTGAGCTGACCCGAGACGTGGCGTCGTTCTGGACCCGCGCACGCGTGCGCCATCATTCACGCACGCGCACCACCACGCACGCACGCACACGCGCGCGCGCGCACACACAGGTGTGCTAATTGCTGCTCCTGCTCTGCTGAAAAGCATTGGCGTCGATAACCCGTAGGGATGGCGCGATGCGTAACCTGGAATGTGGGGAGAGATACGGGCTTGTTTGATCTTCGCTGATAATGACAGGCTTTTCAATTTGTGGCTGGCGTGCGGGAAACCAAAAAGGTTGCTCCTAGTAGGGGAGAGCTGGGGTAGTGAAATCAAAGGATGTTTTGAAGGCGCGCTGTTTCTGCGGCGATCGACTGTTTACCTTTGCTTTGTAAATTTTTGTTGTCTTAGATTGTCCGAGAGCAAAGCAGGTGAGAGCGTGCTGGTTTATGGTTTAAAACCCAGTTATTCCCCAGACTGAAATAAAACGCGTTTGAGCATATTACCATTTCTTCAGACCCTCAGAGGGCAAAGCCCTTTGATTTGTTATCTTGTACGGCAAAAGAAAAAAAATGTTCCCTTTGAAAATTAAACCCCAGGGAAAGTGATTGTTTGGACAAATGGAGAAAGGTATTCCTCTGATAGATAAATGGTCAGTACATCCTACCAAATGCACTCTCTGTATTGGCCTCTTCAGAATTTCCACCTCCAGCGAGATACAGGTATGTATCATATATGTTGCGTGTCAGATGATAATGGGTTGGATGGGAAGGTATTGATTATTTTTTTTCTCCAGTAAGAGCAGCCCCGTGTGAAGTGTAGCTCTTAACGCAGCGATGCACTATGGTGCCTGGCGCACAAAGAGCACAGAGGCAGGAGCTCTGTCTGACGTGCCGCAACGATCTGGCTTTTCGCCCTCTGCAGGATGAGTCCCGGATCAAGGCAACGGTGATGGATCTCCAGCCTGTGGACCACAAGGACTACAGCAGGAGGCTGATAGCGAGCATCAGAAAGCTGGCCGCCCAATAGGAACGTTGCAGACGCTTCTGTGACGACACCCCCCCCCCCACCCGCCTTGAGTTAGGGCAACCGACGGCACTTCAGAACCTACCCTCAGTATCGTGATCGGCTGGGTGCCGTGAATTTTTTTGTTTTGTTACGTTTTTTTCTTTATTTACTTCTCTCCAAGCGATAGTACTTCACCAAGCTAAAAAGTACTTTATAGTCTATCTCAGTTGTTGTTACATGTGTATTTTTTATTTTGCTTTTAAGGTTCCAGTCTTCTGAGGTGGTGGAATGTTTTCTCCTCATAGTAACTGTAATAGAGCTATGGTGAAACAATGGGGTTATGTTTGAGGTTACTGACACCTGGTTGAATAACGTGTAGTGTGAGAGTTTCATGTGTAGCTTAAAAATGTGACCCCCCAATGCAACTGATTATATCATCTCACTTTTCCTTAAGTCTTGTTTTTTGTAATCGCCACTTTCACTTAACGCAATTGACTGACGATGGCTTATAACTGCAAAATACTGAGGGAGTAATATCTAGTGATATGTATTATAGTTATCTGTCTACTGGCACATTGGTGACAGCAGCAGTTTTTCATACTCTCCTCCCTCATTTACAAGCCTCTCTCATTCCATGCTATTTCATAAAAAGGCCTCTGTGGTGTCTCAGACATAACCCTTTTACTACCAATCAACAGACATGAGGGGGAAATGCCTTCCTGAGTAACACTTCATCAACCTATACTGGTCGACACGTAGCGGATGAAGTCTCTCAGCGTGTGTGTGTATGTGTATGGGCGTGTGTGTGTGTTTGTGTTTGTGTGTGTGTGTGTGTATGTGTATGTGTACGGGCGTGTGTTTGTGTGTGTGTGTGTGTGTGTGTGTGTGTGTGTGTGTGTTTGTGTGTGTGTGTTAAACCAGCTGTGTGGGTGTATTGAAGGCCCTTTGCAGTATCAAGCTGCGCGCTTCAGCACAGAGCTGCCTTTGTTCCCCTGATCCCTGCTGTGCGCTGAGAGAATCGGAGGGACCGGACCTGCGTCGCCCTGATAAGCCCATTCACACACGTGCACGAGTGCTCGTGCACACACCTGACTCTCTCCACGATTATGTACAGTAGATACGTTCAATTTTTTTTTTTTCCTCTGTACCTTCTTTGTTGTGGATGTTAAATAAAATAAGTACTACTCATAATAATAAAAAAGTGATTGTGATCTGAATCTTCCATTTGTCCTTGAGTCGGGGGTAATCTGGTTTTCCATTTCAGCAACGCTGGCCAGTAATCTCTCGGTGAGGTTCTGGAGGTGGAAGTTGTGGGGTGTGGTGGGATTTGAACCCGTGCGTCTCTGTTGATACCCTCACAGGATTTATCCAGCCCGTGTCAGCTGGGGGTCGTCGGCCAGCCCCGCCCCCGTTTCCTGCAGTCAGCCACTGATGCCCCTCTGCTGCCATGACTTCCGTTCCACATTAAAGTGCCACATCTGTAGAGCGGCGCCTCCTTGTTCCTCCTCAGATAATCATCGATTCGGCTTTGAGCGCTGAATCACTGGGCCTGTGCGCGAGCGTCTTCGGCGATATGAGCCGGAGATTTGTATTAATGCAGCAGGGCTCCATATTAGATGTGCTTTTCCCCCTTTGTATTACGGCTGTTGGTAGGAAAAAGGCCAGGCTCTCCTCACATCTCTCCCCGTTTCTTCAGTGTGCTGCTTCCAAAGCACTCTTTTTATTTCTGCCTCTTGTACATATTTAGCCGTTCCCCTGTGCGCCCTGCTCACCCTCATCAGAAATTGGCCGTATGGACGAAAGCTGCAGTTTTTCATCAGTCTGTGAAGGCTGTTCAGTCCCTGTATATCGCCTTCTCTCTGCTTCATCTCTGCGTTTTTTTTTTTTTCCCTCCCTCACCCTCTCCACTTCATGGTAGTTTTTCTCCCTCATTAACACTGTTGTGATTTGCGGGATGAGTCTTTTTAAGAATCCACAGCAGCTAATTGCGGTGTCAGAGTTGAGCAGATCTGTTTAAGAATTCCGAGGCCCGTTCGCACTCCCAGAGACGCAGCGTGTCAGTCACACGTAACCATGGAAACTGAAGTTCTGATTCTGGAATGGGTTGGGGGGGGTGGCTGCTAGTGTCGCAGTTACTCATACATTCCCAGCATGATGATGACATGCAGAAGGCAGATCGAGGAAAGAGCTGGAGTATGTCTTTGATGCTCCAGTCATTTTGGAGTGTTTACTCCCAAAGAAAATGATACAGCATACTAAAAAAGGTAATGAGTGTAAGGAGTACTTTTTAATGCATTTTCAACTGGTGTATCACATTAGAAATAAATGAACGCACATTTAAAAACTGCAGTAATTGGCACATTCAATATGTAGTATTTTTGTTTTTGCAATATACAGTACATTAATATTAATCTTTTTTTTTAGGTTAACACATTCCCTTTACACAAGGATGAGGACAGTATGATGGGATGGTGGGCAGATTTTAGTGGTAGAGTACCCCTGAAGACTGCTTCCAAAACCATTTCTAATTCTGTAGGAAGTAGCAAAAGGCCGAAGTCGACTTTTTTCAGGGTGAGCAGTTGAGTCCTCCTGGTGTCCCTTTTGGGAAGAGGAGCATCAGAGCACTCTGGGTGGCTGGAGAGGTTACTGCCTGTAAACGAGGAGGTTTCAGTGTTGCACATCAAAGGGAATTGAAGAGTTTGGAGTGAGAGGATCGGTAAGGAGAAAGTGCCCTTCTGAGGTCTACCTTTTCTGCCTCTGCCCCTCAGACGCACATGGGAGTCTTACCTATTTGCTGTAAGGAGGGCCAAGCACCAAAACTCCAGACTGCAGGCGCCCTATTGTTAGCATTAGCATTAGTGTTTCAGGGAGCCAATTACTATTGTTCATATTTGTGTTTTTTTTTTGTTTTTGTTTTTTTTTTGGCAACTCAGAAAACTACTTCTTGTTATCGTTATTGTAATTGTAGCCTCAGTAGTTGTGTGAATAGTAGTAGTATTATTATCAATATAATGATTGTAATTACCATGAATAATTATCCACGAATAATGAATTGTTTCATGCCGGTCTTTCAGCCAGTGTGTTTATTGTATTATGTTTTAAATAAGGGATCTAAATATCAACATAAGCATCTGGCTAAATGTTGGGTCAGTAAGATGGTACTGCCAATGCTCCTGCCCCCTTTGAGGTGCCCGCTTGCGCTGCCAGGCGTTGAGGCCATGTGACTGAGAGGCGCGTTGCGCGGGATGTAGACGCCGCCCCAAGGCTTGGCAGGGCGAGAGCGACGGGCGGACGGCAGCCAGCGCCGCGAAATCCGCTGCAGATGGGCGAGAAGCCCCTCTGACTGCTGTTTGTGTGGACTCACCCGTTAGTCAGATGCCGGTGTTCGTAATCTCTCGTTTGTTTGTGCTCATAAAAGGTATCTAATGTATTTTCATTCTTCCCTTAATGAGCAAAATGGGCTTTGAGGCTGCGTGAGCATTTCAAATTCGCTCGAACCCGGCGTTTTCTTTGTTTCGGCGATGACTGCTTCCCAGTAATGTCAAGATCAGCTTTGACTTTACTGACTCACCGTTTTAATGTTCTGCTTGTTTGTCGCTCAGACCAGCGGAGAGCCAGTCTGGACTATTTTCTCCTGTTAAAAATGAATTTTGCACGCATCAAAAGCAGTACTCTGATCTTTTCAAATCACCGGATGCCTGCCGTCACGTTAATAAACCTTTCCCTGACGTTCACACAAGCTATTTTTCTCCTGTTCTTTAAGAACTACCTATTGCAGAAATGGCCTTTTTCATTTGTATCAGGGAAAGCCTGGACCACCTGTTGTTTTGGTGCAGTTATATCTTGAAAAAGAAGCAGACTTTGACATCCTGAGTGATGCTTACAAACAGCTTTTCAATTAAGAAGGTACCCCTGACATTCTCAAACACCCAACTGTGACAGCTCATATCTTTTTTTTATTTACTCCAGCAGTTTTCCATAAAGGAGAGACAACCTGAAGAAAAATGAATAAGTGAAGCAAAGACCTGAAATCGGAAGAATGGAATCGACTGTTTTCCCGCTTGTTCCATTAAATGTCTACCTGCTAATCCATCCCAATTAACATGCTCCTATTAATGGTTTTTGTGGGGGCGGTGTGCTTTACAGTTAAATTTTGCAAAAGCGTGCCAAACAATTGAAAGTGGAGCCGGTAAGTTCAGACACTGCAAAGAAGCTCTTTGAAAGGGGTCATTACTTCTCATTTTGAGATTCACAATGCATCATTCGAAATTGACACACTTGCTGACTCAAATATGCCAGCTGTCTCAAAAATCATAAAAGTGAATAGGCTGAGCCTGTTCAAAACAAATCTGTCCACCCTGGTCTTAATTAAGGTTAAGCTTATCTAGGACTATAGGTTACAGCTTTACTGTGTTGCTGACAAGAATAAGCGGATTACAGATTTCACTGAACAAAGGTCTGTTTAGTTTGTAATACCAGTCAAAACTATCTTGCACTGGCACATATAGTGGAAAAGAAAAAAGATTCATCGCGCATTTCTTTCCACACCTTTCTGTCTCCTGTATGTTTGGTGAAAATATTTTTGCACAATATATAATAAACATAGAACATGTGTGAGGCACAATGAAAATTCCTGGAGTGTTTTGCCCACGTTTTTCTCTATCTACTGTATTGAGGCTCAAGAAGGCGTGGAAGTTAAATTTAGCTTCCATGTTTCCATTTTCATGTTTCAAAAAGCATGGTGACTCACAAATGCACAAGAGTTTGAGTTTTATTCAAGGACAGTGTACCTTTTCAAAGATGGGTTTTGCATTGTACAGTACACCGTGGGTGAAATTCTGTGGTGCACTGTAAGAAATGAAAAATACTCATTTATAATGGTGCAATTTCTTAACCAGACACGGATGCAGAGACCTTGATTGAATCGACATCTAGATAGGAGGGATCAGTGAATATTTTCTCATTTAATCCCCCCTTGCTTCCTGTCAGCTCATACCTGTGTCCATTTATCCAACCCCCCCCCCAATCCATGAACAGCAGTTCTGGCCTGAGGGCCTGTTCATGCTGTATCAACAGAGAGGATGCAGGTAGCATTCTAACGCGATGGGGACAGATGGGAACCATCTGGACCAGTTGAGTTGGCAAGGGACCGGACCAGGTACTGTACAGAGACTAGACCTTGGGGAGCGTGTGGAAGTAGTGGAACTTTTTTTTTTTTACTGTTTCCTTGCATTTTTTGAACAATACTGGTGTGGCTTTATTATTGTTTTGCTGTTTGCTTCTCTCGCCTCTTCAGAATTTGCTTTCGTGGCAAAATATAACACGTCTGTGTTGTAGATGCTCTGACCTTATCAGATTTTGCTATCTTGTGAAAAGATCTTCTGTAGCGGAATGTAAATCAATATGCATAAGAGAGTAATTAATATTTTGTAACGCAGTTATGTTGTTACTAGAAGAACACTGATGATAGGAGCAAATTCACATGGGAAATATGTCAAAAAAATAAGACTGCGCACATTTTTAGCCTGTGTAATAGGCAAGGTATGAAATTATGAAGAGTAGGATATGAAGAGTAGGTGTGGTATTAAAAATAATACCACACCTGTACTTGACTTCATTGTTCAGTTCTGAATGAACTTAACTTTTGAGCCCTGTGCTGAAGAAGCTGTTTGTTGACATGTTGTGCAGAGATCAGGAATCACTGTAGCGTACCTTCCAGAATAAGATTTGGAAAATTGGAACTGCCAGTCAAATATTGAGCATGGAAATTGGTAGTAGTAATAATTATAATGATGAAACAAAGTAATCTTTTGCACCTCCTCAGAGTGCTTTAGATCAGACCTACTGATACAAATGCACTGTGGCTTTAATCTAGTTTCCCACTTTAATTGGATTTGTTTACAGATGGTGTAATTTGTGTTATTTTTTATTTTGAGATCTTGCTTGTGTCTGCATTAAATGTCAGCCACTGTATTCTAGAAACCAGGCTTCTTTTGCGCCAGGGAATTATGCATCTCTGTTGAGCTGCTGCTGTTATGTCTTACGGTGCATCTATATCTACTAGGTGAAAGCTGTCATATATTTTAAGCCAAAAGAAAAAAGACATTGTTTTGCAGGGCTCAATCAATCTCTCCGGCTCTATCTCCCACTGATAAATAATTGAAAAGTTATGAGGGATATTTGTCATATGCTTTCATGATCCACTGAATACAGTTTAATTCTAAGTTTTATTTCCTCAGATGAAAGGTGTGATTGTGACCTGATCCATGTTTATGGACAGTTTGCCACTCACGATTTATTGTGTCGCTGCCCAGATTTCCGCTGTCTGGGTCAGCTCAGACCGGATTTCTGCGGTTCGAACGTCCGACCGTGACTTAAGAGTCTCCTCACGTGTAGAATTGTAAACTCTCTCCCAGTTTGTCTGCATATTTTCAGCTCTAGGTTTTTTTTTGTTTGCTTAGCTAATTAAGATGCACTTAATATGCAAAATGCAAATAAAGGAGCCTTGCGGATTTTTTTTGATGATGCAGCCAAAGTGGTTTCTACTGTAGGAGTCTCTTTCTTTCACTGTCGGCCCTCATTAGCTTTCGCCTGTGACACACTACCAAAGGAAAGGATAGTGTATGGAGAGAGGATGAAAAGGAGGGGATTGAAAATGATTGCGCAGAAGTTGTCTTCTAATTCATGTGCCTGTTTGTTGTTTTTCTTCCCTTAAGTAACTTGGAAACTAAATAAACTGCCGAATCTGTTGAACAAATTAATCCCTAATCATTCCTTTTGTTAAGCAGCAGTATTGATACACAGCAGAAGGGGAAGGGGTTTGTACTTGTTCTTCTGTGACAGCACTGTGGTGGTGGGGAAGGGTTCTGCAAACTTTTGCTGTAGTTTTTTTTTTTTTCCAACCACTGGTCTCCCCTTGCATCACCTGTAATCTACAGTAGAGTCACATTTCCACCGACCTCCCATAGCTGTAGGGTCAGCTATACCTGGGGCGAGCTGGAGGCATTTTTCCCGGCAAATTGACCGCGGCCGCCAGCACGCTGACCAGCCCCGGATATAGGGTGGGTTGGGCGCCAAGCTGAGGCGAATCATGGAATTAGCTGTGTTTATTCTGTTAAATACCGTGGCCAGGATGTGCCTCTGTGCTCAGGTAACATAACTATTGTAATATAGTCTTGTTCACATACCCATTGATAGATCACAAAATAAAATAATGAAATATTTAATCCCAGTGTTCGGTGTGGGTTCCGCATATAATCAGCTTCGTGCAACGTGGTCTCTTTGTTGTGGTCTCCGTAGAGAAGGAAACAACAAAATCACAAGCACAAGGTTTTATTTCTCCATCGTGAGCTTGTGGGCAAAAATACAAATTAGTGAATATTCTTGCTTATTTATTGACACACAAAGATTTGTAGGTAGGTGTAGGTGGTATCAAAAAAAGCTCAGTTGTAAAGGTGTTCTGGGGTCAGCAGCACTTAAGCAGTGAGAGGGACTGGATTTGTTGAAATGTCAGTGGTCGTACTGGGGTGCGTTTTAACACGAGCACGCACACACACACAGCTGTTAAGTGGAAAAGTGGCTTAACACCTCACAAAGTCACAGACTTCTCCAACCTTGAGCTGAATACTTCACCTGAAGTGATCCTAATGTTTGCTTCCAGAAGAGTCTTATATTGAATGTGTACTTTGTAAGGAAAATATGTATGTAACTCCCCTGCCTTTCACATGATGTAGAAAGAGTCACTGTCAGTGTCATTTTCATAGTCCTGTCAACTTTATTTGTGCTGATTTGAAAGAGGCCTATACCTTACCTAGTCTGTTGGAGATAATATAATCTGCACCCACGTCAGGAGTTACTTGATAATAGCTCTCTGGAAGAGGGGGCTATCCTGTTGGCTGCTTCCAAGAACAGTGTTAGAGAGGAGGAATCTGGTTGGTGCAGAGATCTCTGAGTCGTGCTCTAAATCATAAAAGGAAGGGGAACTGAAGAGGAAAGTTGAAAGGTCTGCCAAATGTCAGGATTTCGCAGTCAGTAATGACAGTAAGACAAACCCTTCAGACTGAGTGCTGTGCTCTTGGAACCTTTTGCGTGCTGCTACAGAGAAGGAGCGCTTTTAAAATTCATGCTGCAGAGATAATACATTTATTTACTTATACTTTGCGTTTTTTTTTTTTTTTTTTTTACAAAGTTTCTTACCCGTTGCTTTTGAATAGAGGCTGCTCTAAAAAGGAAAAGCATGCAATTATACATTCAGAGGTCATTGAACAGGTTAGCGAAGAGATTCTTGCTGATTAGACAGAGTGAGGACATTACAGAGACGCATACGCTGTAATTAACCAGCGTGTTTCTGTGAAACAAATGGCAAAAGGTTTATACATCCCCGCTCTAAGGCTCAGTTAAAACGGAATCGTTCAATAAACCGCATCATTCAATAAACTCGCCAGGTTTTAGGACGGCTGGGTCCGCGCTCGTCAAAGTAAGGTTTAGCACAAACAGCATTGTGCTAAATGGAATGGCAGAAAAGTGATTGCTCGAAACGAAGCGTAAACCCTTCAGGCCGGCGCTGTACGGGTCTATTTTAGGTTCATTAAAAGCAGTGCAGGCCGCTGACTGGCGCATCGCGCTTTCCCAGGCCCTGCATGGCCCACTTCCTTCCCCTGCCTCCATTTATTAACAGGAGTCTTTTTTTTTCTTTTTTTTTTTTAATTTAACAGGCTCCTCTGGCGGGGGTTTGACAGGCCACTCGGTTGTGTTATGCGGTAATGCTCGCCTCGCTTCTGGTTGCCCCCGTCCGTGACGCGTGCTGGTTTAATTGTCCCGTGGAGCTGGTTGGGGGTTCTCCCCCCTCCATTGGACACGTCTGCGTTCGGTTGGGGCTCAGGGCGGCAGAGGGTGGGGGGAAGGGGTGTCGGGGGATGGGTGCGGGAGGCCTCCTATAGCTTCGGATTCCAGCTCTGTGAGAGAATTGGGAAAATTCAACTGCTCGTCTGCAAAGGAGCTGTCTGCTTACCAGGCGCTTGTACTTCAGTGCCGAATTCGTGTCCCATAATGCGCAAGTCCTGAGAAGATTTGATTTTTTTTTTTTTTTTTGAGTTGTTGTTGTAAAATCAGGCCTTTATGTCACAGCTGTGGGTTTTGCCAAATGCTCTCAGACCATTGATCTGAAACAGGATGATTCAGTGAACATGTCTCTGAGCAGACCACTTTGCACAGCTCAGCGAGAGGCGGCCTAGAAGGCGGGCATTGGCTTTCTGCAGGTGGCATTGGCTGCACGTGACTGACTCTCTCACTCTATCTCCCTGCCTCCCCCACACACACACACACACACACGCACACACACACGCACACACTCTCTCTCTTTGAGATATTAGATGAAAGCAAAGGGCCACTTGTAGAAAGCATTAAAGAATGTCATATAGCAATTACCAGAGAAAATATGACAGAAATGTCCTTGAGGGGTATCGGCAATGCACCAGGCCAGCGGAGAGAGAAAACGCTGCGCCGTGCCCACTGCGTAGTGGGATATTTTCTGTTCAGGGCTGTGAGGGTCGGGCTTTTAATGACTAATTAAAGACTGCGAGCGGCTCCATGTCTGGGCAACCCTGCAGCCTTGCTGTATAACGACACTGCAGCAGTTTTGTTTAACGTAAACCGACATGGACAGAGATTGGTACCGCTTGGCAACAATGCATGCTATTAGCTCAAAGGAAAAGACAACATGCACCCAGAGTGGCGAAGTGCTGGCGGGGGGGGGGGGTGGTGAAGTATTAAATTGATAAGGAACAGAAGGTCACACACTCTTACAGCCCTACACTTTCGTTCAATTAAAAAGCACTAGCTTTATGACAACACCAGGGCCTGCAGGGAACTTTAATAAATGTTCTAGAGCGTAAGGGACTTTGATGTTCTTTTTTGTTTTTTGTTTTTTTTTATAAAAACAATATATGTTCTCATATGTTCTTCGGTAGCAGTGTGCTGGTGGTTTATCATGGTGACCCAAGGGGACAGTCATGTCACACCAGGCCTGGCTCCTAGGCTTCAAAGCTGTGTGGCGGGACGGGGCAGCTGTCCCCAAATGAAGTCCCTTTCTCCCGGTGCCCTGTTCTCTTCCTGCTCCTTTCCCTTGGCTCTCCCTCTGACCCCAGGCTGGAGGCCTCAGCCTCATGCAGAACCTGGAGGCGTTTGGAGAAGTTGAGCGGGATAGTTGAGTACACCCTGCGTCCCTGAGACAGAGAGAAGTGTGTGAATCTCTCTGGAAGATTTCCTCTGGTTTATTCTGCGTTGAAGGATTAGGGAGAGGTGTGTGTGTGTGTGTGTGTGCATGTGTGCGTGTGTGTGTGTGTGTGTGTGTGTGTGTGTGTGTGTGTGTCTGTATACGTATGTGTGTGCGTGTGCGTCTGCATCTGTGTCTAAAAGAAAGTGTGTTTGTTGGTTCAGTCGGGAAAATGGAAGTGCACTTTGTTTCAGGATTAAGTGCCATTTGAAGTTTCTCCCACATGAAACAACTCATTGTTCTTTTCTGTTGCTCTGCAGCTCTTCTGAAACTGTTTGTAACGGCAAGTGTTTTGAAGTGGGAACATTTTTGGCAGCTGAAGTTCCTCATTTTGCTTGATGATTATTGTCTGTACTTCTTTGTCTATTTTTTTATTTCACTGGCATAGACACAACATGTAAGAAGTTTTGTACAGCCCCAAGCAAATCTAGTACTGGGGAGAGTGCATGAAGGAATACTTGTGCAAAGAATATGGATTTTTAATATACCTTCAGAATAGTAATTACACTAAGAACATGGATATTACGTATTACATAGGAATAAAACACTGCCATTCATGCATTCATTTTGAAAATTATATTCTGTATTGAAAATGGCATACATGGATTAATCAGTAATTTATATGTAATGACACTGTAGCGAAGGGAGAGAGCAGTCACCCCGCCTGGACTCGAACCTGGGTCTACAGGGTGCCAAACATGCAACGCCAAAGAGCCAGGCTTGTTGGTATGGCAGTCAGAGCGCATACTCAACAATAGTGACAGTACTCCATCACACTGCCCTCCCCCTACTCTTCACACACAGAGGCGTCCTCGCGCATTCCCCCACCATACTTCTCCCATCCCAAGGTGCCCCACTCACACTGTGCTTCATCCATCTCTGGGGTCCCTCACACTGCGGTCAACTTCACCTGGGGGTCCCTCGTACGGCTCACCCATTGGGCACACCTCCGATGGCCTCGCGACCAGCCATCCCACTTCTAACACCATATGTAGCGAAGGGAGAGAGCAGTCACCCCACCCGGACTCAAACCCGGGTCTACGGGGTGCCAAACATGCAACTTGACTGCAACGCCAAAGAGCCAGGCTCGTTGGTATGGCAGTCAGAGCGCATACTCAACCGTAGTGATGGCACTCCGTCATGGACACATACCCTTACATTACTATCAAACAAAATACTACCTATTTCTAATGCTATTCTGTTGGAACGTAATACATAATTTAGCCTAATGAATAACTAATACAAAATCTGAAATTCTTCCATGTGTTACTACCTTTTATACTCCAGGGAAATAGGAGGTGATTGCCTGCTGACATCATTCCAGAACCTTCCATTGAACATCAGAGTGTTGGTTTAATTTAGATTTGTAAAAGTGGTCGCAGTGGAAAAAAATGTTTTGTGGCATAAAATTCTGTATTTGTAAAAAAATTTGAATGTGCTTTTTGCAGTGCCATTAAGATTAAAATATAAAATTTAAAAATGTTTGGAAGAACCAAAAATGATCCAATACACACATTCTATCTGTTGTCCTGGTTTTTGTCCTATTCAATCAGGGGTAAGTATATATATTAAGAATATATATATTATTATATATAATAATATATATTGTTATTGTATATTAAGAATAGGAAACCAGGTGCAATGTCTATTATGCTGTCTGGTTTATTTATTATCTATTAGGTCTTGCAGTAATCTCCAACATGGAAGAAACATTACTTTTCTGTTTGTGTGGGAGGTAAGGTAGCTATCAAGCTATCAGTCTCCTGAAAGACATGGCAATTATCTGCCCCGCGAGCAAACATCTCGCTTAGGGCCTCTCCCAGATCTCATAAATCACCTTGCGTAGGGAGGATACAATTTATCATTTCACAAAAATGTAGCAGTGGTAAAAAACGATAAACAATTTCATATGGAAATAATAGACCGATTTCAATTTCTTCATGTTTTTTTTTTTTTGAATCAGATGTCATGATGACTGCTGGCAGAGACTGGACCGAATCAAAGCCTGGGCGCAGAGATGGAGTCTCCTTACGTGACTGTGCTGCCTGACGCCTTCCCAGCAAACTCTGCTGAAGAGTCACAGAACCCATTCGCCACAAACACTAAGTGGTGCGAAAAGTTCCCACACAATTATTGTGCAACGAAACGGATAGGGAAATGCATTCTTTCAAGGCCGGAGCTGGGTATTGCTATAACAAGCTTTAGCTTAAATTGTTGCTGTAGCACTCTGCAAAACGAAGAGGAACTGTTTATCAACATGCTCTAGACTTCATTGCTGTGTGTGCGTAGGTACGACTGCGCGTGTGTCTGCTGACTCAGAGGAAGGCGTTGAGGGCCTGACTGACAGCTCAATGCAGGCTCTGTCGCCTCATGCGCTCTCCAGTCAGGAGTTATTGATTTAGCCGTAACTGATTGTGTTTTCAGATGGCTTTTCAATGGACTGTGCTGAGAGTATGAGAGAACAAAGTTTTGGGGGAGAGGAGGTGATGGAGTGATTGAGGGAAATAGGATTAGGGAGAGGTAGGGGAGGGGAAGAGGAGAGAAAAGATAGAGAGATGTGGCCTGAGAGTGATGGAGGGAACTGAGGGCGGCTTTTCAGACGGTGTGAAAGGGTGCAGACTGTGTTTTCACCTGGTTAGGTTGTTGATTGTGTTAAAACGCTCTTACCGGACACCCAGGGCTATGCTCTGAACAATCATCGGTACTTACCTCACAGTTATCATTTAACCTCAGTGGACCTTGAAATTAATTGAGTTTTTTTTTGGGTGAAAAAAAAATCTTGTCTCAGATAGTATTCAGAGATGTACCTAAGGAGGCGTGTTTATTTGCAAACATGCATCAAGTCGGTGACCCCTTTCAGAAATATAAATGGCTGAGGTGTCCAAAAACATTTTCACTCTCTGGAAACCGCAACAGCAGTACAGCATAGCAGTGAGGAGCAGGACTCGTAACCGAAAGGATGCCGGTTTGATTCCCCGCTGGGGCACTGTTGCTGTACCCTTGGGCAAGGTACTTAACCCAGATTTGCCTCAGTAAATATCGAACTGTATAAATGGGTAACATGTAAAAAATTGTAACCTATGTAAGTTGCTCTGGATAAGAGCGTCTGCTAAATGCCAATAATGTAATGTAATGTGTGGGTGTGCATGTGTGTGTTCGTGTGGATGTATGTGTTTAGTACATGTGCGTGTGTCTCAGGGAAACCAGATCACTCATCCTGAATGGAGCCTGCATGTATGGTGCTGTAGGTTTAACCTGTACAGAGCGTAGTTTGGAAGCTCTTAAAGCCTGACCAGCATGTGGCTGATCAATGCATAGATTGGGCCCTGGCTGTGCTTAATGGCCAGAGCTCATCACCTCTCTGGGCCTGTCGTGGGTCAGTGGCGTGTCTGAATGCACCGACATTAACCAGCAGGTGGTTTACAGCCTGCGTTATGGTCCTGGTGAGGAACAGCCTGTCAAAACCAGCATTTTTGTTTACTGGGGATATTGATTTGGTATTTCTTTATTTTTTCCTTTGCTTTGAAGTGTGCTCTGTGTTTGTGAGTTAATAACTCAGAACGACGTGGCGAGCTGTTGATGTCTCTTTGTTGTGTTGCCACGCTGGGAGTGTTGAGGTGGGGTACGGGCTCTTTGCGAAAGCGTACCTCACCATTTACAGATGGCATTAAGCGGAACAACAGGCCGCGTCCGGCTTCAAACCGCTGAGGGAATGTCAGCCTCTCCCTGCCTCTATATGCAGCTGTACAGTTTTCAAAGTCTGATAAAAAAAAAAGAGAAATGAATATACACTGTAATTCTTCTCTTTTTTTCCCCCCGGACCAGTGTGTCAACCAATGCACACAACCCAATTACTGTGTGTGTCTTTTTTTTCCTCCTCTCGTTTTCCCCTCTCTCCCTCGTTTCCCTTTCTCCCTTTCTTTTTTTTTCTGAATGATTGGAATATTCTTGGTTGTACGGTTGGAACATCGATTTCAGATGGAAGCCAGTCTGTGCCCTACAGCTGAGGTGAGAGGAGTTCTTTTCGTGCATTTCCGTTCCTCCGCTCTTTGAATGTTAATCGGCGTGCTTGTGAAGTCAGGAGCCCGTGAAATAAAGGGTGAAAAGTGCCACCCAGTCGGTGTCACTCGCTCATCCTTCACGCGCCCGACACCCTTTCAAAGGCCCAGGGGGTCAAGTGAGGGGTCTTTCTTTGGATTCCATGGGTTGATATTGAGATGGTGCCTATTTGTACCTCATCCGTCTGAGCTGTAAAGGAAAAAATTTCCATAAATATTTTCATATGGGGAGAAACGGCTACGGCGGTCGTTCTGGAACTGAACGGACACTTATTTACAAGACACGGGTGGTCAAAAACGCCTCAGGTGGGACCCCCCCCACAGATCCCATCCCACCCGAATTTTAGGTATCTGAACCAGTTTGAACATGAGTGACTAAAACTAATCTCTGTTGTGTTGGCTACTCTGTTGTAGAGATCTCTAGCCTGAAGGACATTTTATGTTGGGCGGCAGTGTAGCATAGTGGTAAAGAGCAGGGCTAAACTAAAAGGTTGCAGGTTTGATTCCCTGCTGGGGCACTGCTTCTGTACTCTTGGGCAAGTTACTTCACCCAGAATTGCTTCAGTAAATATCCAGCTGTATAAATGGATAAATAAAAAAATTGTAAACTGTGTAAATTGCTCCGGATAAGAGCATATTCTACGTGACAATCATGTAATGTAATGTTGCAGGGCACCTTTGTGTTGTTTTTAGTTTGCATGAAAGCAACAAAACAACCTTTCCTTAAAGCTTCAGAGCTTTCAAAGTTTTTTGCCCTTATTCACAACACACACAAGAGTTACAAACCTCCTAAACTGTAAAGTAAGTTTGTCTGGGTATGACATGCCTGTAAGTCTAGAGTTGATTAATGGACCGCATTCATTAGCGTTGTGTTTCAGATCGCTTAGATCCTGCAGCAGTGTCCTACCTGGATTATACAAAGCAAGGGTTCAGTGTTCCAATCACAGTCTGTACTACCGCATTAAGCTCCATCTGCTGGGGTGAGTCTTCAATGTTTTTTTCAGACATTAATTAAATTACAGGACTTAATTGGATTTTAAGAGTTGGAATTTAGACTCAGTGCTGAAAATAAAAGTGACCCAACAGTACCATTGATTCTGACTTTGGGAGCCTGTCGATTCCACGACTTCTAACTCACTTTCGTTAATCTCACAGTAAATTATGTACCATCAATGAACTCATTAAAACTGTACTGCCCTACTCACTCTGTGTGTAGGGACTTGTGTAATAATTAGCTGAGGACTTCTGCCCGGACTCGTCAGCACGGGTCAGCTGTAGAGTAAGGACTGGCCTGTTATCCAGGCCTGTTCAAGGCTTTTAAAAGTATAAACCTGGGTCTCGGACACTCTGCTTCTCTGTCTGTCACCCTCTGTATTTTCATACAACACTCCCACACCTAATATCTTTCAAAGTCTCTAGAATTCTTGGGAGAAGTGCTTCCAGGCTTTGACGGTTCAGTGTTGGAACTGCAGCCACTCTGGTGAAGTGCGTGCAGTCTCACCCACCTGCCTGTGCCAGATCCGGTCCTCGAGGGTCAGCGGGTCTCCTGCATCATTAAAAAACAAGCGGAAGAGTGAAAAAGACGTCTTGCTCTGTGGGGGGTTCTGCGTGTGTGTGTTGTAGTTTTAAAAGCCTGCCTGGTCCGCTGCCTTTAAAAGCAGATCAAACACTCTCACGGACCACGCTCCTTTCCGAATCCCGGATGCTGCTGAGCACTCGGCAAGCAGTGCCACTCTAGAGCGCATGGGAGAAATTCTGCCTGTGCTTGCAAATGTCAGCTTTTTCCTCTCATCCCTCCTTACTGTAAACAGCACTGTGAATGGGGTGTGTGCTTGTGCACGTGTGTGGGCATGTGGGTAGACGTGTGTGTGTGTGTGTGTGTGGGTATTCACACGTGTGTGGGTGTGTGTGCATTTGCATGTTTATGTGTTTGGGCATGTGTATGTGTTTGTGTGCGTACGTGCGCGTGTGTGTTTGCATGCACACGTGTGGGTGTGTGTGTGTGTGCCTGTGCATGCGCATGTGTGCAGACGTGTGCGTGTGTGTGTTTGCACACGTGTGTGTGCGCGTGTGCATGTGCATGTGTTTGTGTATGGGTGTGTATGTGTGTGTATGCGTACGTCTGTGTGCATTTGTGTGTGAGTGTGTGTGAGTGTAAGAGAGAGATAGAAAGAGAATGGTTCGAGAGGCAGTTCTTTTGATCTGACTGGCTTGAATTTAATTAAGTGGGTCAGGGCCAAGGAGGGCCAGGGGAGAGAGGAGATGGGTGGGACTTCAGGGCTCTGTTTTATTATGGTCTGTCCATTCATCCCTAACATCATTCAAGGAAATACACACAGTGATAAGCAAAATGAGTTTGATCAAGAGAGTCTGAAAAGAGAAGCCTCACCTGTCACTGAAAACATCAAAGCAACACTATGAGTTGATCTTAGACTGATGCTGACTTAGACTAACCCCAGTTAATGAGAGCATCTGAAATCCGACACGTTACTGATTACATTGTCCAGAATCATTGTGCAGATCCTCTGAGATTTTTGGATATTTTTCATATGAAATAGAGGTGTGCTCTGTTTATAAACTGCATGACCCTCCACTTCGACTCACCATGATCTCTGATCAAGACAATGCTTGCCCTGGCTCCTGTAGTCAAGCGCTGATTGTATTTAGACTTGTTATCTCTACACAGAGCAACCCTTGTCCCTGGCACATGTTCGGGGATGGCCAGGCAAAACTCCCACAATATTTGTATTTATTCATTTATGTTTTTTTCTTTTTGTGACGAGGAGGGTGGGGGGGGGGTTGAGGAGGGGGTATGTTTTTAAATACTGTTATGCTTCATAATAGCATTTCTAAACGTGTTTTTCATTAAACTACAAAGTTACAGTAAATTATGCCATAAAAACATTGCATCAATTCCCAGGTGGGGATCAGATGCTGCTCGGATGCTGCTTTTTCTCCGAGGTTTCCACGTCAACCCCTCAGCACTTTTCCTCTGAGTGTCATTAGGAAGTAAAACAAATGGCAGTGTGTTTGCGGGGGATGGGGGAGTACAGTCAGAACCCACAATCCCCTGCTTCCCTGCAGGGCTTGCTTTGTAAATGAACCGAAATGAGCGCAGTTTTGCCGGGGTTTTTTGATCTTATTTTTAGCTGTGGTGCGGCAGCGTTGCGATCCTGGCTGAAAGCTCGGAGCTCGCGTCCCTGTCTGCTGTCAGCGTCGAGGCGAGTGACGTGGGGCTCGAGTCTGCAGCACTAACCTGCAGGGAGAAGAGGCGCTCTGTAGTCCTTTTTTTTCCCGTTGTAACATCTCAATGTCTCGCAATGTCACCGCGTGAGACGGTTTCTATTCCAAGACTTAATTCTCAGATTAAAAATAAATCTCTCACCTTCCCCATCTCTCTGATTCTGTTTTTTCTCTCATTCTTTCTCCCTCTGTTTTCTCTTCAGTCTCTCTCTCTCTCTCTCTCTTTCTCTCTGGCTCTGTCTTATCTGGTGGATGGTGAAGGAAGTGATAGTATTTAAAAATGCTCCAAGGAGCAGTAACACTGGGAACTGAGGAAGCGCAGGCTAATGAACAGCATGGATGTGAAAACACCCCATTTTATCCATTACCCAGATGATGCAGTCAGGTGAACTTGAAGAATATGTGAAGAAAGGTACTCTCCCCACTGCTGTCTGTCACATTACCTTCTGTCACATTAGATTTGCTTAGCAGGCGCTCTCATCCAGAGCGACTTGCATAGATTACTCTTTTAACATGTTATCGATTCATACAGCTGGATAAAAGCAGTTCAGGTGAAGTACCTTGCCCAAGGGTACAACAGTAGTGGCCCACCTAGGAATCGGACACGCCCTCCTCGCCCTCCTCGGCCACGCCCGCACACAGGCCCCTCTGTCCATCCCCTCCCTGCTTTACATTTACATTTACAATTACAATGTGTTATTCAGACTTACATTGCTTACAATTTATATGTTATCCATTTATTATATACCTTGCCCAAGGGTACAGCAACAGTTCCCCAACAGGGAATCAAACTGGCATCCTTTTGGTTACGAGTCCTGCTTCTTACCACTATGCTACACTGCTGTTTAGGTAGTATTTTAAACTTTTATTTATTATTTTTTTAAATGATTTTCTCCTTTGTTTCCCTCTTTTCCCCTATTTTGGAATTCACCACGTGGATATGTTATATTCTTCTCACCGTAACAACAGCTGTGCTCACATAGGAGTGCTGGGGGCGTAGCAAATGAAATTCTCCATTAACCTCACAGGCTAACTGTGACGATTTTTCACACTGCAGGTCTCCCAGAGCACTTCAGTGATCCAATTGGAGGAGGGGTGTGGCTTCTCTGATGTCATCCGGGAAACCTGCAGGTGGCTGGTGAGTCACAGGGTGGCTGACAGTGACGAGATGAGCAAACCGTGGACACATCCTCCCCTCTCCCTGGTGAAACAAAGCCAATTTGTTCTGCCACTGTGGGCTCCCTGTAACTATCAGCCAATGACACAGCTGGAGTGGAACCTTTGCTACAGAGCTCAGCATGAGCTCAAAGTGAACACCTTAACCACTGAGCCAATTGGGAGCCCCCCTGGGTCAGGATTTTAACATTAAAATTTTGAAAGCTGTACAGCTGACTACTGTACGCTTTCTCTGACAAGTTTATGTCTGTGCCTTTACTGCTTTGTAAAGGTATTAAAACATAAAAATTCTCTTTTTTTATCTTTTTAATATCTTAGCTACAGTACAGCACAGTAGTTCATGAGTTCTGTTCATTTAGCATTTCCATTTTAAAATGATAAAGGCTCACATTTCCCAGAAGCCCATGCCGACAGTGCCCGCCTCACTTGTCTTTTTCATTTTAATACAGGGCTGAATGACCCCAGAGCTGCAGTTGGTCAGGTCATCTGGTGTCTGGAAGTGTCCAGCGCCGAGGAAGATAGTCAAACTTTGAAGCAGAGTAAAAGTGACAGCTCCAAATTTAGGGGTGTCCCGGCAAAATGAAGGCTTTTTGTGTGAAAGGCTCAATCTCATGAAGAGTGACTGTGCCATTTTCACTTCTGTCTTCTTCAGGAAGTCAGTAATGGACAGAAAGCTATCTGAAGGTGATTGTCATGGGTCCTGTGCTGTCAAAATAGAGTTTACTCATATTAGTTTTTTTTCCCAGGATTCACATCAATCCACACAGCTTAGTCCATAACTGCTGAAAAGTTCTCAACAAAGAGCCGCAGCTTCAGGTACAGATACTGCATATTAGCGCTGATATCTTTTTCACCGTTGGAAGTGGTTGACCTGCGTGCTCTGGAGATGATGAGCTAGATGCTATAGAGCCTGTGCAGTGCACCTGGTGAGCTGGGTGCTTATTGCCGGGGAGTTTACTGTCGTGGAGCTGGGTACCGGTGAGCTGTGTGCTCTCTGGCTCAGGTAGACAGCTGCGTCCTTGACGCTGTGGACCTGGCTGGGATTTCAGGTCAGCTGTGGTTAGAGAGCTGAGTTTAAATGTGAGAGGGTATTTTTTGCTGGCCTGGAGCTGTGGTTCAGACCCAAAGGCACGCAGCCAGTTCCCGTGGCTCTGTGTCTATGTGGAAGGGACGCCTTCACAGTTTTCATTTATCATGCAACTGGGTCATCTGAGAGCATTATTTTCCTGGAAACATTCCTCTGTTTGCCTTCAACAGTCATCCTATCCAACAATATCATATGTATGCTGTAATAGATTCATACATATTTATTTTTCTCTGTTTGTTCAACGGAATCCTTTCTCTAGGGTGGCTTACAATGTGATGCTGCACATTCTGCAAACTGTCGAGCAGGATTGTCATGGGTGCTGCAAAGTACATCGACTCGCTGTCGCAACAGCAATATCCAACAGGAATTCACCTTGTGATGCCTTGATTCTGAATGCAGTGTTCTAACCACGACACCCCATTCCTGATGCACCACGTTCGCTCGTTTTATGAGGACAGTTTTGCAGGAGAGGCCCTTAGCGGCAGGTATGTGCTGTCTGTTACCTGACACTTGCTGTTAAGTCACAGGCTTAGGAGTACATTTTGCCAGCAGAAACACACCTGCTGTAGAGGTGGTTGTGGGTTTGAATGTCCTGTTTCAGCTGTGGAAAGGAAGCCTGGACCAGAGCCTCTCTGTAAAAGTCCAACTTCATTTCATTTTCAACTTTTCTTTTCTTTGTTTTTTAAATAAAATGTCAACCGTTTCATTAATAACAAAATATATGACATGCAGTAAATCATTTCAAGCAAGTGTTTCCTCACGTTTCTCACCCCCCCTGTTTTTTCTCCACTGGCTACTGGTAACTGGTCACATCCATTTCAAAACGCTGATGTTGGACTACCAGGCGACAAGAGGAACGGCCGTCCAATTTGTGCAAACGATCATCATACCTAACACTACGGCCATATTACTCTGCTCCTCAACTGCAGAATCACAGACTGATTGGCTTTCCAGTCGTACCCAATCATAACTCAACTTTCCATACTTTGATTAATTTTAGGGTATGTTAGGGTATGTTGTCTTGTTGTATTGTTTGTTTGAATTCATGTACTTATGCACTGCAGTAATAAATTTATTGCAGCAGGTATGTATTTATCTCTAGTTATCACAGCACTGTGCGAGGGACTGACACATGTTCTGAGGTGGTTGTTTGTGTTCAGTATGGACCCGTGGCTCCCATGACTTTATTAAATTTACATTCACATTTCATCATTTAGCAGATGCTCTCATCCAGAGCGACTTACAAAAAAAGTGCATCTGATAAAGTGGCATGAAAAATGATGCATACAGGCTGCTGCTGACTGCATCTGAATATGTCAGATCCTTACACGCTGTTGTGATAACTAGTGCATAAATATATACGTGTATGGATGCATAGATCCCGTCTGTAAGTCACTCTGAAAGCATCTGCCACACGACTAAATTGGAAGACACTTTGATGAAAATGCCACGTTTTAGAGATCTCTGATCGGCTGTAAACAAGGTCCCCCACCAACTTGTGTTTTGAGTGGCTTTTCCTGCAACAGTAATAGTATTGATCATAACCTGCTGGGGATCATAAGCGGAAAACCAAGGGGGAACTCAAAGACACAGCAATTTTCCATGCCATGGGGGCCCGAGGATGTTGTTCGACTGTGGAGCTGTAAATCTGGACGGGTGTGAAACGTGGGGCGGAGGCGTCAGGGCCCGGCTGTCTCTCAAAGCAACGGGGGCCAGTCCCGGCAGCACCTCCAGCCCAGTGCAATTATGTTCAGGGAGACCAGAGACCCTCGCGCTTGTCACAAAATCAATGCGGATCTGGAAGATAATAAGGGCAGCCGGAGAGAGGGGGCAGGGAGCTGTCGGGGAGCAGAAGGGAGCTGACTGCCTCCTCATTCGCTGCGGCTCGTCCGCACCGGAGGATTGGGGGAGACCCCTCGCGGAGGGCTGGACTGGCTCGGTTCTCTCACAGGCCCGCGGGCTCTGTCTTATTCCTGAGGGGGGCAGCGGAGGGGCGCAGTGGTTAAAGAGTTGGGCTCGTAACGTGAAGGTTACCGGTCGGATTCCCAAGAGCTGCACTTGCTTGTTGTACCCTTGAGCGAGGCGGTTAACCTGAGTTGTTTCAGTAAACATCCAGTTGTATAAACGGATGATACTGTACCTACGCCCTGCAAGTCCCTCAGGATGAGAGCGTCTGCTCGGCAAGCGCATTTTATATATGGGGAGACGGGGTATGAAGAACAAACATCGGCAGGTGCGCTGACATTTTCATCATGTGTTTGCTTATCCGGGGCCACTTAGACGGTATAAGCCCTCGCGCGTTCCCCCTTCACTGTGCATGGGGATGTTTACTGAAGTGATTCGGCTAATGCGACTCGCTAAAGGGTACTACTGCAGCGTCCCGTCTGGAGTCCCAACCCGCGCCCTTCAGATCTTGTTCCTGTCTGGAGTAGTTTCCTGGCTGGTACTCCGCGCCCCCTCGCCCCCCTCGCCCCCTCACCCCCACTGGCACCTTGCCGTTATTTACGTCCCATATGCCTCCCTGTCCATCTCTCCCCTTTCTCCTTCTAATACCCTCTAGTTGTGTACCTCTCCGCCCTCCCCTGCCCCCCCCCCCCCACCCTGTGCTGTCCGTAAGCGTCTGCATTTCCCTCAGACACACACACACACACACTCCCAGCACACCAGGAGCTGTGTGTGAAGAGCTGCCAGCGGCTCTCATGTCAGAGACAGCTATTCTTGTGATGATTTATACATACACCAATTGGATCGGGAGCGAGGGTAGCAAGTTGGCTTCGGCAGCGGAAACAAGCCTTTCAACTTTATTTAGTCGTAAAAAGAATGAGGCTCAGGAATAAGGCTCCTGTACAAATCATTTTTCTTTGTTGTTTTTTCATGAAATTACTTTACAAGACGTCTTATATTACTGTAGGTGCTGGCGTTAGGTTGAGATGTAAAGTCAGCCAAGGTCGGTAACCAGTGGCCTAGCAGGCCGGCCTTTCACATGTCATTAAAGTGATGCGTGAGGGAGAAACATTCCCAATTCACATGTCATTAAAGTGATGCGTGAGTTCTAGCACATCTGTTCTGCATCATCAGGGATTGAACACCTGAGGAACAGTTAGATATCTTTTGGGAAAGTTTTGGGATGCAGGGATCTTTTTTGTTCCAAGCTTGCCTGCAAACAGAATGTGCTGAATGGGACTCCAGTCCAGCACCTCCTGCTGTGTTTGCAGCTTAGTTTTTTTTTTTTTTTTTTTTGCATATGCGCATATGCGTGCATGTGCATGTGCATGTTGGTATGCGTGCGTGCATGTGTGTGTGCACACTGGTCTAACATTGTAAAGCGTGTGTATTCAGAGACCTGTGTGCTTTTGATTTTTGTAGGTGTTTGTTTGTGTCTGTGTGTCTGTGCTTACCTGCTGTGCGTACCTGTGTGAGAAGTGCCTGAGAAGGTATTCTCAAATCAGCCACAGGCCCTCTGTGGCTTCTCAGAAAAAAAGGGGGATAGAGAGAGGGATGGAGTGAGGGGGAAGCTGGAGAGGAGCTGCAGAGGGAGATTTTTTTTTGTTTATCTTTCTTTTTGTAAAGATGAAAGTTTCCCTAGTGCTGCAGTCTAGGAGGAACAGCAGGGGGGTTATCCTCTCTTTCCTCCAGAGCGAGAGGTTGGAGTGTCTCCTGGGCTGTCTGAGACCAGGGGAAGCTGCATGCAAATAACCATATTTTACTTCACATCTTTTCCATTTTTTATTTGCTTATTTATTCATGGGTGAGAGAAATCAAATGCACGTCTGTAAATGACGGGAGTGATTTGAATGAAGCTGTGTTCATGTTTGACTTTCCACTGCACAATCTGCCACTGGAGCTGTTGAAGAAGGAATTGAATTTTAAATTCCATTTTTTTTCCCCTCCCTGTCATTGTAGTTTTAAGGCTTTTGGTGAGGAGAGCAGTTTTGTTGAGAGAGACAGACGGATCGAGTTAGAACACAAATGCTTCATAAGCAATCCGAAAGCTCACCTGTGGTTCTGGAAGCTGTAAAGCACTCCATGAATATGTACACATGGAATGCTAGATTCAGTACATAACAAATGTCCACAGAAGCGAAGCAGAACTGAAGGTTGCAGAACCTATGGGAGAAGGGAGGTTGACCGCTCTATGGTTTTGCTGGAGGGCTGCTTTAAGAATGTCACAAATATTACAGTTTGTAAAAATCACTAGCCAGTGCATGGCAAGTGAGCCTTACACACACTGCTGTAGAGGAGACTCCTGCAGAATCTGGAGAGTCTGGGCTGACACAGCGCACAAGCTTTGAAACCAGGAAACTGTTCTGCATGTAAAAACCGGATTTGGCAACAGTTTTGGACCCGTACGGTTCTGTTTGCTGGTCACTTATGCTGCCCTGTAAGATTATAAAGTAATTTCCCTAACACACAAAGTCACCAACTGTTTCTGTCAAGGTGCTCACCAGTTTCTTTCCACTTGTCTTGCTACTGTTGATAGCAGTGGTAGCTGTTTGCGAACAGATTAAATAAACCCTCTTGCTCTTACCACAGCCCAAAAAATTCCTCATCATCCTCCTCTGTCCAGTGTGTATTTTTAGCTTGGCACTTGCGTTTTATCTTTCTTCTTACAAGCCACACTCATGGCTTCTTGCTGTGCTTCTACAGGAAACACGAACATCCTACAAAAAAACGATGTTGACATATTTTTGTTGACATGCAATTTCTATTTTTATTGGCTATTGGCAGTCCCTTACTGCATGTGAAATGTGATACTGAACAGCAATTGATGAAAATTTTATGACTGCTTAATATCCACAGCCTGCAGGGAGCTTGAAACTGTAATTATAATAATTTGTAGGACCTGACACATTACACCCTGTAAGGTATTAAGCTGATAAAGGATTTCAGGATGTATGTGCAAAATTTCCCTAAGAATCATTCTAAGCTCCTTGCAAACCTATATATGCAATTAGAGCTTACACTGTAATATATATACATTGGTGACATGCGATTTGTTCTGAGTGCATTCCTAACCTGACCTTTAGCCCCTCCCAGTCTGGTCACAACTGTAGGCTCACCCTTAACTGGGTGCTGAAACAATAGACATTATTATTATTATCATTTTTTAGCAGACGTTCTTATCCAGAGCGACTTACATAGATCACAGTTTTACATGTTATCCATCTATACAGCTGGATATTTACAGAGGTAATTCTGGGTTAGGTACCTTGCCCAAGAGTACAGCAGCAGTGCCCCAGCAAGGAATCCAAACAGCAACCTTTCGGTTGTGAGCCCTGCTTATTACCACTATGCTACACTGCCGCCCAAAATAAAATGTCCTTCAGGCTAGAGATCTCTACAACAGAGTTGCCAACACAACAGAGATTGGAGCTGCAGTGTAAACTATGGGAAGTGATGTCTGTTCTTGACAGAGAATGGTTGCTAAGGGCCAGCAGGTCTGAGCACTTAAAAACTACTACAGGAAATATCACTTGTTTTAATTTGTGTTTTCTGTAGTGCCACCTGGTGGCCCTGAGAGTGTTTTGCATGTCAATTAAAAAAATGCCAGAATAACTTCTCTAAACCTCATCACTGACTCCCTCTCTTCCCATCGATTACAGCCTCCACACTCCTGGCTCTCCCGCACGAAGAAAGAAAAATGAGGATTTCACTGCATTGCTCCCGAAGTCAATTTAACCTGGATAACTCACAGGCATGCGCGCACGCACACACACACACACACAGTCACTTGTATATGAAAAGAAATCTGTATTTTCAGCCGGTTCAGTCCGGCGCAGGCCTGTAGCAGATCACAGGGAGGGTGTGCGCGTCAGGACTCAGAACCCGGCGCGCATCTTTGCGGAGTGGGAGGCAGCACGGAGCTAATGGAATTAGAGAACCCGAGCAGATAGAGGTGCCACGCAGAATGAAAGGATTTCGAGCGGCAGTGTGGATCCGCCGGCTCCGGAGGGCAGGGTGATTAAGTGCGGCGGAATGTGCTGCGAGGGTGTTTTTTGGGGGAGCCGTTCGGGGGCCTGTAGCTCGGGCGCGCAGTAGGAACGACGGGGCCTCTCTGTTCTCCCTCTCAATCGGAGCCCTGACTCCCTTTATATTGCTCCCTCACCGAAATTGATCTTAGGTGTTAAGTGCAGTCATTGATCACCTCCAGGGTAGACACAGAGCGCTTCTATGGGCCCGAGTGTCTTAAGTCAATAACACAGAGATGTCATTGTAATAAACTGTAATAAAGTCCTCCTCTAGGAATTTCCAATATAGCTGGGGTAAGCGCCAAGGTTTAACCCTTTGAGCCCTGGGGGTGTTTTGCTTTGTTTTCATTCCTGCTCCCTCTTTTTATATACTGGAGGCAAAGTACTGACTGGTATGTGCATCAGGCGGATCCCTGAAGAATAAACATTGCACAGGTAAATATGTAATAATACTATTACTATTGTATTACTAAATATGTAATAATCATGTTATAACTTTAAAAAAATTCTTGAAAATGGTAATCTGCATTCCTTAAAAAGCACAAGCTTTACAAGATGTTGAATACTATAAATAAAAACAAAACAATATCAAGCTTATATTGCAGGAATTGTATGGCTCAGTCCTTATTATTGCTACATCACACACAATTCACAAATAAAATTCACAAATAACTCACAAAAAAAGGTACTATTTGGTACAAGGTACATTTGCTGAGATGTAAATAGTCAAACAAACACACCCAAGGTCTCCTTTAAGTCCCATGACAAAAAAACTTAGGTCAAATTTAGATCTAGCTTTTGATAAAGTGTTCATGCAAAGAATGATCGAAATGGACTGTGAGTAGGTGATGCTGTCAGCAAAAGCTTGGTGCTTTTAGAGGAGAGAGACTCTGAAAGGGGAAGTGGTTACCTTCTCAGCACAATACACATGGCCTGGATTTAGCTCGCCGAATGATTCAGATTCAGCACCTCTGCAGCTTTGAATAGCCTTGGTCGCTCGAAATGACATTTGCAATCTTTCAGAGTAGACAAAGCCTGGAGATCAGGTAATTGTGGTGGTTTATGGGTTAGCACCAGCGCATGAACCTTTCAGTTCAGGAAAAAAAAAACACCTGGAGGACATAAATTGGGTCAGCGTTGGGTAAAATGAAACCATGGCAGCAGAGATATTTGTTGAAGCTTTTTTCTTTAACCTTTGAATGGGTAGCTGAATTATTGCGTTTTACTTGTTGCCGTATCAAAGCTGGTACTCTGTGAGATTATACTACCCCAGGGTTTCTGCAGTCTTTTGCTCCAATTTTAGGCCCTCCTCATCTATCTGTAGTCATGATAGAGGGCGTTGTGGTTGGGAGGGTAGGGGGTGGGGGGGCTGCTGGCTGTTGTCGTGGGGTTAGGCATCTATTGCATAAATAAATAAGCAGATTAAAAGCATTGTGAATAGCAAGGGCTTATATAGATGGAGGCAATATTAGATTTATGATTGATTGGGGAGCCAGGGACCCAGGGAGAGGAGGAGCAGGGAGAAGGAGAGGCAGGTGATGTGATGTCGTTTATTCTTTTAATTAACAAGCCTCCCCTTGTGCGGCTCCTCTTGTTCAAGCAGATTCTCTCTCTCCCCTTCTTTTACATTTTCCAAATGCTTGCTTTTAATTAAAGCCACATAGCAGTGACAGAAAGCTTCATCAAAGGCTGTGCTGCAAATACCAACACATTTTCGGCAAGTTCCTTTCAAGGCTTTCAGATTCATCCAGATTATGCCACATTTTTTTACTGAGAAAAATGAATAACATTTATTTTATACATATACTGTAGAATATAGAAAACTGAATCACATTTATGCATGTAGTATGTTCATACTGTTTGTGTATGTATATATACATACATACACACATGCATACATACACAGGGGATAGACAAAATAATGGAAACACCTACCAGTATATGATTATTGAATATTTTACGTAACTAACAAGGAATTTGGCTGCCCTTTGCCTTCAGAACAGCTTCAGTCTAGCTTGGAATGCTGTCATACAGGTTTTGCTTCTAGTGGGATATTGGACCATTCGTCAAGAAGGAAAGCCTCTAATCTGATGATTACAGCAGGCCATGGAAGGTGTTTAACTCCATCTTGGTGTTCATGAAGTCTCTTGAATCCATTTAGCAGTGTGTATTGGGTAGTTATCATCTTGGAATATGGGAACATATTGAGGAAACAATGTTTGCATAGGGTATACCTGGTCACCAGCAATGGCTTGGTGTTCCTTGGCCCTAATTTTTACCATGCAGAGTAATAACTGGAATCACTCTCAAAGAACGGCTGCCCATAGATCCACCACCATGTTTAACAGCTGGGAACAGGCAATGTGGTTTGAAGGGTTCCTTTGGCTTTCTCCAAACAGAGACCCTTCCAGATGTAGGAAAAAAGAGTAAAATAAGACTTACTAAACTGCATTATCTTCTTTCACTGCTCAGAAGTCAAGGTTTTGTGCTCATTATACCAGATTAGGCATTGCGACACATTAGCCTTGATTATCAAATGGCAGCCCTACCATAAATATCAGTTTTGTGAAGCTCACTATATACAGGTTATTTTGAGAGGGGGCCACGAGGTGTAGATTTGGTACTGCGATCTTGTTAAGTGTCTATGCCTCTCAGTGGACTTTAACTTGTGACCATTGTTCCTCTTTCCTGATTCAGCTTTTCCTTGTTTGGTGTATGCTGTTTCTGAGACTGCTCCCCTTGACACAATAAAAATTTCTGTAACTGAAGCACCTGCAATTCAGGCACCAACTATATTAACTCTTTCAAAATCTGTTAGATCTTATATATGGCTTTAGAAAATCACATACTGAATTGTTGATTTTAAAATGTCTTTTTATCACAGAACCATATTGGTAATCAGTGTTGATATCACTGTAAAAAACTTGTAGAATTGCAATTTAGTTATTTAGTTGAAAATACGAGTGATTTTTTGATTTGGTGTTTCCACTATTTTATTGTATGTGTAGAGAGCCACTTTGCTTATAATTCTACCTAACAATCTTTTTAGCCAGCTATCAATCCCCATATTCAGTAAACCACATATGGGGTACTAAATGTGATACAAAATGCATTATTTTCACATGTATTTTCTCCCAGATTGAAGCTAATTGCCACTGTTGTTATGTCCTCCATTTACTGATGGAACAGGAGTGTTGTCTAAAGAGGTGCACTATTGCTTGATATGTATGTCAGACCACAGCTTTAATACACTTTAACTCCAAACTTTACTTTCCCATAGATTACTGGTTATTGCCGTTGACGTACATGAGCAATCAGATTCCACTGTCAGCTGTGCCATCTGTGTTTTGGATGGAGACACAATACAGTTTTATTTTGAGGGCGCTGAACTTACATGTTTTAATATTTCATTGTGGAGTTAAGCTTGGAAGCAAATATTTTCATTTCCATGTTATTTATTAGTACTTGAAATGTTTAGTAAGTGTTTAAAATGCTAAATAAAACTTAAACATATAACACACAACAATTTTTGTCATGAATATATATTTTCTAATTAAATATGTCTGTGAAAAAAGAAAAGTGGTTAAAACTGGCATAAAACATGATACTTCGCTGGGAAAAATACGTCACATTTGACATCCTGCGCACGTACAGTACAATCCATGTTCTAATCTCCAGTGAAGTTACTTCAGCACAGTGCAGAACTGTACAATACATGAGTTCAGATATGCCAAACGTGTTTCTAAGTTCAATTTTAATCTACCTAAATCTATTCTAATCTATTTTCTACCCCTCCCCCTTTCCACCCAAACCTTTAGAAACAGCATATTCCACTTTACACACCTGTTCCACTTGCAGCGACAGATATTTTTCACAGTACAGGTCACGTGGCGTGCTAACTCAGGATCCCCACTTACACGGCCATTTCATCACTACCCTTAGCTAGCTGCTCTGTATCCGAGGCAGTGATGCAAATGAGCCGCTGAGCTAAACGCTTCGGGGAGCGTGATTCATGTGCTCAGCTCGCTAGCTGCGCCCTCGAAGCAGCAGGCGGACCGGCGTTAGCGCGGCGGTTTGCCTCACCTTTGAAGCTGAGCTAGCGATACGGGAGTGCGTCGGTCCAAAGCTGCCTTCACAGCTACAGCACCCTCCGTGCTGCCCTCCATCAAAGATAACGTCGGGGGGTGGTAATTGCCCTTGGCTTTGCCTCGGGGCGCATCATCACCCCCAACAGCATGTATGTACTGAGAAAACACACCGTTTGGCGCAGTTCATTCTTAATATATGCACGTACACAGTGCACTTAATAAATACAGCAAATATGTTAACACATTTTAAATTAAAATAAGTTTAGGTAAAAACACAATGTATGTAGGTGTCATGCACTCAGTTTTTGCTGAGCTTACATATTTAATGTTAATTTCATTTGTAAAATATGTTATAATATGTACAGCATTAGATATGAAAACGGCCGCAACTTCTATACTTAAAATATAAGAGACATATATTGACATATAGTTAGACTATTTTTCATCTCACATTTTGACACAAATTTTTTACGGTTTCTTTGTAGTTAGTGTTGCCCTGACTGTGTGTGACGTGTGTGTTAATGGATTTTCTAAGTTACAAATGTAAATTAAATGAAAACAACTTCATTTCTGACGTGTCTGCAGGCTGTGTTTGCAATACGATCATACTGGGTGGGTAACGGCAACAAAGTGCCGACGGTGCTAGTGCCATTTTATTCCCTCACTCTGCAGTAAATTTAATCTGGAAAGACTTGCAGCTCGTTATACTTTATGTCTTCTCTGGTTGTATGCACAAAGGGCACATTTACCAAGTTAGCTGCAGGATAGGGAAGGAACTTTTATGGACTGCAAGCAATTCCAATTAATATTTACTGCATGCAGAACACACACACACACAAATATATAAACCAAAATTATGGGGGTACTCACAAGTAAAATCTGAATGTTGTGACTAATATCATTCAGGGTAGAGAAGATCCAGGTTTAAGAGCCCGAAAATTGTTTGCTTTCCCCATGAGGTCAGGCGTACTCCGGGTCGAGAGGTGTGTGCCGTGATTGGGGTCAGAGACAGCAACCCCCCTCCTCCTCTGGCGATGGGGAGAGAGAGGCGTAGGGGCGAGGGGTGACATGATCGAGTGTGAGCCGGGTGCAATCAGCCGCTGGAGCTGCTCATCAATTTAAAAGTAATTCTGGGACCATCCTCAACCATGCATAAAACTAACTTTTTCTGCCGCTCATGTTGTTTACCGGGAAAAAAACTAACTAAATTGCACTCTCACTTGTAGATCAATTCCCATCATGGAGGGGGGGAAAACAGGAAATAGAATTTACGTTCTAAAGTTCCATTAATAATAATAATAACTTTGAGTGTCTACAGATTTGCTATGACAATCTCATAAATACATCTGGTGTTTTTTAAATTATTTACAGCTGCACTGCACTGTGTGTGTGTGCGCACGCATGTGTGTGTATGTTCCCTTGCCACTTACCTGGACGATTTCTTGAGTGCACGCTGTGAATTCGCCACTTTAAGTACTTGTTTATGTGTTATGTGTCTGTGAGTGCATTCGAGAGATTGGCAGTTTGTGTGGGGTTCCGCACGTGTTGTGTCTGTGACCGGGTACCACATATCTCACTGTGGGCCCGTTCCTCTCCACACTTCCTGTATTCTTTCTGTTTTTGCTAGCCTTAATTTCCTGTCATGACTGCTCCCCTCTCTCTCCGCACTCATTAGGTTCTGTCTCACCTGTCCCTAAATAACAGACACTCGGGGGAAAATAACCCAACACCAACAGTCATCTCTAACATAAGAATATGGTATTTTTAATATTCTTTATAAACAGCTTTTGTATTGTTCTTGTTGGATAACGACATACAGAACAGTTGAGTCACAGCGTGGAGGTAGGGAAGGAAGGGAGGGAGATAAACAGAGGAAGAGGGTAAAGGACAAAGAAGATGAGGGATACAGGATTGTGCATTGTTTATCCGAAATGGTGCAGAGAAGACCATACAGGCAAAGAAAGAAAATGGGAAAAATAAAAGAAAATAAAAACAATCATACTTCCCTGTCCAGGGAAGCAGAAACCCTGTAATCACTTTTAATGCTATAAACATTATTTTCATGATAATGAATGGTTATAATCACCACTGTAATTATTCTTATTACTTTAGATTTAGAGTTCACATTAGTACAAACACAGTCTTAGGATCATCTAGTCTGGGGCACTAAAACTCATCTAGTCCAGAGGGGGTGCTGTTGTACGCCGTCTGTCCGTCTGTGCGGAATCCATACACTGAGAATATTCCATAAGCGATTGTCCTGCATTTGGCTATCCATCATAGTGTTAGCATTTGCAGCTTAGATGCTTTAATTCTCAGAAGCCCACCTTCGTCCACACTGGGGTATCAATTGTGCTGGAAGTTTTTTTTTTCTTTCATCTTGTTTTTCCACTGGCAACAGGAATTTTTTTTTTTCATAAGTAAGTTTTCCAATATTTTCTCACATCTGCCAAAGTTGAATGAGTCAGTTTCATTATATTTGTTTTTTTTTTTGAGAGTAGAGTTTTGTTTTCTTCTGTGTGAAGTAGAAATGTCCATGTTGACAAAGATGATAGGTTCCAATAAACGACGCCAAAGGACATACCATCTTTGACCGACCTTAGCCCAACTGTAAACTCTTTCATTCTCAACACCAAGGCCTTTAAAGTCTCTCTCAAAACAATCAAACAAAGAAGAGAGAAAAAAAAACAAAGATTCCTCCACTGGACAGATTGCTTTCTGGGGGAAAAAGCCTCTCTGGAAGCAGACGAAATTAAAACAGGCTCTTACTTGCTTTACTAAAGGATATAGCAACTTGAGTATAGTTGGCTTTTCAGTATGCACAGACATTAATAATTATAAAAAAACCCAGAAACATCAGCATGTAAAAAAAAGAAAGTACAAAAAAGCCTAAACTGAATAAAACAAACCTTAAAGACAGAACCAATGGACCCATGGACCCATATGGATTTTATGGCACCAACCATTTCATAGAGTGGTCAAGGAGTGTAGTGTGAAAATACGAACTGTTAAGAATACCAAACAAACGGATTGTCTTAGAATTTGTCCTGTATACACTACCAGTGTTTATAATCCACTGGTCCTGGAGATGCTGGGCGCTGCTGCTTAAAGTGTCTTGGTCTGATATATGGTGACTATTTAGTACTTATTAACTCAACCTGTGCTGTCTTTGAGGCCTTTTGTACCTTGACTCTCTCAAGGTCTCGGTATTTAGGGAACAGGTGACAGATATGTAAAGTGACCATTTTTCCTCCAAAGGAAAGGGACTGTCCGGAGGTCTGTGCTTCATGGTAGCTGTGCGCTTTCTGTGCTTTCTTCAGTGGCAACCAAGAAGATAGAAACTCGATGCCCATAATAAAGGTAGTTATTTTTGTTCAGCCTCTAGCTTATATCATACCTAGTTACACAACTCGTCTGATAGTGTGCCTTTTTTTTCTTTGAAGACCTGGTCCTCTGTGCTTAAAAAATAGAAAAATTCTAAACAAAACGAACAAAAAAAAAAATCAAAGAGAGAGCTCAAGTACAACAGCAACAGGGAATAAAGCAATCAACAACAACTATGGCAGTGCAGGCTTGCTCCGTATCCTTTTTCTGTCATCTTCAAAAACATGACCCCCACACTTTTTTTTTTAGCCTTTTGGCTTGCGTCCCTTACATTTGATGTTTGATATTGACTTCTCTACCTCAAATTCTTGAAAAGACGAAGCTCCGTACACACACACACACACTTTCACGCACACAGTCACACACAAACACACGTTCATACATGCACAGCTTGCAGTGCAGGAGCTAGAGTCTGTCTCGGGACCGATAGTTTGTGGTATCGCTGTAGCACCCCTCGGCTGGTCAGCGAAGTATATCAGCGGTCAGGGGCACAAGGAGAACTGAAATGGCATAGAGGAGAGACAGGCAGAGGCGGGCCGGCGCCCGGTTGGTTGCTTGCTGGACTCCGCTCGGGGGTCGCACGGAGGCCCGGGGGGTGCACTTGTGCTTCCTCCGTGGAGGGGAGCCGCCCGGGATGGAGGGGTCGTACTTGTCGCTCCCGGGGGAGAAGTCGAGAGGCGAGTACTCCTTGTCGGGCATTTCCTTCAAGGTGTGAACCTCATTCTGTCCCTTCCCTTTCCCCCCCCGGCCGCGCTGCCGGGTGCAGTTCCGAGACCGGCTGGGCCTCTGCGGGGGCGACCCCCCCGACCCCGCCACCGCCCCCTCGATGGACGGCGGGGGGCGGGGCAGGGGCGAGGGGGAGAAGGGGTAGTGCTGGTCGTGGTGGGGCAGGTGGGGGTGATGCGGGTGGGGGTGGGGGTGGGGGTGGTGCTCCTTCTTCATGGACACCTTGTCGCTGCCGGGCCAGGGGCCGCCCTTGCTCTGGTGCAGGGACTCGGAGCCGGAGCAGCTGGGGAAGTCCTCCTTGCGCAGGCGCTTCATGTCCTTGCCCACCAGCTCGGGCGGGGCGTGGCAGCCCAGCAAGGAGGTGGAGCCGCGGAATCGCTGCAGCCAGTCCCACAGCGACAGCGCCTTGCAGTCGCACTCCCACGGGTTGTCGTTGAGCCGCAGGTACTCCAGCGCCGGCAGCTGGGCCAGGCACTCTCCGGAAAGCTCCGTCAGGGAGTTGTTGAAAAGGTAGAGGGTGGTGAGCCGCCGCAGGTCGTGGAAGGCCAGCCGGTGCACCCACTGCAGCCGGTTGTGGTGCAGCAGCAGCCGGTCCAGTCCCCCCAGCCCACGGAAGGTGTTCTGGTGGAGGCTCCACAGGCGGTTCCCGTGCAGGAACAGGTGGCTCAGGTTCAGGAGGTCCACAAACAGGTCATCCTCCAGGAAGTCCAGCTGGTTGTCCTGCAATCGGATGACAGGGCGGGGAAGGACACAAGGAGTTTCTCAGTATTACACTACATTACATTACATTATTGGCATTTCGCAGACGCTCTTATCTAGAGCGAATAACATCAGTTACAGTTTTTTTTTTTACAATGTTATCATTTATACAATTGTGGGTTAATTTCCTTGCCCTAGGGTACAGCAGCAGTGTCCCAGCAGGGAATCAAACCGGCAACTTTTCGGTTTCGAGTCCTGCTCCTTAACCACTACGCTACACTGCCACCCAGAATTTAGTCTAATTTGGCAGGAGGGTAGAAAAGTGCTACCCAGCTGAACCCCAGACCACCACGTTAGATGTTCTAGTCCTGGTTGGGATACTGCGTTTCAAAAAATGAGAAATTCACTCTACTTGAATTGCGCATATAAATATGCTAAATAAATGTGTAATAAAAAAAAAAAGCATAAACCTGACTGAGGGATTCTGCTAAGCAAATGCAAAGTACCTGAGGGCATGTTGAAACAATTTGAATGTATTTATGTGAAAGAAATTTCAAACTTGTACTTGTCTTAAGCGGGAGAGGAACTACAAACGTTAGACCTGTTACAGCTCTGCCAGGCTTGATCCTTCCCAAGGGGGTGCTCAGTTCCAGACTCTTGCGGCGCCAGTCTGTCTCTCACCTGTAGGTAGAGGTACTGCAGGTTGTGCAGGCCTTGGAAGATGCCGGTGGGCAGGCCACCGAGGCCGCAGTGGTACAGGTGGAGGGCGTGGAGCCGGCTCAGCCCGTGGAAGGTGTCGGCGGCCAGGGAGCCCAGGTGGCGGTTGTCCCCCAGGTCCAGCTCCTCCAGCTGGGTCAGGCCCTGGAAGGTGGAGGGCTGGATGTAGGAGATGTTGTTGGAGTAGAGCCAGAGCATGACGGTGGAGGGGGTGAAGTGGCCCCGCAGGAGCTGCTGGATCTTGTTGTTCTGCAGGAAGATGCGCTCGCTCTGGGCGGGGATGCCCTCGGGGACCGTCAGGAAGTTGTGGGCCTGGCAGCTGACCGTGCTGGGCGTGGTATAGCAGATGCAGTGGCGCGGGCACGACCAGGACAGCTCCAGCCCACAGAGGATGAACAGGAACTCCAGCCCACAGCCTGGCGTATACGGAGAGAAAGAGAGAGAGAGACATAGAGAGAGAGAGAGACAGAGAGAGAGAGAGAGAGAGAGAGAGAGAGAGAAGAGAGAGAGAGATGGGGGAGAGAGAGTGAGAGACAGACAGAGAGAGAGGGAAAGAGAGAGACAGACAGACAGAAGGAGAGAGAGAGAGGGAGAGAGAGAGAGACAGAGAGAGAGAGAGAATGTGTCAGACATGGCGGGAGGAACACGGGCAGGACGCTCATTCAGATTTTTCGGTTTTTGTCTCTGGATCCAGAATCGATCCACACCTTTGCCCTTTGAGCTGGAAGCCTATTAAGTGGGTGAAACTGGAAGGTATTCTGACGAGAGGGAGATGAGTTAGAGGAAGAAGACCAGCTTGAGGTGGAAGGGAGAGGCAGCGAGCGCATTCATGATTCACAGAAGAAGTTGGTGAAAGTAAAGATGTAGGCAAAGTGAACAGACACAGAGCAGAGGGGGTGAGGATGACAGAAGGAGGGACTGCGAGGTATTTATCAAGCCAGACAGGAAGCTTTCGCACAGTGATAAATGAGTCAGGCGCTGCAACCTGCTCCGTTTGCTCGACGTGGATCCTCAGACTTCTGCGCGAGGGATCTTTCTCTTTGAGGAATGCTTCTTTGACCACGGTGAACTATTGTTCAGTGTGGACATCACTTTCTGCCTACTTCAGCTCTACAGACCTCCAGTGCTCCACATTACCAACGTTCTGAAGTCCTACCGCAGCCTGGCTCTGCACAATGAGAAAGCCTCACGGCACTGTAGTTTGGCTCTCCAGTGTAACCGATGGCCCAACGGATGCTGTACATTGGCGGTGGACGAGATGCGCTACCCCCCTCTCCTTGGAGGCGTTCTGAAATCCTTTGATGAAAGCCGCTACGTAAATGAAGTGCTTTTTTCCCCTCTGTTTCGGGTGGCTTTGAGCCTCTCCGGAGGAACTATCTCCACCGCATATCTGCCTGTTCAATTTGACCGCGACAACAAGGCCCCACCGGAAAGCCGAATCTCATTCTGCCTGTAAAACACTCCCACCGCCCCGCGTTGGGAGAGGAAAAAATACCGCATCCTCCCTGTCTTCCCTGAGACGCTTCAGCCAGAGACCCGAGCCCTGTCTGTCAGCTCATCTGCTGCCGAGATGGGGAGACAAGTGGGAGCTTCGCACCATGATGCGAATCCCATCTGAAAACTGACACCTGTTTTTTAACATTATATATAAATATATTTATTTTTATATATAGATTATTATTCTCATCATCATTCGAGGCATCACCAGGGTGACTCAGCCTGGCATTGATATAGTTTTGCTGGCACGGTCCCAATTTTTTGCTTTTTAGATTCAAAAGAGTGGAATTTTTTTTTCTGAAGGGAAAAAAAAAACATTATCTGAATGACACCCTACCGCCCCCCCACACACACACACACACACACACACACAAACCCAGGCTAATCTGTGGCATTCAGAGGCCGAGGCTGACATCACTGACCTTTCGCGGTAATGCCCCCTGCGCCTAATGATGCTTCCAGAACAACAATGGCTCACCAGTACTGGAGCAGTCCCCTGTGTGCCAGTGTGTAATCCTGTTTGTCATGTCAGCACTGTGTGACAGAGAAACACATCTGGTTCTTTTCCTAGCCAACCCCCCCTCCACCCTCCACCCCGCAACACACACACACACACCCCATAAAGATCATTATGTATTGCTATCTTACGAAAAAAAGCTTTTTGAACATAAATGACTGTTAAATGATGAAAAGTATCAACACCAAAGCGATGTAGAGAAACACAGCGCTAATAATTCATGACACTGCAATTATAATTTGCTTAAGTGATTACATTTAATATGTATTGTCGAGTGATGCTTCTTGCTGCAGAGGAAATGTTGGCAACCCGCAGATGCAGTCTGGATTCTTCCATTAAGACAACAGGGAGATGGCATTACGTGCAATAACAAACCTCCCGCAATATGCACACAGGCAAACGGAAATACCAGTTGCCCAGGTTTGCCAAAAGAAGGGTAGTGGAATCACTAGTGTTTTCAAGCTTCAGTTAAATGTCATTCATAGTCTATAAAAATGAAGCCATTCTCGGTTGTGTTTTTCCTGTCTCATGCCCAACGTGGCATTCTTATTTTAAACTAACGCATGGAACTAATCAGAAAAATGAGCCACATGCTGTCTCTCACCCTCTGTCGCTCTCTTTCCTCGGAGAGGAACAGGGATTCTGCTTTTTGAATAAATGAATGGAAAGCTGCTCTATTGTTCTTGGGATGTCGTGATCGGGAGGGATATCAGACAAGAAGTGACAAGACGAGGCGCTGCAAACAGCTGAGGCTCAGAAGGAGGAAAGGTGCAATCCGCCTTCAGTGCAGGAAACGGGGAGGTGAACAGGAGCAGCTATATTTGGGTGCTTAGTATTCACATTGCACTTACATGAACCTGCCTCCTTGACTTTTTGGGTACGAACAGGGTTGTTCTTCAATGAAACATGTTGTTTTAATTGACACAGCTCTGAACATTACCTTGCCTCCACCTGTGATGGAATCTGTGGAATTGTTCCGAACACTCACACACTCATTGCTTATTTGATTGCAACCTCTAAAACACCATTATAACCCAGCTGTCAATAACATGATGAAAACAAACCACAGTGAAGCTGCATAGCTGGACACATCAGACACACTTTAAGCAGACAGCCCTTGCGGACGTGATCCACACAAGCTAGGCCAGCCCAGCCAAACACACTGCCCGAGTCTAATTCCTTCAGAGAACCACCCGGTGAGCGTAAGAAAATGTCGCCCCTCAGACACCTCTGCTGGGAGACCTATGCGCAGCCAAAACAAGGAGATAAAAATAGAGCGCGGCAAACGAATGCAGCGCGGCTGCAGCGTCTCTTTGAGGTGAGCGCTAATGTTCGGGGCTGCAGAGGAGCGGGCGCGGCCGTCAGTTTAGTGGGGGACGCGGCGCTGGAAGACTGTTTGTTCTACCGCTTTATCAGTGGCCTCAGCAGATTGGCCCCCTTATCTTTTCATCGGCCATATCTCTCTCCCTTCAGCTCACCTCCGTGGCTGTGTCTGCATATCCGCACCTCTCCTCTCTTCTCTTCTTCCCGCGACCCCCCCACACACACACGCGCACACACACACACACACACACACAAACTCCCTGTCACACCCCCATTTTAATTATTTTCCAGCTGCCTCGCCTCGTTATCGCACGACTTTTTACCACATGCATGTCTGTTACTTAATTGGGTATGAAACTCCTTGCTGGTAGACTGAGCAGGAGAAGGTAGAGCCGATACTGCTAAGATAGAGAGACTAATTCAGTCTGCAGTCCGGGCGCTAATCGATTTGGACACATACCGACACCTCCACACCCCCCTGCTCTTTCTCCCCATTTCATATCACCTTGTTTGTTTTAGCATTGCTTCCTCATTTCCAGAGTGTATTTTTCGGCTTATTCTCTCTTATCTAATTCGGGTGGCGGGCAGAACCCGTTGAACGGTAGGAGAAAGTCACCGGTGCGTCGTGCTGGTCCAACTCAACCTCGTGTGGGGCCCTTTAACCCTTTCGCACGTACGGTCACACCGGTGTGATTAGCCCTTTCACACGCACGGTCACACCGGTTAGCCCTTTCACACGTACGGTCACACCAGTGTGATTAGAACACTAGATTAGAAAAATTCTAGCTAACGTTACCTTTGTGGAAACAGCGATTTAACGTTACAAAGTATAGCAAATGCAGCGGTGAAAACTATGAGAAGCTTGATAACGCTAATGAAAACATAACGAACCATGTAACGTAACACGCGCGCTACATAGCATAAAATAAGCCATGCTGGGGGCAGTTGGAAATATTTTAGAATTTACGTATGAAAGGGTTAACCTCCGCTATCCCAAATCGCACCCACAAACGATCATTTGGACAGTGCGTCAAAGGGAATTCACCTGCGGTGCGACTGAACCGGAGCTATAACGGACGGGACGCGACCTTCTGAACTGGTTTGAACTTTGTTGTACTCGGTGTCCAGAGCGATGATATTCACGCGGTCCGTCGCCCAATTAGCTGCGGGCTTTTGCCGTCCCGCTGCCACTACGGCCAGGTGACTGCTCCAGATCCCACACCTGCCCTCTCAACCCTTTCCCCTCACTCTCCCGGACAGCTGTCGCCCGCAATCACTACCAGGCCCTCAAAGACCGGCCGATGGGTGGGAGACTATGACAGAAGGGACAATGGAGGGGTTAGCATTGCCGTTACTGTTTGTCTTCAATGTCTCCTTCTTTTAATCCTACTCTTTTATGTACATGTCCAAAACGCTTCAGAAATGTAGAAATGTGGTATTAAATTTGTCATGCCAGTCATGCCAACTGAATTGAACTGATTTGAAATGAACTATTGGAATATAATAACGATATAGACAGGGAGAGGGAAACAAAGAGCACAAGGGACGGGCAAATGGAGGTTGACGCAAGGCAAGAAGTGAGGCGGCGGTGTAGCATAGTGGTAAGGAGTAGGACTTGTAGCCAAAAGGTTGCTGGTTTGATTCCCCACTGGGGCACTGCTGCTGTACCCTTGGGCAAGGTACTTTCCCCAGAATTGCCTAAGTAAATATCCAGCTGTATAAATTGGGAACATGTAAAAAATTGTAACCAATGTTGTTGTAACTTATAATGTTGCTCTGGATGAGAGCATCTGCTAAATGCCAATAATGTAATGCAATGTAACAAGAAAATTTCAGGCAGGCAGTGAGGGGATATTGAGAGGGAACTGTTGTCAGAGACAAGGGGAAATAAGAGGGAGAGGAGACAGTGAGGGGGACAGTCGGTCCATGCTGTTGCCGTGACAGAGCGAGGGAGACGGAGAGGACGTGCGACAGAGGGAACGAGGGAAAGAGACGGCGGGCGCGAGACGGACAGAGTGGAGTAATGGGCACAGAGAGATGAAAAATTGACAGCGAGAGGGAATGATAGAGACAGAGGGAGATTTTAAAGAGCCGACGAGGAGGAGGCTGAAGGAGAAGGAAGAGATTAAAAAAAAGACAGAGTGAGCTGTCAGGGCCGAGAGAGGAAGGGAGCATTGTTGTATCACTGTCCGACTGTGCAATGATCCATTCTCTGCAAATTGTAATATGTAAATAGCTTTGGACACATCAGGGCACTGGTTTGCCAACAATTTCTTTCTGAATTTATTTGAAAAAGGTTCTGAGGGAGACAGTAGATTTTTGTGAATATGGTATCTGAGATATTTGTACTTCAAACCCTCCTTTCTAGTTTTATTCTCTCTCCCTCTCTGTCTTTTCCCTTCCTCCCCATAAGCCTCCCTGTTTCATTGGTTGATTAGGACACATGGCACTGATTGCTCGTTACTGGAATAATAATTGAACAGACTGCTTGTTGGGTCTGGCTGCTGAACCTTTGACCCTGTGGTCACGTTGCGTTTTTGTTTCTTTCAGTCTCTGGTAAGAGAAATAAATAAATAAATGATGAACATAAAATGGCTTTGGTCCCCAGACAGACAGCGCAAAGTCATTCCGTGGAATATCAATGAAATGTGGTTCTCACTGAATTCGCCCCTCATGAATAATGCATGTTTGCTAATAGGAAGGACACAGTCTCTCGTGTACTGTTCTTGACGTTGCTCTGGACAAACTCAAAGTCCTTTGTCTCTCTCTCTGTGGTCATGTTTGCGTGATCATGCTGCGAAAATCTGCATTTAAAACATCTGAAATGACTGAAAACATGGCGGGTGGCAACTACTGGTTTGTTAGAATATATAAAATGCAAATTTCTCAGAGGGGAGGGCCCATGGATCTCCCTGAACTGAACATTTTTCCAATATATTAAAGTAATGACATACTGACTTTATAATATTATTCATACAAAATGTTTGAGGTCTCCTGGTGTTGATAGAAGGGCTTTAGATGGCGTGTAATAATTAATTTAATGAGTTACATGTAAATAAATTATCGCACAGTAAGCCTGATGGCCTGAACTTGAGTCTACTGAAAAGAACAATAGCAGAGCACCTTGACAAGTTTACAGTATAACTGCTTTATACTAAAAAGACTGAAAAATAGATAAACTTGTCAAAACACCTTTACAGTCTGTTACATTCAACAGGGTTGAAAGAAGTGCTCCTAAACACAGTATTAATAGAACTGCAGAATTAACCTTTCCTTTGACACGGGCTGTTGATTAAACTAGTTACTGTATCATATTCCAAGTTGATCCTGTAATTAAATGAGCAGCGAGAAACGGAGCATGCTCTAGGTATAGTCAATTGCTCATCACACATCTGATATTTAGCCATAACCTAAGGGCCCTGGCAACTCCAGACCTGTAAGCTTTTGTGTTAAATGGAATGGGATTTAGATAATGGCTTGGCTAACTTGAACACAGCTCAGTGCTTGGGTAGTACTGTATCTGTGTCTGTCTGTGGCTCCTCAGGGCAGAGGGCTTCCTGAAGGTATAACACCTTCTCCAAACAACACGTTTCAATTGTCATTAAGGTAAGTGAAGTGGGATAAAAAGGAGTTCTCTCTTCCCCCCCAGAGAACAATAAACTGAGCTGCTGTTATAGCCACAATCACGCACGCTCACTGATTACAGCTCTTTCCCGATCTGCGTTAAGTCTTACTTCTGTGCCGGGAAATCGAGTCACCCAATTGATAACATTGAAGACACTCATTCAATACCAGTGGCTACCTAACACCCTGTCAATGGAACAACTGAAGTCTTTTTCCTCTTTAGCTGTACTCCAGCGGATGTTTAGCTATTATTTAGAAACCCGGGACGGTGGAGGAAGGTGAGAGTTAACATAAGCTTCTATGGGAAAAATAGCACAGCTGGACGAGACTGAGAATAGAAGGATGGGGAGGGAGGGGGGGCCGTACTGATTGTCCTGCCAACTTGGCTGGATCACAGAATTGTTATTTTCAAAACAAACCTGCAGACTTACAAGAGAACACGGTGCCCTGTGTTTCTGGCAGCTTATCAAAACCGCACTCCTAAGACACCTAAGCCTATCTGGTAATACCTGCTCTTCTCTTATAAAACCCATATTGACAACCTTACAAGAAAGCTGAAATTAAAACTAGCTTTTTTTATTTGGAAATAAACCGTGCTCCTCTTTTTAAAGAGAACACTGGATTTACTGACATTCCTCACTATGATTGCCTGTGGTGATTTTAGTATATTGTACAGCTGTTACAACATGATGGATTGTAAATTCGGTCTACCATGGTGCACTATGTTTTATCACAATTTAGAAGCCCCTTACCCATCCTTGAACTCTCTACAAAAGTAAGGATTAAACATCACTAACCACCCCCTGAACAAGTCACTGGTTGCTTCTTCTATCTAGAAGACTGTCTAGGGAAAACTTCTCTCACCCTTTCAGCCTGCTCTCTTTGCTAGTAGTTACCGTCTTCACTCCAACAAATGGCTTTTAAAAAAAAAAAAAAAAAACTCACACACTCTGAGCTATGCTCAGGAAAGCTGCACTTAACCACTACACACCTTAGTCTTGGTACACGCTGCTGAAATCAGAATTTGAAATGCGTCGTACACAGCAGTAATCGAGGAGTGGGCATTTTTAGCCTCGGTTGACTGATATGCCCTATTATTCGCTGTTGGGTGATGATTGTACCTGCGTCATCTCAATAGTGTTTTGTTTATTTGTTGCAAATCATGTTCGGCACTGCCGCCGCCTTAGCCAGGTCTTCCCTGATAAAGAGATGTTTCATCTCTGTGGGACTTCCTGGTTAAATAAAGGGACGCACAAAATAAATAAATAAAGAGCCGATGGAGTTGGCAAGCTCCTTTAATTTGAATTTGGCCACGCTCAGAGGGAAGCAAGCTCCTCAGTCTGGCTGTCTAATCATTCCCGAGTTTATCAGGCTGAATAAGTCTCGCGTTCTCTGCCCCAGTCGATGTGTGGCGGGCGGCTCTGATGCACACTGGATGCCGTGCGTCGCTACGGTGTGAACTACACGCCGGCGCCGGTCTGAGGTGAGCCAGCACCCTTTTACAGACTTCAAGATGCATGAAAGGCGCTAAGTAAGTGCAATACATCATCATCATAATTATAACATTAAAACTTAAAGTGGGGGACAGATTAGCTAAAATGCTAATGACTCGGCCAACCTGGAAAACCGCGGCATTCAATATTCTGAAATGCAATTTTGTTATGCACATAAATTACCCCCGGTGTCATTAAACATCCATTTACTAATTGTCAATTGTGATGCATTTATTATATTTGCATTTCAGTGTTGTTGTAGGCAAATGACTAAACTTCACTTGGAGCTAACTAACATCTGCTCCGCACAAAAAATTGATAAGGTACCTTGTTCTCAATTGTCTTACAAGAAATAAGCTAGATATTTATACGTGTTACATACTTTACATGTTTTCTGGAATGATTAGTGTTTGTGTGTGTGTTTGTGTATGTGTGAGAAAATAAATTAGTAGTGTTCACCTTAACTCCCAAGAATAATATTTGTGACTCAAAGTAAAAAGCTGAGACTTCTTTGTGTCTGAGACAACTTGATCAATATTCAATATAAGTGTTTGATATCATCATAAAACATATTCCAGTTTTATTAAACCTGTTAGTCTTTGTGTAATAGTATGGCTGTTGAAATGAGCCCCCCACTATTACAATGGTATATACCTATACTATTCATGTGCCTCTCCACTAGGTCTCTTACATGTGTAACTGTTTTACAAAGATATATGTATGGCAAAGAAATATACTTCCTACTTTCCTCTTAGCTTCAGTGTAACTGTTTCAACTGTTTTGACATATAATGAAGCATTGCACATTATATTCATGCCTATTGCTGCACTGGGCTGATTTCCCAAAAGACCGTACACGTTTTTCCCGGGTATCTATGCATAAATCATTGAGTTATTTACCTTGTTGACTACTTCATTTTCTCTAATAACCATTTGATTATGCAACAGAAACCGCTATGAATCTGAATTGCTCAAACTGCAAATTTCCAATATGAAACTGACTCATGATCCCCAACTCAGCAAGCTTAAGAATCAGTAAACAACCCACTTGTGTCAAAGTGTTTGATCTAGGGATAGGATGTGGCTTGGCACATTCATGGCAATGTAGCATCTGTTGTGGTAAGGGGCTTACTTCAGATAAGACAGATGAAGCCCATAAAGAACAAAGGAATACTATCGCACAGGGTCAGCAGACTGGATTTTAGTAGATGTGAATGGAGGACCTGGAATCACAAGAGACAATAACCGAGAACAAGTGATGCAAATACAATTTTGATTAGAAGCCTATTCTATGTGAAGTCACGCACTTATGAAAAAGTGAGCCATTTAAAAAAAAATGAAATAAGAAAATGCAATGAATTGAAAAAACTAAAGAGGACCAGCGCGCCCAGTGAAATTGTTTATTAGGCTTCTTCATGGCTCTACCTTCATATAACCTTATATGGCACTCAAAAAAGGGCAAAAGCTTCAGAAACCAACGGATAAACAATGCATTGCGACAAAGTCCTCCTCAGCCAGCGTGCTTCAGACGCATTGCCCTTGTTCTGAGTTGGGCATTGAAGCCGTTTGAAGCAGGGCTTTTTTGTTGTTTGCTTGCTGTGTGATGTTATATGAAGTTAGTGCCTCAAAGAAGTCTAATCAGTTATTTTACTGTGCAATCTAAGGTTTCTTTTCTGTGCCACTTTTCCATTTATTGTGTATCTCTTTCGAGCAACCCAACGGCCTCCACTACTTGTTTTATTGGAAAATGCAAGAGATATAGTTTTATGTATCAGAGCATTGAATGGCAAATATTTCAGTCTTTGCCTGTTTCTTATATGCTGTCTGATACATATCTTGTGACGTAAACCATAAAATAACAATATTACAGGCACAAAACAGTAAAATGTGTTTGGCCGAGGTGTTGCTGCTCTGACTCATTCAGCTGAAAGCAGAGGCTCTGTGTATTCTCGTTCTCTCTCTCTCTCTCTCTCTCTCCCTCTCCCTCTCTCACTATCTCTCTCTCTCTCTCTCTGTATCTCTCTCTCTCTCTCTCTCTGTCTCACTTTCTCTCTCTTCCTCTCCCTCTCCCTCTCTCTCCCTCTCTCAATCTCTCTCTCTCCTCTCTCTCTCTCTCTCTCTCTCTCTCTCCCTCTCTCTCTGTATCTCTCTCTCTCCCTCTCCCTCTCTCTCTCTCTCTCTCTCTCTCTCTCTCTCTTCAATTCAATTCAAAATGCTTTATTGGCATGACATATTTTAAAATACATATCTCTCTCTCTCTCTCTCTCTGTATCTCTCTCTCTCTCCCTCTCTCTCTCTGTTTAAACCACGATGTCTCTTAGCTAGGGCAGAGCTCAGTGGCCACAGAGCCTGAAGTGTCTGCCTGCACACGGAGCAGCTAAATCAATTTGCAGAGGGCTGGGACGTGCCAGGGGCTGCAGAGTCAGAGGCATGCAGCCCGCGTTCGGGCCTCCCCGGGCATGCTGCCCCAGTCTCCATTCCAGCCATTTCCCAAAAGGCCCCCGCATGCAGACTGCAGCCGATGAGCCGCGGTCTGGATCCCGGCGTCTGCTTTTGAAGTGGACCGCATTGTTTTACAGCAGGGTCAGAAATGAAGAGGGTTCCTGTCTGAGCTGTGTCGTGCGCAGGCATTGACCGGGAGTCTGTAGCATCGGAGAATGGCTGGCTTGATTCTGCAGGGTTTAGTCAAGTGTGTTCCTTGGCACAACACTTTCCTTGCACCCTGAGACTCATCAGGCCCCACACTCAGATGATGTCAGAGAGACGTGCCTGTCCTCCTTTCTGCATTTGCTCTCCTGGTGCATTGTGGGATTTGTAGTGTGAAAAACAGAACCATGCAATGGATCTCATGGAGAGACGAGCCTGACGTACAGCTAACGATTCCAAAGTTAGGAGTGAGAAAGGGGAAAACATTTTAAAAAAGAGAAAAAAAAAAATAAATGAGCATAGCTGCCTTACATCATACATATGATGTTGGTTTTGGGGGTAATATAGCTGCTTCTTGATGCTCAGATGCTTTGACAGAATGTGACATTTGCCGTGCTAATAAACCCGTACTGGAATTAGCAGAGAAAGGGGGGTGTAAGAGACGACGGGACACTGCGTTGAGCCGAAACGCCGATGGGCCAGACAGAGGCTCGCGAGGCACAACCGGAGGCACCTGCCGCTGACGTCTGATGATGACACCTCTGACAGCCACCGAAAAAAGCCGCGTCCCTCCTCAGACACATGCGCGCGCCACACACGCAAACACAGACAGACGCCGCAAACAGCGACGCCTTCCAGTCGAGGAGCGGGAAGGGCTAAAAATAGCTCCTCTAAATAAGCAGTGCCATACGGGGGGTTTGTAAGGAATAAAGAGGGGGGATTTGTGGAGGGTGAGCTCGCCGAGGGGAGTAAAGCCACTTTGTTATCGTTCAGCCAGGATTCGGAGACGGGAGGAAGCAGAGACAGTGATGTGGCACCATACGGAGGAAGAACAGCAGATGTCTGACGCTCGAGTTTCAATTAAAGGGGTCTCACGGACTGATCAAATCTATTGGCATTTCACTTTAAAGTGTGGTTCACGAGTGACAATCATAAACAGCTCTCTCCAGGACAGGAGAGTTGGGGACACGGCAGGTGTTACCCGCTAAGGCCTGGAAAGACGGGCCATTTGCTTCATTCATAACGATGACAGTCAGGACAGTGACAAAGCGGAATGCTTGCAATGTGCTGTGTGTTTCAAGCCGTACTGCAGAGGCACTGTAAAATAACACTTACAGCAAAAGCGAAGACTGGCATTAAGCTTGGCTCGGTGCACAGCCAACCTGTTTCCCGAAGTAAAGCATGACAACACATCTGTCACTGAATACTCACTTTGCTTTTAATAACATTTAACGATGATGCATGTTAGAGAAGTAAAAGCTTATTATCGGCCATGCCGCCTCTGGCCCTGCAGGACTGTCTCGTCTAACGTAAGACCATATTACCATCACCCCCAGCAAATCCCCATTTCCCCAAATCTATAAGCACATGTTAGCCTTTGTTGCCGTCGGTCAATTTAATCAATGGGTCTGTAGACCATGACGTCTGTGGGTAATGTAGCCACTCTTCCACACATTTTCCCGAAACAAGAAATCTATCCTTGTAAAAAAACAGTAGGATATAAAATAAAAATGCAAAGCATATATATAGTCCGAGGACATATAACCCCCTTGAAGCAAAATGGCAGTATTTTGAGGACAAAAACACCTTGTGACAAAATGACAGGCTTTTGCTGGCAATTTTCATTTAACAATTTAACATACATTCCCTGTAAAAATGGTGGAAAAATGGTGGTGTTGTTATACTGAGTACACGGGCATGTGACCACTACATCTTACATAGCTCAATCAGATTACCCCATCACTCCCTCAAAGCAAGACAAGGAGGCCTCTCATTTTCTTAAACGTATTTTGACATAGTCTACACATTTTTCATTCTATATTTTACCGCGTACTGTTCTACTTCTCCCATTAGAGTGACTCGAAGCTGACAAATAAATCATACCAAGATCCTTCAGTTCCCTCTCTGATCTGTGTACACAACCCTTAAAAAGTCCATGTTTGGTAAATCACAGTGACTCACAGCACTCCCTATACTCACAAAACACTCACCCAAGTCCACCGTTTTAACGACGCATAGGCAAAATATGATTTTATAAGTCTTGTACGAAAAATGTTGGAAGACACAATCACACACACACACACACACACACACACACACACACACACACACACACACACACACACACACACACACACACACACACACACACACACACACACACACACACACACACACACACACACACACACACACTTTATCCTTGGAGTCACGTGTGTGAAAGTGGCAATCACAGCAGAACCTGGGAGAAGGTAGCGCAGCGGGTCTGGTATCTGACCCCTGAGCTGGCGAAGCAGCACTCAGGGCTAATGCACTCCTCAAACTGAGCAATTTCGAATCCATAAAAATCACACCAGCTGATGGCACATAATGCGTCATCGTATTCAATTTGCCCCGCTACAGATTGCAATTTGCTCTCAATGAGAGTTGAGAGCAGTAAATTCATGTCCAATAACATTTATGAGCAAGGACAACTGATGCTGCCTTTTCATTCCATTCTGACAAAATAATGGTTGTTTGCCCAATTTGATAAATAATAAAGCAGTTAAACGTGTGCAAGACCTGCAGAGAAAACCTTGTGCCAGGCTAAAGGAATGTAATGTTTTTTTTCCATAGGGAAAACCACTAGGCAGTTTATTTCATTTATGTATGGGTTTTCTTTTTTGAATTGAATAACTCAAAATTCCTTTTTGCAAAAATTTGGTTGACACACTTCTAAATGCTTTATCAAATAAAGTCACGTGACTTGTATTTAGCTAAGCAATAACTGGACACTACATGGAGTCAATTGCAGTGCACAAGGTTCTCACTCAATGACTTAACCTAAATTGTCTCTCTCAATGTGGAATATTAGAATTCTTTTTGATCTCCTTGATCATGTGACTGCATTGAGAAAAATACATGTTCTTTCAGTATGGCTGACATAGGCGTGATGGAAGGGATGCATGCGAGAGGAAATGGAGATTCCATATCAACACTGGCAACCCAAATAAGCCAAAAGGTTTGTGTCCATTAGCTTTTCTGTTTATTTAAAGTTGTAGCAAAAAAATGACCTAGGATTGACATTGCAGATGACATTGCAGATGTAGACACAATGTAGATATGATTATACGGTGTGGACATTTGTGTGCAAATCACTTTGTGTGCATCAAGACCCCAACACATATGCATATAATCCATACTCGTATTCTTTTCAGCCCTTATTCACATTAAGACACTCAAATCCCTGGGAACAATGTCGGACTTGTGTGTATGTTAGACAGGAAAGCTGGGAGAATAAGGGGGAGCGAGAGAGACCTTGATCTTAGGAGAGTAATCCCTTTTCATTAAGTCCGCTCCTCCAGACTCTGAGAGCTTCACCATTGATCTTGTTGTAATGTCAATTCATTAGCCGTTCTGTGCCCGAGCACTGCAAATCAGGATGAAGGCCCTGCACACCCCACCCGCTCGCCTCCTGCAAACACAACGCCACCCCAGGCCCCCGTCCTTCAGTCAGATCCATGGTCGTAGTCCGTTGTGTCTGCGCCTATCCATCACTTTCCCTCCCGCAGACATCAGGGCACACCTTTTCATTCCTCTCTTTCTCCTGCCACTCTCTTGTCACTGTGCATCCACCCCCCCACGTCTTTGAGTTATTTTGCAATATTTCATCTGATTTTTTTTTCTGCCTTCGCTTTTTTTCCCCCTCCTTTACCCATGAAACATACATTATTACGTTACATTGTTGTCAGTTAGCAGACACTCTTACCCAGAGCAACTTACATAGGTTACAGTTTTATCCATTTATACAGCTGGATATTTACTGAGGCAGCTGTGGGTTTAGTACCTTGCCCAAGGGTACAGCAGCAGTTCCCCAGTGGGGAGTCGAACTGGCAACCTTTTGGTTACAAGCCCGGCTCCTTAACCACTATGCTACACTGCCGCCCCGATCATCTCTGCATACGATCATCTCCACATCTCTTCCCAATGTTATTAGCACATCCCTTGCTGTCCTCAGCTTTGTTTTTGCTATGGGGTGGAGGAGAGGGCAGTGGGCTTGTGGCCGCTGCTCGGGCCTCTGGGAAGCTTCTAGCCTCCAGCTTACTGGCTGAGTGCCAGAGCGGTGCCATCACACGGCGGTCACAACCACGCACTGAGCTGAGATATTGTAAAGTCAAGCAATCAAAAGCAGTGGGCGTTTCTCCCACCTAACGGGCACGCAGTGGGCCTCTCTATATTAAATAAGGGACAAGTGGGTAACAAGCAAGGCTCTTCCTTGTGGTCCCTCAATATTTATCTTGGTTAAGTGCACGGTTGTCAGCAGATTGTATGTGAGGCGGGCTGACAGGAGACAGGCCTGAGATGCACAGCTGGTGAGCAAGGCTACAATAGACTGGGTCACTTACGGACACCACAGTATGCCTCACTGAATAGGGAAAAAGTGGTGAGTGTTAATATATAATTAAAATATGTCATGAAAAAAATCTAAATGTCAAATTAATCAAATACTAACATCTCCATACACGTCACTGTTTGAGTTTACTGTATGTTGTGTTTTAAAATGCATTTAATTTTACAGTATTGCTTGTGATATGTTTTTGCATTAACAGTGCAGATATTTTGCAAAAAGTGGCAAATATTGATATATTTGTATCTGAAATATATGAACACAGATATTCCTAATGTGTTTATGTTACCTTTTGAAATACAGTACTTATTTGTGACCGACTAAGGCGCATGCAAACATTACAGAACAAAGGCAAACAAGCTGTACTGTGCATTACAGGACACAAGCTGAGCTTTGCACTACAGAACTCAGGCAAACAAGTTGAACTATTTAAGGGAGAGTGATGTTGTCTTTCCTTAACCTTGCCTGTTGGTCGACATGCCCCCTCCTTCTTTGAGACTTTTCCACCCCCCTCTCTCATGACTGAGAAAACATATCTCCATGTGTTTGCTTTTGAAAGATGCAACACAGGGTGCATCTTGCTGTATAAAGTACTGGCTGGTTGCGATTAAAGGCGGTGGAATCTGGACCTTTGAGATAGTCCAGTGTCTTAAGGCATTCACTGAGTCACTGGGAAAAACTATAACCATACTACTGGATACAAACTTCAAAATGTTCAACAACACCCCTTCATACATATACCATCTACTGTTGGGGTATGCTGCATTCCCAGTACCTTCACCATAGTTTTATCCCGCATGAGGGACTATTAGGATTGTGATGCACGTCTCTTTAACAATACAAAACACGTGCCGCTGGACATAGAGGGGAACCACATCAAGACCACACACATAAAAAAATGTATTTTCTCTTTCTTGGGTTTAGCTATTTGTTTGACTCTCTGTCTCTCTGGCTTGCTCTTTGCAAACATTGGTTGTTGTGAAGGCCATCTGTGAGGTTGTTTTGTTTGAGGTTTTGTTTGTTCATTGTGTGGGATTTGAATGATAACTGCAGGGCATTAAACACACTGATGCCCTGAGTTTCAAAACTGACTGACTTGTCTCATAGCAGAGGAAACCAGTGCATGAAAATCAGTGAGGTGTTTTATATGTTCAGTGGTGTGGAAGAAGGGACTAACCTTGCATAATTTACACTGCCGGGTCCTTGAACTTTACACAGGTAAGGGAAAATATGTTCTACTCAAAGGCACAATTCTTTTGTGGCATGCCCAGACATGCCTTTGTGACAGATTCCAGTTCTCCGTCACACAATGATAGTGGTAAAGAAAACCGTTGGATAAACATTAAGATCACGCTGAAAACCAGCGTTAAAATGAAGATATCCCTTGACTTTTCCTTTTCCTCTTTGTCTTTGAAGATGGGTGGCAAGGGCAATATGGCAGGATGAAGATCCTATGTCTTCATCCCCATCTGGCAGCGTCTTTGATCCTAAAAGCAAGCACGAAGATCTCCATCTCGACTGAGGAAGAATGACAGGGGAGAGAGGGAGAGGGAGGAGGTGAGGAGAGTGTGAGAGGGTGAGGGGAAGAGAGGGAGAGGGAGGAGGTGAAGAGAGTGTCAGAGGGTGAGGGGAAGAGAGGGAGAGGGAGGAGGTGAAGAGAGTGTCAGAGGGTGAGGGGAAGAGAGGGAGAGGGAGGAGGTGAAGAGAGTGTCAGAGGATGAGGGGAAGAGAGGGAGAGGTGGAAGGTCGAGGGAGTGAGAGAGGGAGAGATACAGATGTTCCTCTACGTGAAGCTGACTTACACCCATGTAAACCTATTACCTTCAATGTCCCGCTCTCCCATCACCCCCCCGACTCTCCCTGTTTCCCCCAACCCGCCTCTGCTTCAGTTCACACAACCACACACACACACATATATACACACACACACACACACACACACACTCTCACTGCCCTCCTTGCTCTCCCTCTCTGTGGGATTTGCGCTGGGTGAAGGCCCGGCCCTTTCACCTTGGAGATCCGCTCCGCGAGAGATGAGCGACGCCTCGCTCAAACATGGCAGGCTTTGTGGAAATTGCTCTGTCCCATGGGCTTGCATGCGCCTGCATGGCTGATCGGGGCACACCTCTCTCACACAAGATCCGCTGTAGACTGCTGTCAGGAGGAGCACGGCACGCATGAGCAACAACTCCTCTACCAGAGAGGTATGAGAGAGCTACAGCCGGGGACGGGAGAGAGATATCAATACCTGGATAGCATTCTGCAGCACGTTATAGCGCAAAGGCAGCCCACGGATGGGCAGGGTTCTCCCTCTATGAGGCTGTTTTTTTCCCCCAGACACAGCACAAGAGAATGTTATCAGAGCAAAGCAATGCCTCACGTGACTCCAAAAAAGCAGCGCAGATACGAGAGAAAATAAAAACCACTGGGTGAAAAGGGAGAGAGAGATGGAGATAGGGGAGAGCCGAAAACTCAGCGCATCACTCAGGAAAATGGAGAGGAGGAACGAGGGAGTGAGGGAGAGGGAGTGAGGCCGGTGCACTGCATCATGTTGGAGGAGGTGGGGGGCACACGGGGTGGGGAATGAGAGAGGAAAAGGAGGATTCAGCGCAGTGGCTCAGTCCATCTTGGTCGGAGGGAGGGGGAAAGGGGAGGGGTGGAGGGCTGTCTGGCTTGAGGGATGGAGTAAACAGTGAATCAGAGTGCAGCACACACACACACACACACACACACACACACACACACACACACACACACACACTCCTCTAACAAACCCCATCCAAAGTCTCTTTTTTTGTGTGTGTATACAGGTTTTACAGTGGATGCTTCTCAGCGGCTCATTAAGTTGAATCACGACTGTCGACCTCCACTTACTTACCGATAAGCAGAGCCGGGAGATTTCTCTCCCTATTACTTGACAGACTTGTATTGTAAATAAACAGAGTTGTACTGTATTATACTTAATTATTAAATACAAAATAGGAATAGTCGTCAAAATATGGGCAATAATCTACAAATAATTCCATCATTGCCACCTCCATATATGCAACTTCATTCCTGCGTAACATTCAAAACATATTTTACATTCATTTCATTCTGTCATTCCATTTCTACAATTCTACAACTATCTCAACAATGTTATAAATATTGGTTAACTTACACTCCCTTACATATTTTATTTATATTCCGACATATATTAGCCTGAATAGCTTGTGAGGTGTCAGTGGTTACTGATTCCCACTGGAACTGAGCTGTGAGATCGGCAGTTAGGGTAGCAGTTGTGGCTCCAGGAGGAGTGGGCCACCTCCTCAGCCTCTTGTCTGTCTGTCAGACGGACAGACGTCTAAGTTCAGAGGCTGGCGGTGCGTTCACAGCGCAGGGCGAGGGTTTCTGTACTGTCGTCTCCCGTCTCATGCCCTGACAGCGGCGATAAATGCGTTTGAAGGAGTACAGTGTGCGGCGGGGCCCCCCGCGCTTACAGAGAGAGAGAGAGAAAGAGAAAATGAATTTCTCTGGCTTTAATGAAACCATGAGAGTGTGAGAAGATGGAGATGCTGTTGGAATGAGCACCTGATGTCCCTCGCTGGGGACTGGAGAAGCTCCCATTAAGCACAGAGGCTGAGTATTTTCGCTCACTGTGACAGGAACATTTCTGTACTCTGATGGGAATTCTTACAGTAGATTGCGCGGGTTAAAAATGGCAAAACAAAATCAGGAAGCATATTCTTCATGCAAAAATAAGTGAGCCGGAGTCCCTTTGGTTGGAGGCACCAGTGTAATGCAGTGCTTGCCAACAAGGCCAGTTTGATCCATTTCAGACTGTTATTGGATAAGCCACAACCCTGATTGCAATGTATGAAGAAGTCATAAGGTAGTCGTCAGTGGTGCTGTCACTTAGAAGTGAATGCAGATCCTTTAATGCTTTCCACATATTTCTGTATTTCTCACAAACTGCTGATAACGCAAGTGTCATTTGTAGTTATACGTATCTTGCATTTGAATTCAGCTCATGCGGTCCTTGCCGGAGTAAACAGATGCACAGAAATGGAGAAATGGAGATGCACCAACGCACGTTACAGTCATTTTTGGTTCATTGTATTGGCTGCTGTGTGGGGCTTTATATTGTATGAGGTGGTTAATTGTCAAAGTGTGTTCAGGAAATTTTAACCAGGTTCTAAATTGGAACTTTCTGATCTGGTATTCATCCAAGAGTGAGAGATGAGCACTACGCTGCAGTTTGGCCGCATGCGTGTACATACTGATGCATATTGCATGCCTCTGCTCTGGTGCAGCCATGTGAATACTGCAATGCTTTTGCGCTGGTTCACGTTAAACCAATGGACTGATATCATTGATGAACCCTGCGGTATTTATAGATGCATGTGCTATTCCTGTCCGGTCTCTAAGTGCAGTTTACTCGGAATACAGAATACCATACACTTCGAACCTGTCAATGGGGACTGCAGCAACAGCGGCACGCAGCTGTCTGACTATATCGAACATATTGTCTTTGCTACATGCACGCATGCACAAATGCACATGCATGGGCACAGATGCATGCACAAGTGCACCCCCCGCCTCCACACAAACAAATGCACATGCGTGCACACAAATGCATGCACTAACGCACCCATACGCGCACACACACCCCCACACACACACACCATGTGCATACACCAACATGCTTCCTGAATCCTGAGCCGTTCTGATGTGGCTGCCGGCAGGATCAGAGTCAGTCAGCTGAGAAATTCTTTCAATTGGTGTCTCTCTGCCTGACTGGCACTGCTCTGCCTCCAGTCTGAAGGTCGCCCGGGTTTATAATCACCATCTCCCTGTCGCTGGTGATAGGCAGACCACACTGTAAGGAGTGCTGGCGCGTTTTCTGCCCCGCGCGCTCCGATAACTGCTCAACAACTGCGAACCGGTCGCTCTGACCTTTCGCAAAACACGGCACCACGTCCGCATGAGCATCCTTCGAAAGACCCGGCCGTCTCCACCTCGCTTCTCCGGCAGATCTAAATTCATGCGAAATATAACGTAAATAATTAATGTGTCAATTAATTTGGCCGATTCCGGCTGCTGGATCTGTTTGCTTCGTGACGGCAGTTCGCTTTTTCCACATCAATGTAACAGGCAGACATTTCAGTCTGACACAATCCATTTTATCCTGATACATTTACCACCGGTTACAATTCTACTTAAAGCAGCAGAACTCCATAATTACAGATTTTTTGGGCTTCCACTGGAACCATGGTCTTGCGCAACACAAATCTGTTTCCGTTGGGCGTTCCATTGGGAGTCCTTGGCCTGCCAATGACCTCTAAAAATGAATTCTTTCAGAGTAAATGTTTTGCTCAAAACATTTAACCTGGGTGAAATTACCCAGCCCTAAATGAGAGGACACATGGAACACGACAAACCACCACCGTCAGACGGAAGGAGAGCGTCTGGACTTAAACAGTTTACGATGGATTGGACTCTCTGATTGTATTTTAATTGCATCCTTGGGAAAAAAAGACATGATTTAAAATCCTCATGTGCTGAAAAGAGGAGGAAGATTTGTCATTGTTTTGAATGAATCTGATTTAATGACCTGGGGGAATTGCGCGCATCAACCCCCACGGCAGTGCATTCAGGATCCATCAGCATTAGTTACATCGCGAAATCTAATTTCAAAGAAGCTTAAACACCGACACTCCCTCTTCTGAGCCTGTTTCAGGCCCCTACACCCCGGAACACAGCGTGAATAATATTCAAACACGCTGGTTTGTCAATTTCCCTCACCCTCGCTCTGGCTCACCCTGTGTCCCTGTCTCTATCATATCTCTCCCTATTCTTTGCTCTCCTTATTTCCCTCTCCCCCTCTCAGTTCTCTCCCCTTCTCCCTCATCTGTGCCCCCCCCCGCCCCAGCAGATTGATTGATTCACTGCAGTTCATCCCTGCTCCTTAATTAGAAATAATTGCATGTTTCCCCCGTTATGTGTCTGTTTATGTGTGCTGTATTTAATTTTAGATTGCAAACGGACGCGCCTCCCCCAACTGCCGCACTCATCCGCATCAAGGAAAGCAATAATTATGATGAAATTCGCTGCTGGTTCAATGCGGAGAGAGTGAGCCTGTCTTTAGCGGAGCATGCGTGAGCGTGTTTGAATAGCTCTGAACGCCGCTGACAGGGGAGAGAAATAAACTGATGAGGGAGTTTGCTGAGCTGTGTTTTTAATGGCCGGGGTGGTGATGAGAGTGTGTGAGGCTGGGCTCGGTTGAGGCTCGTGGGGGTGTCAGGGAGGAGATGAGCATCCATCAGGCTGGGAACACGCAGGTCATTAATGCACAGACTCAGTGTGGTGTGTTAGTGTGTGTGCGTGTGTGTGTGTGCGCGTGTGAGTGTGCACATGCGGGTATACGTGAGTGTGCGTGTGTGTGTGCATGTGTGTGTGTTTGCGTGCATGCGTGTGTGCGTGTGCGTCTGTGTGTGCATGTGTGTGTGTTTGCATGCATGCGTATGTGTGTGCACATGTGTGCGTTGGAGTGCTCGGTCGTCCGGGCCCATTTCGGAGCAAATGGAATATCGAATATTGTTTCCTCTAGACTTAATAGTTTTCTACACGCTTTGAAGAGAAATCATTGACGGATTGAGCTTAGCAAACAATGTTAATGAGGCTTTTTGTATCGCTGAATGGCACCGTTTAAAATCAGATTTGTGAATGGGGGTACTCAGGATTCATGGCCGTACTCTGGACAGGCAGGGAGAGGCTATCGAGGTGCTGTCAGTCACACGGCTTTTTCATAGCTGTCTCCACCACCTGTCTCGCCGCGCCTGAAAAAGTGTGGTGTTTTAACAAACTCCAATTATTTCTCCTAAATGAGATCCCCGTGTGTTGAATTTGCTTCCTCATCATCATTACTGCCTGTGCTGTTACCGGGGCTGACTGGCAGCTTGGACAGGCCTGTTCCCCCTGAATGACTGCACACTGCGCTCCCTGACAGCTGGCACGCTGCCTCTCAGCACCCAGAGCAGCCCACAGAGCACCGAGAGCCCAGCCCGCAGCACAGGAAGAGCTGCACGCAGCGCAGAGAATAACAGCACACAGCAGAGACTGTGACCCGCTGCACAGACATTACAGCACACAGCAGAGACTGTGACCCGCTGCAAAGAGAATGCAGCACACAGCAGAGACTGTGACCCGCTGCAAAGAGAATACAGCACACAGCAGAGACTGTGACCCGCTGCACAGACATTACAGCACACACCACAGACATTACAGCACACAGCAGAGACTGTAGCCCGCTGCAAAGAGAATACAGCACACACCACAGACATTACAGCACACAGCAGAGACTGTGACCCGCTGCACAGACACTACAGCACACAGCAGAGACTGTGACCCGCTGCAAAGAGAATAACAGCACACAGCAGAGACTGTGACCCGCTGCAAAGAGAATACAGCACACAGCAGAGACTGTGACCCGCTGCAAAGAGAATGCAGCACACACCACAGACATTACAGCACACAGCAGAGACTGTGACCCGCTGCACAGAGAATACAGCACACACCACAGACATTACAGCACACAGCAGAGACTGTGACCCGCTGCAAAGAGAATACAGCACACAGCAGAGACTGTGACCCGCTGCAAAGAGAATGCAGCACACACCACAGACATTACAGCACACAGCAGAGACTATAACCCACTGCAAAGAGAATGCAGCACACACCACAGACATTACAGCACACAGCAGAGACTATAACCCCACTGCAAAGAGAATGCAGCACACACCACAGACATTACAGCACACAGCAGAGACTATAACCCCACTGCAAAGAGAATGCAGCACACAGCACACAGCACAGAGACTGGAAGCCTACAGCAAAGAGAATGCAGCACACAGCACAGAGATTATAAGACCACTGCAAAGAGAATACAGCCCACAGCACAGAGAATATGGAACACATCATGGACTGTACAACACATATCATAGAAAATATAGCACACATAGAGAATATAGCACATGTCACAGAAAATACAGCACACAGCACAGACAATATAGCAATATCATAGAGAATACAGCCCACAGCACAGAGACCATAGCACACAGCACAGAGAACACAGCATGCAGAACGGAAGACATAATACTGCACAGACAGCACAGTATATAATAAAGACACCATGGCACAAAACCAAGCAGCCAATACAGATTATATACAGCAAGACCACAGCACAGGTAATGTAGCAGATAGCACAAAGCTCACAGCACAGCACATTAATTCAGAACACAGCAAAGAGCAAACAGCACAGAGCTGAGAGCTGAAAACACAAACACAGCACACGGCACAGAGCAGACAGCACACACAGCAAATGGGGAGGCTGAATATTCTGATAACGGCACAAAATATTTAATACCATCTAACTCCTTTCCGTTACTTCTGCATTTTTCTAAAACTCTTCACAGTGTGATCATGAGCGGAAACTTAAAGCTACGGAACAACTTTCGTGTCTTTTAGCCTTCGCTTTCATACCGAATTTCACAGCACTGGGTGTGCCCTTGGGTATACCATCTAAAACAGGAGACTGAAAAACACATCTACTACACAGTACCAAAAGTGTGCTTTCATCTGTCAAAACATGCATGCGAGAGTAAACTCTGAATTTTCTCATCTCCTTTTTCCTTCACCCCCACCCCCACCCCCCACCATCTCTCCAGTTAAACTCCCCCTGTCTCTCCCCACCTGCTCTTTCCATTCCCCGTTCCTCCCACACCTCTGTTTACCCACGCTGCCTTGCTCTGCTCCCCATCCCTGCGGTTCCTGGGAGACGCACAGAGGCAGGCCCTTTTAAATGTCTCCCTGGAAACGTCTCCCTTTTGCCACTGTCCCTCTTGGCGCGCTGATGTGTTTTTCCACTGAATCAGGCTTGAAGTGCACAGCAAAAACACAGGCAGCTGGCAGGACGCCCGCAGTGGAGCCAGAAGGACCCGGGGCAGTGCCACCCCGCCAAGGAACATATGCCTGCCCCACACCCTGAGAAACGGGGAGAGCCCACTGCAGGCCAGAGCACATTCACACCTCCCCAACGAACATGCCCCTCGGTCTAATACAGTATCTCTCAGCTCTTGACATCTGTTATTCAACACTGACTGCGTCTGGATGGCAGCCACTGCTAAGATTGCCTTACCCCCCTCTGCATGTATGTATTCATTAACTGTTTGGAGACCTGTCCACTGAACCACAGCCCATGTTTTTTTTTTTTTTTTGGAACCCCTTGCCTTCTTTTTTTGGTGGCCCTGTTTAGCTTTAATTATTTAAAATGGGGGAGAACAAAACTGCCGACACAGGCCGTGTGTGGTTGCGTGTCTATGCATTTGCACACATCTGTTGGTAGATGTGTGTGTGTTCATGAGAGCTTTTTGTGGTCACTTGACATAAAATAATCTAAGGTAAAAAGTGCAGCGCTAAAACTGGAGGATCATTACGGCTGCAGTCAATTAGAGGCTAATTAATGAGAGTAGTTATGAAAAGCAGGCAATTAGGCAGTCACTCTGAAAAAAAACACACGCACACACATACACACACGCACGCACACTGTTGCTGCAGATAATGGCATACATTGTACAGCTCAGTGGACAGCATGTGACCTGTGACCTGGTCCAAATCATTAGGACACATGCAAAGCCAAGTTTACAAAGGTCACTTAAAAACACAAACATATTTAATGCTGAAATACAAAACAAAGGAAGAATTTACAATTTACAGCACAATCATGCCTAAACTAAATGTCTGAGGAATTATAAAAATAACAGCAAACAAAATTAAGAAAAGATACTCAGAGACACGTGAAAAGGAAAATGTCTGACAGCAATGGGGCACAGGCAAAAAAACCCCCCAAAAAACAAAAAACAACTGGGGATCAACCAGGGGAAATATCTTTGTCACATGGAGTAGGCCAAAAGTTGGCATGCTGCTGAACTGGCAATGTGAAGCCCAGCGCAGCAGCAGAGAGTAAAAGTGTCTCTCTGTTTTACACAATTTGAGACATAACTGGTGTGAAGCTGGTTTACCACTCCATCATCCCTCTTGTATCATTGTAATGGTTAATGGTTTCTCCCTCTCTGGTGAAGGTATAAATGAAATCAACACAAATACATGAAATATTTCCCAAAAGCAGAGAAGTATCATCTGTTATTTACCCGTGGACAATGCAACAGCTGATGGTGGTTTTCATGGACGAAACCCATCTTTTAACTTCTCAGTAGAAATTGGTCGGGCGGTATGAACCAAAAGAAACACGAAATGGCAATGAAATTCACTTTGTCCAAGTGCAGTATATGCAGTGAAGTGCTCGTTGCTAGGCAGCGTTTTAAACTTCTTAAAGTATGGATTAAACTAAAGTACATAACAGCAATACTTGATTTCCAAGGTGAAATGGTCTGTCAAGCATCTCTTTGGTGCTGACTTTATAAAACCATAAACTGTTCTCGGAAAGTGAGAACTTTTTAGAGCTTTTTAGAGATCTCGAATATTCCACGTTAATATGAGATTTGCATGTAACACTGGCTTTAGCATATTCAACAGAATACTAAATGGGCCCCATTTACAAAATCTCAGAAGATCCCCACTCGATCTTAGTGCATTCCTTCCAGTAGGACATATGCACATGAATAATTGTACTGTATATGTATATTGTATATGCTGGGTCGTTATCCCCCAAAAAAGCAATCTTAAATTGTGAGATTGATTCATTATGACTGGATAAGGTGGACAGGCGGCACTGTAGCATAGTGGTTAAGGCGCTGGACTTTTAACCAAAAGGTTGCCAATCCAATTCCCTGCTGGGGCACTGCTGTTGTACCCTTGGGCAAGGTGCCTAACCCAGAATTGCCTCCTGTATGAATGGATAACATTGTAACAAACTGTAACCAATGTAAGCTGCTCTGGATAAGAGCGTCTGCTAAATGCCAATAATGTAATTGATAGTCCCAATAACAAAACTACACACAAGCAATCCTCCAGCAAATGTGGCCCTCAGTATAGCAGACACATCAGTCTGTCAAACACTTTGTACAATGCAACAGCTCCCCTTTTCCTGGGCCTGTCATTTGACTTTAATTGACATTCTGTCATCAACGCGCCCACAGACGCAGTGAGACCAAACAAAGGGAGATGTCTATATACAGTGCATTAATATATGGCACACTGGTTTTCCTGCCAGACTCTCTGATCTCCCCTTCGATTCTGCACACTTCCACTTCCCTTTCTTGTCTGTTGTTGCCACTCTGTGCATTCCCCAGGCTGTAGCGTGGGATTGGGGGCCAGCCCGTCTGTTTCCGGGGGGATCTCATGCTATGATTGAGGCGGGACAAAAAAAAGATCTCTCCATTTTGAGGAAGACCGGTGCGGTAGTGTAGCATAGCGGTTACGGAGCAGGATTCGTAACTGAATGGTTGCCGGTTTGATTCCCCACTGGGGGCACTGCTGCTGTACCCTTGGGCTCAGTAAATATCCAGCTGTATAAATGAATAACATTGTAAAAAATATCCTGTAACTGATGTAAGTTGCTCTGGATAAGAGCATCTGCTAAATGCCAGTAATGTAATGCAATGTAAAGGAAGAAACATGAAACAGCAAAAAATTTAAAAGTACTACTGCTACTCCTAGTAATAACAAGTGCCCCCACCTCTGGTCTCCGTATCACAGCCTACCAACACTTAACAGGCAACATCCTTGATGACTGACAGAAAAGCTGCTATGTGTTGCGTACCAGTTTATTTTTCTCATCACGTGATGCGCCACGTGCATTATGAATATGTGAACTCCACCCTGACTGTGCAGCGGGAAGACGGTGCAGGTGCATGCAGGATACGTACCGCTCTGCAGCGGTGCTGTTCTGGGGGGTTAAAAGGAGTCAGATGTGGCGTCCGGTACTTTTTTTTTTTTTTTTTTGCTTAGACACAACAGATTGTTTCTCTCTGTCTCCCTCTCCCCCTTCCCCTCTGCCACGGTGACGTCGGTCCCGCTCCCGTTTCTCGGCGGGCCCGGCAGACCTGCTCCATCAAGGTGTGATTGCTTCTTGATAGCTCCGATGTTCCCCCCGCCCCTCCCTGCAATTCTCCATTGCAAACACTTCAACAAGGCAGAAAATGAAGGCAGGAGCGGACGAAGAAAAACAAAAGGATGCGGCGAGTTCACTCTCTCTTCTGAGTAATCAGGTGCCACGCCCATGTCTATGGCAGCAAATGTGACCGCTCTTTGAATGGGTGGTTCCCCCTTCAGCATTGAGTGAATGTTTTTGTCCAACACACAAACAACTGACATTTGACTGAGAGGCTCATTTTGAATTTTAAACTACTGATTCAAGATGACTTGTGCTCATGCTTTTCTGTCTCTTTGTAACCATGTTGTTGCCTGTACATGTAGGTATTTGTTTTAAAATCCACAGCTTTAACTGTAATTAAGGTTGCTTTCACCTTGAATCTACATTTCCCTGTCTGACTTATGTTTAGCAGTCCAATTTGCCTTTCAGTCCCTTAGATGTTGTCCATGAGGGTCCAACACCCACAGCCAAGGGTGAATCCATCCATGGACTTCAAGGCAAATATCATTCTAAACGAAGAACCTGCACATGAATAAATTGCTCTGTTCTCGCGGATAAACAAAAAACATCAAACGCGCCACGGTTGAAGCGCTGTCTTTGTGAAATGAATAAAAATGACAGGCCCTGGCGAGGAGACTATTTGGGTGTCTGCGTGTGTGTGCGTGTGTGTGTGTGCGTGTGTGTGCGGGCGTGTTCTCACAGAAGCATATGACAGCTGTGCTGTGAACCGCGGAATGGAACCGTGGCTGACACGGACACACCCACTCACAAAAACGGGGACCCAGAGGGAGGCCTTACGGGAAGGTGTTAAATTAAAGGTCACCCGGCATTACCCCGTAGCCCGGATCCAGCCGCCTTCTGGATTTTGACATCTAAACAGTCTATCCACGTTTCCTTCGGCGGCTCCGTTCAGAGACACCATTCACAGCGGCGCTGTGCCGCGTTCAGAGAGCGAAGCGCCCGCTAATCTCCGACAGCCTCATGGAAAAGTACGCTGTGATGTCCCTCCGTCGAGAAGCCACCGGCTGCCAAGAGAACAGGCCGCCGCTCTGATACGGGCATTTGCTGTAGCGGGAACCGGCTTACATTGGACAACAGAAAAAAAGCAGAGCGGCGGGGGGGAAAAATGGCACATTGTGCCCTGTAGCTGTGGATTTCCGTTGCATCTCCCCTTCAAAAACCCCCGGACCTGTTCGGTGGAGGTATCAAAAGTAAACGGCGTCCATAAAACACTCTGTGGGATTTGTTTCATCCCCTCTCTCTCTCTCTCTCTCCCTCTCTCCCTCTTTTGCTCCCATTTGCCCTCTCGCACTCAGTACAGTCTGTTCCAACATGTCTGCAGCAGCAGAGTGTTTGGCTTAAGCCTGAAGATGTGGGGTCTGGCACATTTGGCCAAGATGGACAGACTCTGTACGTGTGTGTGTGTGTGTGTGTGTGTGTGTGTGTGTGTGTGTGTGTGTGTGTGTGTGTGTGAGAGAGAGAGAGAGACAGCATGTTTGTGTGTGTGAGGGAGAGAGAGAGAGAGAAAAAGCACTTTAAAGTGGTGCTTATGTGCATCTCTCTTCCCCTTGTCAAAATCTGCTTTACTACAAGTATCTGTCAGTTACATAACCCGCTTGGCTGCAGGACATATATCCTCTTCCCCTCATTTCTGTATGCTACATCGGTGGCTGTCAAAGTGTGAGTCTGGATCAATCAATGCCTGTCAGGAGGCTCCACAGAGACAATTCAAATTAACAATACACACACACATAAAATCAATGAAACACATTCACTGGCCATTATCATCCGGCCACACCTGAAGGGCTCTTGGAAAAAATGATGAATGAGATGGTTGTTTATGAACGGAATTTGATTTCATGATGTTAAGGAAAAAAATACTGAAAACAGAAAGAATATCATAAAAATTTGATTTGGGTCACTGGTTCATTTTTCTTCTCTCATTTGGGTCTTTGCTGGAAAGGTCTGAGAAGAATTTTTCTTTGTGCAAGGTCATCCACTCTCTATCTCTTTCCTCTTTATCCTTCTGCATGAAGCAGCACCTACACTTTCATTTTTCTGACCATTCCACGTGCTCCTCCAGGATTGTTTTTTTCCTCCTACCATATGTAATACAGATGGATGATTTTTTTTTCCTGCGCCAGTTTGCTCATTCCATATGCGTATTTGCATTAAGGCTAATATTTGAGCGGAAAGGGATGCTGAGCGTTACTGCTTGATTGAGTTTGGCCTGTTTGTCTATGCCAGGAAGGCAGGCTCACATGGTTGAGTGACCCGGGGTGAGGGGCTGAGAAGGACCCAGGCCCGGGGCCCACTGAAGCCTGCTGGGAAGACAGGCTGTGCTGAACTAATTACTCCAGAGCTGGAGATGGCTGACAATGTCAATGAGGGAGAGAGAAGGAAGGGGAGAGAGGAGTCTGAGGGCGAAGAAGAGACAGATGACAGAGGGCAAGAGGGAGAAGGAACTCTCTTTCTCTAGTTCTTCCTCTTGTTTTTTTCCCTCCGACTTTGTGCTTTTTTTGGCCCTCAGTTCATCTTTGAATTCAAATTCAAATTAGCTTTACTGGCACGACAACACATCAGACAGTATTACGGAAGCATAAATGCGGAAAACAATAAAATCAATAATGGAAGGGGGGGAAAACCAGAAACAATAACACTTCTGCTGCTACTACCACTAATGCTAATCATGACAAAACTGTTTACAAGTGCAGCAACAACAATAATCATGGAAGCAATAATAATAATTCATTTATTTTAGGGTGATGTGATGCCCCAGCTCCCTATTCCGTCTTTGCGATGCCTCTCACTCTCTCTCTCCCTCAAACACACAAGGACTGCATCTTTCAGTATCAGACACGGTCCCACTCCCATCGTACGCCATTGATTAACCGGTGTTCCAGCCTGACTCACACTGTGTTACCGTGTGTATTGGACTGGGATTGGGCTGTTGCCCATCCCCCCATAAATAGCTACAATCCATTATGGGGACAGAGTGCCAGACTGACGGCTCCAGACAGCAGGCCCACTTGAAGAAACCCCAATGACTTGCCCCTGCATGTACACCATTTCCGAGCTCTACTGGGGAGCTCAGCCGCTCACATTGTTTTTGTAGCTGTTGGTTTGTTATTACGGCTGGGCGTGTTTGATCGATATTTGATCTTTTTTGCTCGTGGCCCTGCACAGTGAAAGGGGGGGGGTGACGTTGGGATCAGCAGGGCGCTCTGGGGTAGCTAGGGCCTCTGATAGGAACTGGAAAAACCTTTAAACCACTCTCTGGGTGGCACAACGGTCACGAAAAAAGAACTCAAGATAAGGGGAGGAAAAGAAGGGACAAAAGGAGAGGAGAGAAAGAAGAAATAAAAGTTTGTCTGTGAAAAAAACCATTCGGATGCCAGTGTTTTGTGCCAGGTTGCCTGTGTGGGTTGCTTATTTTTTTGTCCAGAATGATTCAGATACTATTTCGTTTGTCCTTATTTCATTCTATTTTCCAAGGTGCCTTGACAATAAAATTGCAAAATGCCTTTTTGCCCTGTGGTTTAGGTATTTACTGGTTTTACAAACGGGATGAAGGCTGTTTAAGCTAAGGTGATGTGAATACACATGGGTACACCACCCTTTCAATCGCCTACCCGAAATACCATGCATCTTCTTTTAATCACACTGCATTTTAAAACAGACCACTAATTAAACCCATCAACAGCTACATGTCCTGCAGGCTGCACCTCATTCACCAACCTGACAGCCACTTTGCCTCTGAATAGGTATTTAGCTATACATTTAAATGAATGAAAAGAAGGAAACGTCATATATCTCACAAACGCATACTATTCAGATCGCACATTGATCTTTATTGTGCACGCTCTTCGACTTGCCACTTGAGTGCAACCTACAGCCGGGTTTAATTCAATTGTACACCATCATCTCAGAGCAATTAAAAACTTGTTAAGGTCTACATTTTTCATGTCAGTTCTCTGTAATTTCACAAACGCTTTTTTCTCCCCCTCCAATTCCCAGTTGGACCGTTGAAAAAGGAGGAAAGAAATGGAAAACACGTGTTTGTGCTTTCTGGGGTTTGGGGTTTGTGTATTCTGCGCTTCCATGTGTGTCTATAATTGTCTGCCTTTTTGTTTTGTTTTGACATGTTTGCCATAGCAGCCGTTTGCTTCATTGCTAAACCGTGGAATTGTCTGGTTGGTAAAACAAGGCGTGGCCCAAACCACAGCTTTCTGCAATGAATCACTCATCTTAATGCCTTGCATACTATTACGTTATGCTATAAAATGTCCCACGTGACTCAATTAAAGACAAAGGTAATAGATCGACATCAGCAATACTGGGGACAGAGCTGGCGAAGCAGTTACACTTTAATCACCCATAAGGTTAATGTAGACTCCTAATGGCAAGATATTAAATGTGGACTCCATAGCGAGATATTTACTGACCAAATTACCAAAGTGCTTGCTATATGTTGACGCTGTAAATTCTAGGTTCTATGTGCGTATAATGCAATAGAGTGCCACGATACACTAAAGGACCACACTGTCTCGTGTTTGGTTCTAATCAGCCAAATCTCGTTTTCGTTTCACTTATTGTTCTACGCCACTCAACGCCACTGTGACAAGCAGATTTCCCCAGTCTGTGCCTGACAGAGTTAGGCAGGAAACCGAGGGACTCTCAGCAGTGATAGACCCACATTCTGTGACTAACCATGCTAGGCAAGGCAACGAGGGACTCTCTGTCATGATAGGCCCCAAGTCTGTGACTGACAGAGAAAAAGCAGGAGCAGGAGAGATTCTCTGCAAGGACAGGTGCTGATTCCACGCCTGACAGAGCCAGGGCCGGACTGGGAGGGATAATCTGCAATAATAGGTTCCCATCCTGTGACTGACAGAACAAAGGCGGGACAAGGAGGGATAATCAGCGATGATAGGTCCCTGGGTCTGTGACTGACAGAGTAAAGGCGGGACGAGGACGGATAATCTGCAATGATAGGTCCCCAGTCTGTGACTGACAGAGTAAAGGTGGGACAAGGAGAGATAATCAGCCGTGATAGGTGCCCGGTCTGTGACTGACTGGCACTGCGGGACAGGTGGAGCGGAGAGGAAGGTTTGAGATTACCCTCCTATTTGAACTCTGGCTGTCTATCAAGCTCTCAAATAGGAGAAGGCAGAGACTTGGGGAGATGGGAGGGAGAGGGAGAGAGAGAAAGGGAGAGCCAGAGAGAAGGTGAGAGGGGGAAGGAGAGTACGGAAGTAAGAGGAAGAGGAAGTGAACACGTAGCTTTGTTTACAAATTGAAATTGTTCTGTTTTGTTAGTACTGTTAGTGTTTTTCACTTTGCGATGACTTCCTATCAGCTCTCATTACACGGGTAATGATTACTTACTTCATTCCTGTGTGTATGTTCAGCTGAAGCCCGCACTAATAACAGGCACTGCTGCCACATGTCAAAACTCTGTCTAAACAGAAGCAGTCTTCATTTTGTAAACATTTTTGAAAAAAAAATGTTTCAAAAGAATGGATAACTGCCTTCGCCCGTGAGGAAAATTCCACGAGACGTGTCCCTACGCCGAAAGCGTCTCGCTCCATCTTGCCTCTCTTCCTCCCTCGTTCTCTACCCCTCTCTTCCCGTCTCTTCGTTGCCTCTCCCCCTCCGTCTCTCTGTCTCTCTCACGTACAGCCCTTCGGAGCAGCACTGTGACGCCTTTCCACAGCTGCTGAATCTTTTATAAGTTTATGCCTTTTATCTGCGAGGCTGGTGTATTATTTAAACCATCATGTGCAGCTTATATTAACCCACATGGAGAGGGCAGAAGCAGACAGACAAGGACAGGAGGAGGACTCTGTACTCTCTCCTTCAATTCTCGTCTCCGTCCTCTCCTTCGCTTTCTCCCCCCCGTCACCTCTCATGGTCGTCCGGCCGCCAGGCTTCTCTCCTTCTCCCTCTCTCCCTCTCTCTCTCTCTCTTTCCTCGGTCTATCTTTCCCTCCTGCACCTTTCCCCATCATACAGCTTTCTGCTCTTAATTCAGTTCCTGAATTATGAATGAATGAATGCAGATTATTTCCTGAACGTGTCTGTGTCTGCATCCCAAACGGACATCCTGTCCAGTGATAGAAAGTGTTGAGACAAGGGTTTCGGGGGGTTGGGGAGGGGGTTGGAGAGGGGGAGGAGCGTGGAGCTGGGGTGTAGCAGGTGTATTTTGGGGCCCAGGTGTGTGGGACAGGGGACACAGGGGGAGCAAAAGTAAAAACGGCAAATGAAACAAAATACAAGAAGCCAAATGTCAAAACATGAGTTAGCTAAACATCACGATGGGTAACTGCCTGGTTAAACCCACCAAATCATACTCACAGACCTCAAAGTAACATCACAACTGACTTTATGATCAAAATTACACAGGGTTGCGAGACAGAGAGGAACAGAGGAACAGGACAGTACCGGTCAGCATGACATGCTCTCGTGAATAAGGTCACTGGAGCCGAGAAGCTGTCGGTCCGAGAAGGAGAAAGGAGAGGTGGAAAGGAGTGAGAGAGCACAATGAATGGCTGGAGAGATGGACGGGAACATGAAGGATTGAGCGAGCGGAGGCGCAGGAATGAGGAAGGAGAGGAGGGTGGTGAAACGGAACAGATGGACAGACCGAGGGTGGTGGGACATATGAGGGATTGATGGGAACAGGAGGACTGTGGGGGGGGGGCCGGGTTCGAGGACCCCGTTTCGGTAATCCCTGACACTCCGACAAGCTGGATCCGTCCCCGCACTCTCGTCTAGCCGAGGGATCAACAAGTACACAGCCCAGCACGACAGCCCCCCCTCCCCCCACCAACCCCATCCCCCCCCCCCGTTCGCGGTCAACTCAATATCCCCACAACGAGCGGGCTCCATTGATTGATGTGTCAGAGGCTGGATCATACCTTTTCCCTCGCCGAGCTGCCATTTTTTATCCTCAAGTGCTTTCTTCTCCTCTGAGAGGAGCGGATGACATCTACGCGGCGGCTGGTGTCAGGCCACCGGGCACGCGCTGACAGCGCGGCTAATGGCCACTTTACAGATGGCATTTTCACTGCCAGCTCATTAGCACCCACAAAAACACAGCTTGCTCACATAAGGCGTTAAGGAGCCATTGTGATTGTTTTCCGCCAGAAGGTATTTATACACATATAGCTATAATCTGTTTTCGTTAATAGGTAAAACCATGCCAGCTTTTTCCGCTTTTATTTATTTATATTTTTTAACGCACCAGTTCTTTTTTTTTTCCATCTCTCCAGTTCAATTAACACGCATATGCTGGGGGGACTGGAGAATCAGCATTTGAAGAGGCTGTTAAAAACGATAATAGATGTTTGCCTTGTAAAGAGCGCAGATGAAAATGGGGGGCCTCCTACTACAGCGTGTTTTCCACCATCCGGACTCTGCGGAGCAGAAGAGAGCACTGATAAAGCCCCTGTTCCAGCTCACAGCGACACGGCCTGCCGTTCACAAGTGGAAACGGGCGTGGTTGTGTGTGCTCCGAACCCGCCTGTTACACGCCGTAGCTCCAGGCAGCAGTACTGCATAGTGGTAAGGAGGAGGGCTTCTAAACTGAAAGGGCTGGTTCAATTCCCCCGCTGGGGCACTGCTGCTGCACCCCTGGGCGAGGTACTTAACCAGCAATTGCCCCAGTGTATGTCCAGCAGTATGAACGGATAAAACTGTAACCCGTGTAAGCCACTCTGGATAAGAGCATCTGCTAAATGGCAATAATGTAACGCAGCTCAGGCAATTAAGGGACAGCAGTGTGGTATTGTATTGAGGAACAGGGCTTGTAACCCAGGGGTTGCCAGTTCAATTCCCTGGTGGAGCACCACTGTTGAACCCTTGACCAAGGTAGTTAACCAGAATTACCTCAACTGTAAGCTGTACGTCAGCCGCTCTGGATAAGTGAGTCCGCTACACAACTGTAATATAGCTCGCAGGTACAGGTCTTCATGTTTCCCTTGATAGTAATCTTGCATCAGAGAGCTGAGAATGAAAATCAATTGAAAAGACTCCTATATAATGAAACTCTCTTTTTTTATCTTCTTGCTTTGACTCGCTCGCGCCAAACATCTGTCAGTTAAGTAGATCAGATAAACGAGAACGGCAAACTAATCCGTTCCGAGAGGAATCCTTCACTGATATTCATACAAATATCTCACTGTTTAGGTTGTTTAAAATATTGACTATGCAGTTCACAGTCTGAATGACAATTGAGGAGAACAATTGACTTTTAAAGGACCAGCTGTTTGTCAACAGGGAAACCACTTTGACCTTTGGACTCGTGCAAAGCTCGCATTTTCCAGTCTGAGCTAAATCCCCTTGACGACTCAGAGAGCCCCTCTTCTCTCGTTTGACATTTACATGTTTATGATTAAAAATAATCCTTCAGAAAGCGGCAAGGCAAACAAACGAGAATTCTCCCAACGCAGATAAAGCAAAGCGCAGTTTTCGTTTTGTGTTCTGCTTCAAATAAAACTGCACCGCGCAGTACAATCGCCCGTTGCTTTTGATGAATGAAACCATTATAGTCACTCCATTTCCATAAGAGAAAATGCTTGCTGGTGTACACTGGAGTCACGAATAATGACTTTCAGGTTTTCTACTGGACAGGGGGACACAGCACATGCGTGTGCTTAGCTCAAACTCAGTACGAAGTACATTTTAGCCAACATGGCTGCTACGGTCTCTGCACTGTTTCTCAGGTGGCCTGAGACATTGCTCAGTGCCACTGCTTCATCAGCATCGCATTAGCTCTCTAATACTAATTCACCCCAAAAAGCCCTTGAAGGGTTCTGTTGACTAATGAGTTCTACTGTCCTGTTTGAATATGGACATTGCGACCAGTTGTGACCCTGTCCTTGTAACTGTCATTAGATTAACCCACTGAATTCTGCAGCCGGACTTGGGGAGTGTGCAGGTTTCTGACCGCCGACAGATCCGGTCAGCAGTGGAGGAGTCACGGCCCTAATGATGAAGCGCAGTCCAGGACAGCAGTGCGTTGTGATCAGCCTTGGGTGTGTGTCTCGCTTTCAAACCCAGTGCGCCTGTCCACTCTGCTCTTTCAGTGCTCTCTCCTCAATGTGAGAAACGGCAGCCGGGGACAGGCCAAGGCAGGACAGCAGGAAAGATAAGAGGAAGGACATTTGGAGGAGGGGGAGACAGGTGAAGGAAGAGGGGGAAGAAGTACATGTGTACGTCTGTGTGTGTGCACGTGTGTGTTTGTGTGTGTGTGTGTGTGTGTGTGTGTGTGTGTGTGTGGGGGTCAGGTGTTACTTCCAACACAGCTGTGAGCTGAGGTGTTAATGTGTGATCAAGCAATGATGTTGAGTGGAGCTCTTTAAGGATAATGTTCCTTTAATTCCGACAACCACACAGAGAGAGCGAGCGCCTGGGAACAAGAGAACAAGAGCATGCAGTGGAACGCATGCATCTGCACATACCTGTCCGTTTGCCTGGGAAAGAGGGTGTTTAGCAACGGGTGTTTGTGTCAGTGCCTGTGTGCGGGTTGTTTTGCCGGCTGGAGGAGAAACACGAATATACTGGGCCAGGCTGGATTTAGAGATGCAGTTTAGAAATTAATAATGAGCCGCATAATGTATTACTCTCCATCTCGCAGAGCAGTTTCACCCAGACATAACGACAGAACACGTGGGCTTCGGCAAGCTCACTTTTCTCATCTCCAAAACCCAAATCATTTCTCCTTCATTTTCCGAGCGGTGGGGAGAAGGAACGGAAAAGAGAAGAGAGGGGGTTAAAAAGAAGGGACCGTCAAAATGAAAAACGGCCACCCGTTTAACATCTTCTTTCCGGGGCACAGCCAGGATTTATTGGATTTTTTTATTTTTTTGGACCCAGAGAGTTCAGCAAAATGATGGAAATAATTTCCTCATAACCTCAAGCACATGTTTAATGTCAGATCTAATCGTTTTCCACACCGAAATATATTAAAAAGCAGAATGTATATTCAATTGAATAAATTCGGATTTTTACATGTTTCGTTTATAACCCAAGGGATCCTGCCCGTATAGAAGCACCGGCTAAATCTCTCTCTTGGGCACACCAATCATACAGAACATACAAGCAGCCGTTTCGGTGAGGGAAGTCTAAGAAATGTCCTGCTCTCTCATTTCTCTGCTCCTGTCCAAAAGACCACGTCACAGACACTTCAAGACCAACAATTCGCCACAAGACCAACAGTCGGCAGTGTAGCATATCTGTAAGGAGCAGGACTTGTAACCGAAAGGTTGCCGGTTTGATTCCCCACTGGGGCACTGCTGTTGTACCCTTGGGCAAGGTACTTAAATTACTTCAGTAACTATCCAGCTGTATAGATAACATTGTAAAAAAACTGTAAAGGATGTAAATCACTCTGGATAAGAGCATCTGCTTAATGCCAGTAATGTAAAATATAGAAATGAGTTCACATGCAGTGCTCTGTGGGCACAAGGTGTTCTAGGAAAGTTACCCTACACTGCATTGACCTCCCCATGTGCCCTATGTTTGGTCAGACAGCCAATAATGTCAGACATCCTATTTTATCTCAGATATCATTACTTTACATTATTGGCATTTAGCAGATGCTCTTATCCAGAGCAACTTACATCAGTGATAGTTTTTTACAATGTTATCCATTTATACAGCTGGATATTTACTGAGGTGATTGTGGGTTAAATACCTTGCCCAAGGGTACAGCAGCGCCCCAGCTGGAATCGAACTGACAACCTTTCAGTTAGAAGCCCTGCTCCTTAACCACTATGCTGCACTGCCAACCAGTCAGTGTAACATACCTTGATCCAGGTACCTCTACATCCCCCGAGTCACGATTACACCAACCGCTGCCCTCCACAGTGCGGTGGTGCTACGAGTTCATGTTGCAGGGGCCGGAACCGGTATATCCCTCGCTAAATGAATTTAGGTATGTATATTTATCATAGCAGAGTGTCACCTGCAATTAACTTGTGTACTAGCTGAGACATGAAGCTGAGCATGTGATAAAAACAGTTTTTTCCCCACTGTGTTCACCTGTGCTTGCTGGACTGACACTGCATTCAGCAGCTGAGAGACTGAAGTACTATACATAAAATTGCCACTGTTTATCACCACATGTGGCCAACCAACTTGTTTGCTGTCCTGTTGTAACAGAGGGAAGGGGTATGTAAAGTATAACTGCTGGGGTGGTGGTAAAATTGTGTGTACATTGGATTGAAACTGGATGAAAGGATGGATAATATCATAAAAAAATCTGCTGCTGCTTTTTTGGTGAATTTCCAAGTTAAAAACTTAATGAAAGAGGACTGATCATCGAGGATGATTCTGTGCTCTTTTACATTAAAAATAATAGGCTGTAATGCATAATATGAAGTATATGGTAACAATAAATAAAGCAATAAATTCTGAACATATTTCGTACGACAGAAAACAATAAAGGACAGAATGGTAATCTGACAATATACAATTACAGTACAATAACCTGGCATTTAAATGTTTAAATAAGCCCAAGATCAAGATCTGATCAAGCATTCTGTAGAGAGGAAAAGGCTTTCAAGTTACTCAAAGCATCCTTCAGGTAAGGTAAGGAAGGCACACACATAGGGCCTGATGACCGATGTCAAACACCAATGTCTACAAGAAATCCACTGATGTTGAGTTCCTTAGAACAGGAAAGTGGCATTAACTGCCCTAAGGTCAGCTGGGTCCTCCACAGAATGGCAAACTCACTGCTGTAGGTCTGATACCAACTAGGCTGAAACATTGAATAATTTGTAAGATGGTACTTATGCTACTACACAGTAGAGATGATAAGAAATCCAACTGCAGGTAAACATTAGCAAATGTCACAGTGTTTTCTCTTTGTTTGTTAACAACCAAGCCATCAGCTACCCTTTATTTTCTTGACCCCAACTCTTGTACTCCACTCCGGTTCCAAAATACAAATTCCACCCTGCAAATGAAATGCTTGGCAGATAGTCTCAAATCTAAATTGCAATTGGATGAGTAGTATAATGATGTTAATTTAAGAGCAAGTTCATCCGCCTCCTGATTCTGAATTACCTTCCTCCCACTCTCACTAATGAAAATTAAACTTTTATTTTTAACTTTTTGTAACTTCAAACAAAATTGATTGATGACAGGCAAACAAATGCATTTTGATTGACATGCCACTCCATTTGACCTTTATAAGCACCAGCATGTGGTCTCTTTAATCAGACTGTGCAGCCACTACAAGCAAAGAAATTCAGCCCCTCAGGTACTTTCAACAGACTGTTACAAACAGAGAGTAATACTTTCTGACATTTAATCATGAAATTAAAATATCTGTGAAATATATTTGACTATGTACAAAAATGTTTAATACATTGAAAAGATATCAGTGACTACTGCTTTCATGTACTTGTACATGCTTTAATAATATATTATAGTGTGTGCTGCCTCTGGGTTTTGTTTCGGTTAGACATGGAGGAAGGAGTCTGGGACAGGGGACTGCAGACAGAAAACATTTATTCCTTTTTAAGAAACCCCATAATCTGTGCACCCCCAAGTCCTTTATTGACCTACTTGCGGCAGAGGGCACAGGGACACTGAACTAACAGGAGTGATGGGAGCTGTGTTTACTACGAGCAGAAGGCTATGCTGTGCACACAGGTGGAGGGAAGAGAGACACTGCAGTGTGTGTGTGTGTGTGTGTGTGTGTGTGTGTGTGGCTGCTGTCAGTAGTGTCAGTAGCCCACAAATGAGAGCACAGAGAGAGACAAGACTCAGCTTGGGCCCAGAGGAAACAGGTCTCTAAATCTGACTACCCTTCAGGGTTAATCTAGAAACATGATCATATGATTTTATTCCACTGAATATTCGTATTCCTTCCTGTACTGCCACACTGTCTAGCCTTGATCAGCCAGACACCCTGCCATTTCCCTTCTAATATTCATTGAGTAACTTTGTAACTTGGCTCTGTGTGTGTGTGTGTGTGTGTGTGTGTGTGTGTGTGTGTGTGTGTGTGTGTGTGTGTTTGGAAGCTGAGTGACTTTAGTAGGGCTGTAGAATTTTTCATTAGTTACGTCCCAGGGAGCAAGAACAGCGTGAGAAGGGGCCAAATAAAGCAGTCAAATACTTGTCAAAAATAAATAACAAAAAATAAAATAAATAACAAGTCACATGTTCTGTATTTGGAATGAAAATTACCAAAAAAAAAACAGAAAAGAAGTCTCTGTGCGTCAGAGGGACGCTGTTATGATGGCCGGTTACACACCGCAGTTGCTGCATGGCTGAGCGCAGCTCAGAGCCTGTTAATGACACGCGTCCTGATTCAGGGTTCAGTGCTCTAACGAGCCGCGGCCTGGCGCCACACGTCCGGCGAGCTCCCGGGAGCCCCTCAGAATCCAACCCAAAGCTCATTTGGCCTCGGTGCGTTTTCTCTCCCCTGGACATTAGCTGGCTGGTGGGCATGAATAATACAGGAGGGGACAGGGGACCGCATACCCGGCTCGGCGACTGTTGCCAGTCACAGTACATTATGACTGCTGTGGGAGCAGTCCCCCGCCCCCCTCTCCGTCCGCTTCCATTCTGTCTCGGAAAGGCTACAAAGCCTGCTACCCTTTCAAGTGTTCCCTCTGCCCTTGGTGTGCGTCTGTGTAAGCTCCCCAGGACGCGTCGCTGACAGCGGAGCAACACGGCAGCCGCGTGAAGCTCTCCCCCGGCCCTTGGAGCCGGCCCTGGCGCTCGCCGTCCCCGGGTTCGGCGTATCGGTCACGCTCGCGGTGAAGCCGCAGGGGTGCGGTGAGGAGGGCGGAGCGTTTGCCAGTCCGGAGAGGGAGGGGGGAGTGTGCCAGCACTGCAGCGGGCGTTTAAAACGGGCATTCGGTGACCCCTGAGAGCGCGGGAGCCAGGGGTTACGGCAGGCCTCTCCGGAGGGGACGAGGGCAGAGCGTTGCCCGTCCGGAGAGGGAGGGAGGGGCGTGCCAGCACTGCAGCGGGCATTAAAACGCCGACTCCGTGCGAAAGCCGCTGACCTCTGAGCGAGCGGGGGGAGCCGGGGCCACGGCGGGCCTCGCCTCGGACGGGGGGGGTCGAGGGGAGATTAGATTCATTTGATGGAGGAGCAGAGTGATGCCCCACACAGCCGCTGCTAATTAACGCATGTAAATGGGCAGGGCTGGATGGTATTTGAACTGCGACTCTCCGCAGGGAGATTAAAACCCCCGTTCACACCGCGCCCGCGCCGGGGGGAGATTAAGTGTCACTCTGCGAGCGTGTGCGTGTGCGTGCGTGTGCGTGCGTGCCCCGTGAGCGTTGCCGTGTTTTTCCGCACTCGAACCCTCCGAAGTAGCTCCGGCAGAATTGGCGGGGACGTGGCGCACTCTCTGGCGGGAAGGGAATGCACGGTAACCGCGCGCACTCCGCTCTTAAGATGACTCCAAATCGACAAATCTCATTTCCGTTTGAAGAAATCCCCTCACCGCCCATCGCACGCCCGCATCTGTGTGCTGGATGTGACAGTCCCCGGGATTACTTTTGTGGTGTCAGCGAGGGATACGGGGGGGGGGAAGGGAGGAAGGGGGGAGATAGAGAATGAAACGGGACTCGCTTCTTTATCTGTAATGGATAAACTTGTATAACTGGAATGCACAATACTGCACACTGTATTGCTTGTTCTAAGTATAGCAAGATCCCTATCAGGGGGCAACGTGTCGCAGCTTATGCAATAAGCTGTGATGAATGACACTCTCCTCTGTAGTGCTTTTTTCGCTCCCGCGTTTGGGAAAATATGAAAACATGCATTAGTTTAGAAGCTGAGTGGCAGGTCTTAATCAAATCAATGAGAGGCCACTTGAAATGGCTTGTTATCTTAACGAGAGGTAAGCAAATAGCTCTGGAGCCTTGGAAAACTGCTCTTTTAAAGCCCACTGCACAGGGTAATCAGGAAGGTAATTTATAACCTGTATTTTCTGTTCTGTTGGCAAATGGACAGGGTGTGTACAGGGAGGAGGGGAGGGCTGGATGAGGGGGGGTATTATGTCATTAAAGGAAGGTAGAGCACTGATAATGCACTTTGGCCAGTTTTAATGTGGAGATCAGAGCTCCCCCTTCAGCTTCAGATATGGTCTTCATATTATTGAGTTTTATTAAGTGAAATAAACTGTGAGTGGCTCCATTTTCTAATTCCAGCCTCTAATGAAGATTTATGGCAGGCAGTGTTAAATTATGGATGATTTACGTATTGGAGTGCAGAGACAGGGAGGGAGATCTGCCTGCCGAAAAGATTTGTATCCCAACCCCCAGAGCCCGGTGGTCTCCTGGTTATCGCGCAGGGTGGTATGTTGGCATGTTCCGACTGAATGTGTGCCTGTGTATGTAATTTTGGAGGTCAGAACCCACAGAGCCAGTTTTGCTTTGAGCTTGCTGATTGTCCCCTGGAGTCCTTACTTGCTGCTGTCTGGGTATATGATCCATCCCTCTTCCCCCAAACCCCAATTTATGTGCCTGTCACGTGTCCAAACAGGATGATGTGGGGGACATGTGCTCCAAAACACTACAGCACACTCTGCTCAGAGCAGTCTTTGCCCTAACAACTATGGTGCTACAGAGTGATGCTGGGAGTGTGGAACCATCCTGAGGAGTTCCTAAATGCAGACACATTCACCTCTACATCCAAGCAGCAGTCCTTTCCTTAAATTATTGTCACTTATCAGATGCGACTTACATAGATTACAATGTTCACATGTTATCCATTTATACATGGATGTTTACTGAGGCAACTGTGGGTAAAGTACCTTGCCCAAGGTTACAGCAGCAGTGCCCTAGCGGGGAATCAAACCAACAACCTTTCGGATAAAAGGCCTGCTCTTTACCATTATGCTAAACTGCCGTGCCTGACCTACCACAGTACTGGAGAAAGACAGTCCAGGACACGCTGGGTGGAGTAACTCCATTAGCCTGGCTGCTACCCCTGCCAAGGAGGAGGTGATGGAGGAAGATCATGGCATAGAAAGGGGATGAGAGGGGGAGTGGGGCCACTGGCAGACAGTGGTGGAAACAGCTCCGCAGCGCAGCGACCCAGGCCAGGCACCACCCACCAAAGACAGCCCTGTAAGCTACAGCTGCTGAATCCCTGCTCACTGTGGCCTTTCAGAAATTGTGACATTATCACAAGCGGTTCTGCGGAGTACGGTTCAGTCCACAATGCCACAGCTGAACGAGTCATGATTCAGTCTTACCCGGGAGAGAACCACGAAGGAACAAGGGCGTGTCTGTGTGCCTGCCTAGAGGAGACATAATAAACCTTCATAAAAACCTGCCTGGTTTATGAAATAAGGGCAAAGGAAAAAAGTAAGGACGACACACAGATGAGGAAAATGAAGCACAACATGTGCAATAAAACCACCTGTTTGCAACCTGCTTAAGAACCGCACACTGAGATCCACGTCCAAAAGCACCATGTTGGGCATTCATTCCCCTGTTTGGCAGGAGAGCCCCTGTGTTCCCCGTCTCAGTTTCTGGAAGCTCTGATATGGATACGTCTGCACTGGCTCCAATCGCTGCTCTTCCCACCACCCTGTTCCACTAATTGAGTTTGCCGTCTCCGGTTTGTGAATCGATTACTTTGCTTTGGTTCCTTAGATTGGTTGCTCTGAGAGCAGAAACAGGGGAAGGGGTGGTAGTGGGGGTGGGTTCTCAACCCTTAAAAAAAACAGACGCCCAAATGAAATCAGGTGAAATCGTATCGGGCCGCGAGGGCTGTGGAAATGCACAGGAGGAGACCTGAGGGTGAGGCAGGGAGACGCTGGAAGAGGGGTCTCTGTGGAACAAAGCCGAGAACTGCCTGTGCTTGGAGCACTGTCGGAGGGCCTTACGCGGGCTCCTTACCAGATTCTGTGGAAGGCCTGCAGCAGCGAGACATACTGTACAGACAAAACATGTTTTGGTTACAGTCCAGTCCTCACAGCATGTTGCGAGAGATATGATTGAAGGAGAGGCGGGGGAGCAGCGGGAGGCAGCGTAAAGGTGAGGAACAGGCCAGCGTGCACGAGCCTTACAGCAAGACAGCGAGACTACAATCAGCACGCCGATGTTGGGTATTATTTTCTGAAGCGAATGTGCGCTTTTGCTGTCTGTTCCTCCGGGAGGCCCGGCCCCGGCCAGGCCCCTGTGACCCTGATCCTGTTGAACCTCTGTGGTCCCTGCGCTTTAACCTCTGCCCTGCCCAAGGTCGCCGACATCGTTAGATTGACAGCAACTCAAACCGCGTTCAGTCAAATGCAACTCTGGCCGAGCGTCCTGCAAACTCCCGGCGGGCTTCCAGTACGTCAGCCCCGAGCACCGTGGTCAATTCGGCGTGAGATGGCTTTGACGTTGGCAAACTCCATTAAAATTGCATCCATTAGTCGATGAACTGATTGGAACCCGCGCGTCGGCCGGTGTACTGTTTCAGCCCCGTCCCCACGCTCACGTACACACGCTGCCGCTGAGGCATCATGGGATTTCTGGGAAAGGTCATCTGAAGGTTGTTAGCCCAGCAAAAGCAGAAAAGTGCTGATGAATTAGTGATGGCATTGTTCGTACTGAGGTCCTCGCGTGCACAAGATGTGCCGTTGCCCCTCCCAGAGTTCCCAGCCAGAACCCCCCAAGCCCCCCGCTTCCTCTCCACGCTCACATCAACTTCTCCTCTCGACCACAAGCCCATGTCAAGTGATGTGTTGACGTGCCATTAACCGGAAAGCGGGTTTAATTTTTAATCGCGCGGGTCATGAAAAAATGAAGTTCTACGGTAGGAAAAGGGCGTTGGCAGTTACGGTGGGCTTGTTTTTCGACAGGACGGGAGCATCGCTCTGTTGTTCTGTCTGCCTGCCTACCCTTACATCCGTCTGTCTGTCGGCTCCTGTGTTTATACGTGTAACAGCCCGTGCAGCTCTGAAATATTAATAGTCCTTCAGAGAATTCGTGTGTGCTTCTGTGAGAGAGAGAAACTGGGAGCTCCTGATGAAGAGACAGAGAGAGAGAGAGATTAGCTCTGTATAATGAACAGGCTGTTATTGTCTAATCTTTGAATCTAAGAGTCAGTGCTATGGCTCCTGGGTCATGTGGATGCTGGCTTAAGGGTCAAGGGTCACATAGCCAGCCCTTAACAAGATGTTTCTGCTGCCTCTTCTGTGGGATATCAATCTGCAGGCTGTTGAGTGCTTTGTTCTGCACGGGGCAAGAGTCGGGGTCATCCCGACTGATGTGAATTAGAACTACCACCACAGTCAGAAAATATGCTTAAAATTAATGTATAACACTTATTATTAACACCCCCAAAACCTTACTGGAGGGCCAGTTTAGTTGTTCTTTTGTATGCCAAAAGAGTTTTTCATGACAAAACATTTCCATTATCCCATCTCACATACTTTTAAGTATTTTATCAGCTAATGTATTTCCAGTGATGGGATGTGGAATATACATATACTCTTGTGCATCTTGCTAAAGACAGGTGAGCGCGATGGACCTTTTCTGACACTGCAGATGCAGAGGTGTCGGATTTCGCAGGTTCTGCTTTCCATTCACACATACAAAAAAAAAAAAAAGTTTCAACGCTTTGAATGACTGTAAAAGGGGTCAAGTGTGACTTCTCTTAAGTGAGCTTACTGGCAGATATCAGGAGTGAGGCTTCAGTGCTGAAGCATTATACATGTGATCTTATTATCATTAAGAACGTGCGGAAGTGGTTGGGAGCTCAGTGGCGATGCTCACGTTTTTAATACTCCTCACTTTCCTTGCTTTGAAGAACCCCTGAGATGTATAATGCTGGCTTGTGAGAGAGAGAGAGAGAGAGAGAGCCTGGCAGCTCTTATCCTATATTTCCTCATCGTGAAGATGGTGGGGGACTCCCAACGGGCCGTCTGGTCCCATTTGCAGAACTCCTCCTGGCCTCTTTAATCCTTGTTCCTGCGCCGGAGGGGGGGCTCACGCTACCAGACTGACTCTGTGCAACATTAATCACCTTGCTGCACAAGCCGCTGTACTCATGTCAGCCTGGTCCTTACAGAGGGCCCGGCAGAGGCCCCACCAGCAGGACCTGTTGTACCGGGAGAGAGAGGAAGCTCTCGGTTGCACGGCATCGCCGCGGGGGGCGGCTAGAGGCGCTACGGGTTCGAGAGACCCCCCCCCACCACCACCACCACCCCCAGGGGTCACAGAGTCCCAGAGCAGACGCTTCACGCATCTCAACGCCCCGTTTCGGCTCAAAAACAGCGCAAACGGGACCCGAGAAGGAGCCACTGGCTCCAGATAAAAGCGGCGGCTGACTGAGCTCCAGCTCTGTCTCTCTGATCAAGCCGCTGCGGCGCGGGGCCGAGTCGACAGATTATTCACAGCGCGGGCGCTTCCGTCTGTAATGAAATGAAACCAGCCGAGAACGTTCATCTCAGATAGGACCTGCGGTTTTTTTTCTTGTTGCATGGTATGTGACGTTAATGTGTGCGTGCGTGTATGTGTGTCTGTGTGTGTATAAGTCATGCGCATACACACATGCACGCATTTTTTTCTTTTCAGTTTTTTCCTTAAATAAATAACTGTATCACAGCAGACACGACACCGTTCACAGTTGTCTAATGAAGTTATCTACGCTTGTTAGACTACAGCCGGCAATGGAGAGGGTGATATGCTGCCGTTTAATGAAAGAGGAAAACAACACAAGTGCAACAATTAATTCCAGCTTTTCTCTTTTTTTCCTCCCTACCCCAGTTCATTCAAATGTGATTAGCTGTAGTTTAATTTGGGCAGGAATGCTTAATACCGTCCTTTACACCGTGCTGTTTGGCGCTTCGCACAGCAGGGTTATTTGTTGAGGCGATCAATATAACATCAGTATAAGCACAAAGGATACAAATTGATCCAAATGAGCAGCTATTTGTGTATGTAATTTATCCACTGTCAATTACTCATTCCTCCCACTGTATTTATTATTCATATCTGGATACGATTCAAACTAATGAAAATGATTAAGATTACGGAAGATTGCAGAGAGTTAAAACCGTATTGATTTTTTTTTTTGTTGTTGAAACCGGGTTTGTGCTCAACCCATCTGTCTTCTTTGCACAGACAGCATCTGTACAGTTGAGTCCAGCCTCCCTGTGTTCCTACCCTTTCTCATTGCCCTTTAGCAGACTGTTAACCAGGAGCTGTGGAGCCTGTCTGCTAAACTCCAAATGAATCCGGCCGTCTTGCTGGTTTAATAGTTTTCTAAATTTCTCCAGTGCTCCCCCTGCCTCTTCACAACCGAAATAGACCTCACCTCAACCCCCCCACCTCTCAACCTGTCTCACCCCCACATCCTCTGAGATGTAGGAGAGGGGAAAAAAGGAAATGAAATTCAATTGAAGCTGAAATGAGGGAGAGGAGGACTGTATAGAGAAACATGAAACTTTGATACCAACACTTTGCGCTTTAATAACATTAGACACACGCACCCGCGCGCGCGCACACACACACACACACACACACACACACACACACACACACACATTAAAAGAGAGAGATGGAAGAGAGGAAAATGAGAAAAGGAAAGCAAAGGAGGCAACAAGAGTATCTGAACATGTATCTCTGCTAACCCTTTGACACGTGGGCTCTAAATTGTTTTGCCAGGCCTCTGGAGAGTGACTTTTAAGCATGTGACAAAATAGCACAATATTCTTCTTAAAGTGCCGTATTAAATTTTATTTAATTTATTGTAACTGTCAAGTTCATTTTATTACAAAACTGTAATGTCACTGTTCCAACAGTTTAAATGTCTCAAAACCAAATAAGGTCATCTTGGGAATCAAGATTTGATATTGTTCACAAAAAATGTCCACAGTGGTCACGACTGGGATCTTAATGAAATTCGTTTGGTGCCACATTAAAAAAGAGAGGGCAGCACACAGAAAAGTGGACAGCTAGCTAACTAGCAGTAGCTATCTGTTCTCACAGATAGGTTATTATATCTAGCAGTCTTGATAACTAGCTATACCCCCAGTTTTGTCTTCCTTGACAAGTTTATTTCATTTATTATCATTATTAACCTGCTTGTCATTTTACATCACTTGTACCGCTGTGTCTGCTAAAACAATGAAGCAGGGAAGATGGTTTAAATGGTATAAACCGTTTCTGACACAGCACTGTGGTGACCTTCCAGGGGAGCAGTCAACAGTGTACACGCAAGTGCAGCCACGCATGTCAGAGCTGATAAATTGAAAATTGTTCTTTCGCTCGTAACAAATTGAAAACGGTTGTTTTGAACTTCACTTCCATATTACCCTAGAGTCTAAAACGTGATAACGCAGGCTCTGAAACGACGTCAAGAAACAGAATTACGTACAGGTTAAGTGTGTGGTTTAACCTTGGTCGAAGGGATGGAACAAACAAACCGAGCCCCACTCTGGTTCCCTCAGATAGGGAGACAATTAGAAACCGAGCTGACGGGTTGGGTTTCCACTTCCATTGGCGCTGCCCTCTAGGACAGAGATTTTAAATGTTTCTGGAAAACTCCCCCTGATCTGGGTAAATGCGGTGCAGTGGGATGAGCCCTGTAGCCCCGTGGCAATGGGGGTCCCGGGGTGTCAGAACTCTAAATGGGGTGAACCGTCCTTTTTGTGTGCCGTGTGAGTCATACTCATGGCTCAGCAAACAGCGTGAATTTCTCCTCCGTCCGCCGGGCCTCGGAGCCCGTGGGCATTGTTGTGTGTGGACACAGTTTAGTTATTTATTTCATCAGATCTCCTCGGGGGAAAGGAAGTCAGAAGCTGTTGGTTATTTTGTTATATTGTTTGCATTTTTAATCTCTCTCTTTTTTTTCGTTCTTATCCTCTCTGTGTTCATTCATCCCCCTGGATCCTCTAATGAAATTAAATTCTATTGTTAGGACAGCCTTTGCAAGGATGATTTTTGTTGTGCCTCCCCTTCTACCTGGTGTTCTGTTCCTCGCTTTGTTTCTATCTCACTCTACACGCACCAGAAAAAAAAAAAAAAACCCTCTCCTGCCCCAGTCCCACACTGAATTTCCCACTCAGCCTCGCTAACAGACCCATTAACCATACGGTTTCGATGATGGGTTGCAGTCACACTGCACCTTTCATGGATCTCAAAGCACTTTACCTTGAAGGGGGCTCACCACAGTCAACATCCTCACCCTCAATCAACACCCACCTGCTTTTGTCTGTGTTTGTTTTCGAAATATAATGGGAGAGCGAAACATCAAATCAGTCCTACTGTGCATGTTTCCCCACCATTCATTTGAAAAACAACGCTGGCCCGCTCCCTCGGTGCAGTGGACACCATATTCTTCTCCGTTCCCACAAAACAGCTATTTTTTAAGGGGGAAATCCAGCAGAGCTTCACCAACCTTCATTTTATCTTCGGTGAAAAGTAGGGTCTATCATTTTCTTTTAATCCTCAGACAGAAGTAAAGCCAGCCTGGTGGTGCATGGAGCCCAGACCGTGCCAGCGTTCACAGACCTGTACATCACATTATGAAAGGGAATAAAAGGGCTGAGTTAATTAGCCTCCCCTTTATCGGAGGATCACATGGGCCCCTCTGAGCACCTTTCCCACGGATCCGCCCGACGCAGCCTCGAGGGGTGAATTAATAACGTGCCTCATTGATACGGAATCCTCAAAATGCGGGACCGCTAGAACGCTGAGCGCTGATTTGTAGTTTCGGCATGTAGGCGGACGCCAGCCGACTCGGCAAGAGACTCCTGCAATCACGCTTCATCTTCAAAAAAACAGTTTGAAATGTTTTTTTTTTGTCTTTTTTTAATAAACCAGTGTAATTTACAAAGGATGAATGGTCATGGCTTCTTCGGCCTTTTTTCTGAGTTCAGCTCAGTGGCTGACAATGTATTAGATGTGTGGCAGCATCTCTGTCTTTTGCTATCAAAGTAGCATTAATGTTTCCTATTACCATTGCACTCGCTAATGTCTTTGCTGAGGTGAGAAATATATCAATACCAGGATCTGCCATTGATAAAACTGACTAATTACCATCTAATTAGCCAATTTACTTATGCTGAGCTCCTCACAGTCTTATAACAATGATTGCTTTCATACTAATGTTCTTTTTTTCAATAACAGTTGATTGTGTACTGATTGTCACATAATCAGGAATTAACAACATATGCATGTTATTGTATTTCAGACAGAAAACAGTGACGACTAAGGACAAGCAAACTAAATTTTTTATCGGCAATTATTTCATTTGAAGCGTTATTCCATTTTTAAAATGTATTCATACGGTAATAATAGTAATATTATTGGAAAAGTGGTTTCAGCATCACAATGAAAAAATTGTGCATAATTGTGGAAAACAGAGTGTAACCTAAATACCGAGCAGCCCATGTCTGACCTATAATGAAGCCGTGTCCACGACAACTTTCCAGCATAAGAAAGGATGATGACGATACAACCCAGGGGTCACTGGATAAAACAAATGCCGGCAGAACCATCTGGAAGGCACTGGCACTTTATTACTAAAGTGAATCTGATAAAAAGAAATCGACCGCCCTGGCGATTATCATACTCCATTAGATGTGACCCTTGGTTGGAGGCGCAGTGCCTGTCCTAAATCTGAACTCTCCAAGCGGATCGGGCCCTGTGTTGTGCCGAGCGGGGGGCAGAACCAGCCTGAGAAAAGTCAGCCTCAGAGTGATGATTACGGACAGCTTTCGGAGAATATTCCAGGTCAGCTCTCCCTCCTTGCAGATTTGATGAAATATTAATGAGGCCCTTTTTTCTCTTTTACACCATCCCCTCTTCCTCTCAGTTCAGCTCATCTTAAACTCTCCTAAGACATAACAGGAGGGGGGGGAGGGAGGCGAGGGTCACTCATTAAAGGTACACCTCAGGTGGGGGACACCAAGAAGGGGACAAACGCACGCAAAAGAGAAGAACCGCGTATGTGCGTGTGTCTGTGTCTGTATGTGTGTATATATGGATGCGTCTATGTATAAAATGCATGCACGGCGTCCATTCATTCATTTATTGCTAGTCTTGTATTTATTTTGTATGTATTTATTCATTCACCCGTTTGTTCATTTATATTTAATTTGTACTGGTTTTGTCCTCCATAGTGCTGAGGCGTGGAGCGTGTGTGTGTGTGTGTGTGTGTGTGTGTGTGTGTGTGTGTGAGAGCACCCCTTCGAATCACAGCTATTTCTGGACCTGCAGTTTGGAGATCCAGTTCCAGCTCTTGCGAGATTCCAGCCTAGATTGATCAGTGTTTTGTGAAGAGCAGCGGGTGTGATGGGGCAGACAGAATGGAGGAAATGTAGAAGAGCATGATAATTGAGCTTATGGACCATGCGCCATGGAGAAGAACAGGGCTACAGGGCAGGATGATTGCGAAAGGGTGGGCCGCAGTTTAACACTGTCAGCACTGGTTACTGCCACCCACTATTGTCATTACACAGACACATATGCACACACGCACGCGATGCTCCGGGGCTGAGAGAACGAGTGTGCATTCTTCCAGTTCAGAAGGAACAGCTGGTAGAACGGAAGGGTGGACAGGCATATGTGGTGATGGGGAGGGGGGGAGGGGTACCACTTCTCTGAAGAAGTTGAGATCATCTGTGTCACCTGACTGATCAACCCACGATTGGTCAGGTGTCATGCAACGCTGTAACGGAAGTCTCTATGATCTGTGCACGTCTAATTTGTCTGACAAGGCTGCATAGGGGAAAGGCTTCACTGAATACACAATTTTTGAACATATATGTTTGTATGTATATGTGTATGTATGTATGCATATATAGACTTGTTGATGTAGCTTGACTGACGTATACAGTATCTTTTGTTTTGTATTTGTTTGTCAAAAAGAGGCTAGGTTTAGTCGATGCTAAAAATGAGCTAGTTTGCAGATTGTACTGTAAAATGATCGTTTGCTTTCAACTGTACTACCATTGCTTTGGAGTGTTTTTACATTGTGTCCCTGCCCATTTCCAATATGTGATTACATCCGACCCCCAGCTGTATCATTGGCTGTACCTTCCAGCTATACCTCAGAGAAAGCCTCGGCCCTCACTGCTGACTTCAGTCCTGCTCAGGTGCTAAGGCGGCCCTGCTCTCTCCCTTAAATCCCCGCTCATTTCGCCAAATGAGTTTTCCTCATTTAGTTTTCAGTCCCCTATTACTTTATTGGATGGTACATAGAGAGTACACTCACATCTCTGTTTAAACTCCTGGCCCCCAAATCCCAGATCTTACAATGCATGTAATTTATGTATTCAAATTGCATTTCCGAAAGAGGCGACAGATGGATTGAATTTTGCACTGCTCTGAGAATTAAAACGGAAGATTTTTCAAAAATGGCACAGACTACATAATGCCACACTGGATATAATGTGTAAGGTTAATAATATCGCTTCTTAGTTTTCAAACGAGGGACAGGCTTCGTCAGAGAATTCCGCCCTTCAGATCTGCATACCCCCCCCCCAACTTCAGGCTTCTTGCTTCGCAACTGTCATCTTTACCGCAACCTCTAATCCCGACCCTGTAATCTAACGTCAATACTTAATCTTAATCTTTGAACCTCTGTTCCAGTAATGTTTCTAGCCCTTAATCCCGCTCCTCGCTGAGCGCGTCTTGTCTGGGGCGTGAGATTCGCATGCGGGAAACGCCGCGTTAATGCGCGCGCTGTCAGATCAGAGGAGCCGATCGCATCACGCAGACGCCCCACTGAGCCTCCGGAGTGCGGACGACAACCGAAAACCGGCTGCCTGCGCACACTCTGAGAGCCTCAACGTGCGAGAGTCTCTCCCCCCTCGAAGAGCCATTTATGCAGGCTCACATGCGACGGATAGAGACGCCCACGCGTCTGTACGCGTCTTCTGTTTAGCGCCGGAATAACCGCGAAGCTGTGAGAATTCCCGTAATTACCTCCACGCTGTTGGATATCGCAGGGCTCTTTAATTGGTCAGCGATCGATACGGATTCCTGCCGTCTCACAGGCCTTTGTGTTGAGCTGTATGTTATTTTCATGTGTGTACGGTACTTATGCATATATAGAGAGGAAATGTCTGCTGAAACACGCTCCCCGCGGGTGCCAATCAGGGCCTCGGGTCATAACCTTAATCCAGTCAAGATTCAAGTAGTAACAGGACAAATATCAAGCAATTACAGTTCAACATGGAGATTACTGGGATCCCGCTGTAAACAAAGTCAATACTTTAAATAGGTCTTACTTACTCCTCCTTCACGGTAACACTAAACAAAGTGTAAGCTTATCAGATAACACACAATATGAAATGGAAACAAATGAAGGAGCATGGGTTGCACAAATGCTGACAGACTTTCACTATGGCATTTTTTTGTCTTATTTTTGTATGTTGTGCATTTCTGAACACAGCACACTCTCTCTCTCTCTCTCTCTCATTGCTGCTCTCATTATTCATTTTTTATTATTTATTTGGTAGACACCGTTATCCACAAGAACTTACAGGGCGTACAAATATATGGTGCAGAATACAAATGGGAGACAAGTGCTCTGCTGCTGCCTAAAATGCAACACAGAGCCATCTTTTCAAATGAAAACATCAATCCACGGATGTAGCGGTTCCGGTATTAATAAAAATAGCTTGTTGTTGGCTATCAGTACAAATAAAAAACACCCCTGTGATCCCTCTGTTCCTGGCCTCTGTGCAGCCCAGGTGAAATACTGTAACTATCTTCTTTTCCTGGGCAAGGCTGCATCTCACAGAAGAACAGGCTCAGTGGAGTGTTTAGGTGCTGGGGCCACCACCAGTAAAAGAGGGACAGACAGAGTGACACGCCTCCAGTTCTGTGTTGCGTGTCCTCTATCTTTGACCTTTGTGAGGCTGTTTCACCTGCATCCCCCCCAACCCCCCCAGCCCCCTTCCCTCCCACCTCTTTTTCTTCCCTCCATTCTCTCCTGTCTTCTTTCTTATTACTCACGTGTTGTAGAACGTCTTATCCAGGGCAATTTTCATAGGGTACATTTCACACATTAGCCTTTTAAACAGCTGGATATTTACTGAAGCATTTGAGGCTAAGAGCCCTTGCCCGAGGGTACAATGGTGGCATGCCACCTCTGATACAGACCTTCCAGTCACATGACCAGACCCTCAACCACTCCTCCACGGGGCTACCAGCAGTTGACATCACTCTACCAGCTGTCTACATCAGTCTCTACCAGCAGTCTACATTAGTCTTTGCCAGCAGTCTACATCAGTCTCTATGAGCAGCATACACAAGCCTTTTGTTTGTTTCCTTTCCTCTGTATTTTTCTCTATATTTAAGTTTTCTCTTTCCTTTTTTCTTCCTCCATGTTTCTCTTTGCTATCCCATTTTTGTTCATCTTTTATCATGTGTGCAGCCTAGCAATCAGGAAAGGGTCTATTTTTAATTTACTTCAGTAATATGGTTCCAAGTGATGAAGTGCAAAAGACAAAGTTCCCATTATAAAATAATAAAAAACACAATGCGGTGCAGTATGGTTCTCATCTGTCATGCAACCCTGGCAGCGGAGGAAAAAACATCAAAACATAAGAACAACATATGGCGACTCGAACCGTGTAAAAAAATGAAAACTGCAACAGCAAGCATCTCCTTGAAAGAGCTACCTGACAAGAAAACGCTGTTCTTTAATCTTGGAGCAGCACTGTACTTCACTCGCTAATTCTGGATAATTTTCCATTTTACGCGTGTGAGTGTTTGTGTGTGTTGGAATGTCACATGCATGTGTGTTTGTGTGCGTACGTGTGCGTGTGTGAGCACGCCTGACTGTCTGCCCCTATGTGTGTGTGTGTGTGTGATAATGTCAGAAACATTACTCTGACGCTTTTAACAGAATCCAGTCTTCCTAAGCACGAGCGACGAAACAGACAGCCGTAACACACGCCCCACTCGGACTGCTGGAGAGGAGACAGAGTCCGTCTTTTCTCGGCCCGCCAGTGACAGGAGAGCCACCCGGCGCCAGTCCCCATAGTCGGTGCCTGGCCAGCGCCCCATTTCCACTGGCCACCCCCAGGCATGGCTGACACAAGCGGGGCCAGCTCTGTGTTCATCAAAACGCGCATTTGTGTTTCATGATCTTTCGGCGCCTGGAGCCGACAGACCACAGATTGAGTCTCCCCTCCTCGCTCCACCCCGCAGCCGTGCCCACTCGCTCTTCCCTCAGCGCTTTATCCGCTGAATGAATGAGACGGGAAATTCAAATTCAGCTCACCGTGCGTACGCATCAGCTGCCGGGCAGGTTATGCTTCACATACTTTCATCTTGGACACGAGTTTGTGTCTATCGCGGGTCATTGAAATACGTTTTGTTTTATTAATATCGCCCTTGGTTCGGTTCGGTATTATTTATTAATAATAAGTGCCCCCGGTTTGGTGGCCAGCTGGCTCTATTAGCTAACATATCTAAATCTAGCCACAGAGTATTTTCCGGTTAACACGTATCAGCAAGAAGGGAACTTTTGAAAATGATGATCCCGGCTTAAAGTTTTCAAGCCCCTTTAGCGAAAGGCTGCCTGCGTGCAGCGCGGTTTGGATACACCGAGCGCGCAACCGAGCCGTGTCAGCACGCTCGGGGCTACGCACAAGTGTACCTGCGATAACAGGGGAAACGTGACCTTTGGAATCCGCCGCACTGAGGTATGGGTGGAAACATTGCTTTAGCGACGGCCCCCCCTGCCCCGGGGCCCCCGTGGCACTCTGACAGATGGCATTTGGCGTCTGCTCTCAAATCAAAATAATTAGGACGGCACTTTTCTCGCGGATTCGAGGGAGACGGATTGTGACAGACGCAAGCGCTCAGCGGTTTTAAATGAGTCAACGGCCACATCCCAGCGCACACATTTTTCTTCTCCTTTAAACATCCCCATCAGTTTAGCCGATTTTAATCAATATTTTCATTAAATGGAAATGGACCTGGCTCGGAGGAAAAAGAGAGGGCCAGAATAAGAAAACTAAGCAAGGGATATGATCTATCTTCCTCTTTGGAAAGTGGTGAATCCTATTTTTTATTTTCTAAATGGTTTTTCATTTAGACTCAGGGGATTTAATTTCCCTGGTCATTTCATTTTAAATATATATATATATATATATATATATATATATATATATATATATATATATATATATATATATATATAATATATACACATATAAATATACACATATGTGTGTGTGTGTGTATGGGTGTGTATGTGTGTGTGTGTGTGAATGTAAAATTTATTTATTTTATTTATTTCCCCCAAACACGAAAATGATCCCTCCTGGCCATGGTTCCACAGGCTGCAATTTATTCAAATGGGAAAAGATTCCATCTGGAATTAAAAACCACTCAGCCACGGCCGATACGCCAGGCAGCAGTCAAACACCAAGACAATCAAAAAGACCCCCACACTTTTCCTAACCGCGGGTTTTCACACGGGCCGGTCTACGTATGCATTACATTTCACAGCGTATATCATTACAAACGGCATGACAACACCTGAGAGCGGAGGGGTGTGAGCGGGCAAGATCGTGCAGCTGGATAAGCAGACTTGCAGCCTTTTGCAAAAGGACTTGTATTCATTGATTATACACGCCTTTTTTTTTCCACTTGGTCTGTGATGCAAGCCCATGAAAGCATCTGACCCGGCTAGACATCTCTGAAGCCCATGTTTCCCTCTCCCAGCAGAGGCAGTGAAGGCTCTTATCTTCTCTCCTCACGGCTGGGAAACAAGGTATTTAACAGAGGGCAGGGAGGTCGGGTGTAAAGAAAAGATCTGCCACACGACGCACAGAGACCCTGATGAGGAAATTCATCAAACCCGCCAGCGTCCGTGGTAAAAAAAAAAAATTATCAGGCCATTTTTCTTATTCTTTTAAACAGAGTCAAATATTCAGATTCATTCAAATCCAGGCTGCAGGTGCACTGCAGTGCATCGAATGGCTGGCCAGTTCCCCACCCCATCGAGATCGTTACAGTCGGCCCTCTATCATCAGACTCTCCTGGAAAGCGTGTATGAACGTAGGGCCTTTTTTTTCGCTCTGTGCCAGGAGATGCTGGCAAGGTGTTGGGGGCATGCTCTGTTCTGTGGGTTCGTGTGTGCGCTCCAGGCCTTTGTTTCAAGTGATCACTAAATCACTGGAATTACCCGCTCGAGTGCCCAAAAGTGAAATTAGCCCTTCCGAAAAAGCTGCTTTAAAAAAACGATCCAATCGATAAAACACGCTCTTAGTCCGTGGCAATGAGCGATTTTGTACATAGAGCACAGACATAGTTTATGATTATGATCAACAGGAGGCATTCTGTCAACTTTTGCAATAACATTAACAGTAGCATCAGTTAACCCAGTGATATTATGTTGTTGAACCTGCACTCTGGCCTGGAATCTGCATAAGCCTAATGGGTTCCGGTTTAGCAAAAGAGAAGCCAGGCCTGCATGGTAAGCTAGTCCACAAATTAAATCAAACAGCTTCACATACCCATAAACACTCTTGAACATTAACCCATTTTGTAGCTGCTCCTACACTCCTGTCTAAGTGCTGGGACATGGCTCTACTGAACAGGTTAGGTTAAGAGTTGAGTCTAGTACATTTTTATACTATTTTCAAACTCCGTACCCTACGTATATTTCACTATCTGAGGTTCATCGCAGAAGAGGAGACAGCGGCTCAGATGTGGAGATCGCACACAAAAAATATCATCGCCCTTCAGCCGGGACTCACAGAGAACACATCTGAACCAGGGGTTCCCGCCAAGGTCTGGCTTTAATTTCACCTCAGGTGTTCGCCTTTTCTCTCCTTAGACGGATAAAAAAAGTCAAATCACCTGAGCTGCCGGGGTCTGAATGGTTTTCTGAACAAACTGTGACAATAAAAGCCTGCCTGGAACCCCCCCCCCCAGCTCAGCCACAGTGTTCCCTTTGTGAAGTGAGGCATGTTTGAGAGTGTCTCTTTCCTTTGTGGCGACGTGGGTGTTAAATATCATGCCTGCTGGCTGAAGCTACTCTGTTCACATGACCTTAAGATTCTGTACGTTCCCAGCATGGTTGGAGGCACTTCATAAGAACTGGAAGCATGTATGCTTATAAATGAGAGTTTTAGTCCTTTCAAATTATTTATATATATATCCACATGGTAAATGTTTCAGTATCACTGGAAAAAAACAGAAGTGGGAACAGTTAGTACTAGTAGTAATGTCTAGAAGTCGTAATACGCATTCATGGTATGATTGTCTTTTGTGTCTTTCTTGCTTGGACCAACAGACTTTTTTTTACTGCATAACAGTAAGTGAATAAATTATTCAAATCAGCTAACAAATAATGACAGACAGACAGACATACAAAGGGACAGACAGACAGTCATATACATAGATTAATGGATAGATAGATAGATAGACAGACAGACAGACAGACAGACAGACAGACAGACAGACAGGCAGGCAGGCAGATGGATGAAAAAATGCACGGCTGGTGTGCGCTTCCATGCGCTCCATCCATCTTGGCACAGAGAGGAAGGGATAAATGAGAGCATGAGGCAGCCAGTCAGCCTGAGACCTTCCCAGCTTTGCTAATAACTCCGCCTCCAGGAAGCTGCCTCTCTCTGGCTCAGCGTGAACACTGCTGCCCCTTGTCTGAGTGTCTGCATGCCAGAGCTGCTCAGGTAGAGCCTGTCACAGCGGGTCCTTAGGGAAGGGCGGCTGAAGTGTTACAGTGGGTGACACCAGACGCCTGTTGCATCGTGGCAAATTTGTGTGTGTGCGTGTGTGTGTATGAATGTGCGTGTGCGTGTGAGTGAGTGTGTGTGTGTGTGTGTGTGTGTGTGTGTGTGTGTGTGTGTGTGTGTGTGTGTGTGTGTGTGCGTGTGTGTGCATGTGTGTGTGTGTGTATGTGCATGTGTGTGTGCGTGTGCGTGTGTGTGGGTATGTATGTGTGTATGTGCGTGTGTGTGTGCGTGTGTGTGTGTACACAGACGTGACATTTCGCCAGAGGGAAAGAGCATGTCCACGTGGGCGCTTTTTTGGGAGCTGGGAGCTTCAGAGATGTCAGAAAATGCCTTAAAATTAGGAAAGGGAGGGGGGGCATGCCTGGTGTTTCTGTCTCTGTGCCACTGAAAACTTTCCCTGCCTTGATCTCTCTGCGAGTTTTCAGTACTGTATATACTGTATAGACGTTCCATCACTCGGCCATCTCTCGCATTCTGTCAAGCACGAAGACGCACTGTTCCTTCACCCCTTTCACTCTTGTCAAGTACGAAACAGCTCAAAAACCTCTCTCTCTCTCTCCGTGCAGACACTTAAATAAAACTTCATTGCCCTCCCTCCGTCTCACACCCTCTCCCAGTCCTCCAGCCCTTTAATGTGCTCTCCAGCCTGCCGTATGAGCAGGCCCCAGTGTTTGCAGTTTGTTCTGTTTATTCCTCAGCTCATTCTCGTCTGTCCCCCAGAGAAGCAGTGCCGTCCGGAGCCTCACGCCGGCCAAAGCCAAAAGCAAAAGAATAAACACAGGAATCATTTCAGAGAAAACGCCAGAATCAATCAAGAGGTACATTTACCAATAAACGCAAAAGTGAACAAATAGATAATTTAGAAATCAAAACTATTTCCTTTTTTTCCAGTTATTCATTGTCACTTGCTAACACGCTAATCCATTTTGTCAATCAAAACCCCAGCGGGTGGTATCAGAAAACACTGGTGAATGGACACTGTGCATAATTGTATTTGCCTAAATTTGGGAAAAGGGATATCGCTACCATTTTATTGTTAGCTACTTCACTAAAGATGTATGACTTTATTGATATAATTAAAATAGGCATCGGACATGATCAAGTCGATGGTCACTGTGAGCCTCTGAATTATGTTTGCTTTCTGGGCAAAGGATTTCCAGGGAAATTTCTTTTCTCTCCTATACAGATGTAAGGTCGTGTGGAGTAATGTCTTGGTTCCGGGGTTGAATACATGAATTAATGAAACCTTTAAATAATAAATGTGTATGGATTTTAAAAAAATAATGGAAACAAAGAAAAAAAACAAATATAATAACTTTAATTAATGCATTTATTGAACTTATTAACTTCTTTATTGGTGTATTTATTTATTAGCATGTATTACTCTTTATTCTTTTTTATTCTTTCATTGATTCATCCATTCATTTTTAATCTAGTTTTGTCCTCTGTTGGCCATAAAGACAGATAATAATAAGATAATAATAAAAAATAATAATAATAAGATAATCCACACCTTTGTTGTTTATTTCCACTTAACCACTTTCCCCTAACATATTCTGGCCGATGAGTTGTCTTTAGCATTGTACCAGATTATTAAACCATTATTTTTGCATCTTTAATTAGGCTGTCTAATGAGTGCTCAAGAGAGAAGCCTCAAATTCAGGTGGCATTCCTGTGATTGCAGCCTCTTCCACAAAGTTCTTTCATAATATGTAATTTAACAACTCCGCATTATATTTAAAGACGTCAGAAAATTAAAGTTTGCCAGAAAGTGCTGTATTTTAACTGAATATAAACCCATGCCAAAGGTGCCACTTAAAATGTGACATTTGACTTTTTTAAAAAAGGCAACATTCTAATTTACATGTTATTTCCTCTTCAGAAGAATTGGCTTGGCTATTTCCTCCTGAATCACTCTTACAGGTAGATTCCCGCATGCTTAATGCTTTGTGTGGTTTAATGGGAAACGTACAGCTTGGAGAAAAAGTCTCATCACATTGCACTCTCCCCTCTCCACGGTCTGTTTCTGAAAGTGAATGGCTAGACGCCATTTCCAAAAAGTTCTTAAAATGATATTAATGGTTATCTTCTTCATGTGAAAGGATTCCTTTGTAAAATGCTTGCTTGTTTTTCCAATACGAAACAGACATCCTAAGAGCTTCTTTGTGATCAGTGACTATGGGTAATCAGCAGAGAGGGGGATTGGCATTCTTAAAGCTTCAGAGCAACTCTAAGGTATTAAGGCATTTAGTGCAGTTCTAGTTGTACTGTAGTCATCATTTCTATACTGCAATAAGGCGATAAGATGGTAATACATTAAGGAGGTAAAGAACAGTATCTGTAGAAAATTATATCCATCATTTCTATACTGTAGCGTGAATTCCACATTTAATTACCCAGGCTGGGATGATTTAGGGGGAAGTATCTCCCCCTTCAGCAAACCCACTGTATTGCTCAAGGGTGTTCATACAGTAGGTGACAGCAGAGGTTGAAATTAACGACAATGAAGCGTGCCGAGAAAATGAGTCTGAAATTCCCTGCCAGGGTAAAATGGCCCTAATGAAGTGAGACAACATCAATTAATGAAAGAGGGAAGGAGGGGAGGGGCGGACAGGAGTGACAGAGAGAGAGAGAGAGAGAGAGAGGGGGCTTTTGGTGGGGTTGGGGGAGGAGGAGGAGGAGGAAGGTCCAGGCCGGGGTGGGAAGAGGAGCAGAGTAGGCGAGAGAGAGGCAGAGAAGCAGGGCTGAAACCATCACTCAAAATGCTAAGGGAGGGAAAATGAAGACAGGCCTTCTTACACTTCATGGTTCGCAGAGCAGGGTCACTCTGAGAGAGTACCAACCAACTGTGGCTAATGACTTATCTACACACCACGACAAACAGCATTATCTTACACTGCTCAGTCAATTTAATAAATACCGTTATGAGTTACAGAGGAGCATTCTACGAGCAGTGTTTGAAATGGTGCAGTAGTGCTCAAAACAGGTATTCAGACTCTGGTCTTCAATCGTACTGAAATTTTCCGATGTGCCGTCTTAACGTCTTGTCTTGAAATTTGTGGTCCCGACTGTAAGCTTGAGTAGCAGTAGGTTCATTATTTTTTAAAACACTAATTTCAGCAAACTTTACAGAGAGATTTCCAAAGCAAATGTTCTGAGTGAAGCATCATAGCCTAAAACCTGAGTGATAATATACCAGGCTGTTCATGCCAGATACTTTTAAATAATAGACCATCCAATTTATATTCTATCAAGTTTGAAGAGTCAGTACTCACATCCTCAAAACAGAAGTTAATATTGATGGTCTTATGTAATTTTTTTTTTATGTTTATTGTACCAAAGGTGTGTGTTGCATGTAACGGTAAAGTGCTGTATGTGCTCATGGCACTAATGTATTGTCAGCTTTAGAATCTTCCACTCCAGTGGAATATAAACCATGCTTGATCCCCTTTTCCACAACTCTGAGCATGTTCACATGACTAGAATATTCACAAGGGCTGCAGAATATTAAGAGTAATGGGGCTGGCAGCAGTAAGAACTAAACTCTCACACATACAGGATCAACACTTCAGTAGCTGCGTCTCAGAAACATGCTACAATACTGAACAGCTGCAGCTCACAATTAAGTTTCAAAATAGGTACCGTAGCTTTGAGAGTGCATCTGTTTGTAATGTGCAATATTAGTTAAACTGATGGTTTAAACCGTTGGAAGTGCAGTGCACTTGTTGGACAAAATAGCCACTGCATCACCACAATCTTGTGTCAGGGGTAAAACAAAACAGATTTTACATACAAATACATAAATGGATGGATAATAAAAACATTGATAGCTGCCAGGGTAATGAACAAACAGGATGTTAACACTTTGAAAATGTCAGCCTCAGTTCCCTCCACACACGTCCAGGTGCAGTTAAACACGGCCACACTAAAGATGCTGTTGAGGTGAAGGTACGGTGTGCCTAAAGCTGACCACTCTAGGTACAGCAAACATTGAATATGTCCAGCCAGACAGAGACATTGTTAGCATGGGAGAAGGAGGGAGAACTCCTATTAATGTTATTAATATTACAGACCATATTAGACAGAAAATATTATAGACTATATCATGCACGAAGACACTGAAATCTCTCCATGTGGACAGTTTTCACTTTTCCCCCCTCTAGCTAGCTCTGAGAGAGCTCCACTGAATAAATGTTACCACCATGAGAGGCAGTTTTTAAAAGTTGTAGACATCTGGCATTTTTCAGCAGCTAACTGCACCTTGAGGTAATGTGAGTATGTGAGCAAATGAAGTTAAGTTTTTAGACAGACCTCTGTTTGCTTGAGCTGTTAGCCCCTCAGGTGAACGTGACTAACGGAAACAAGCCATTACACAATGATGCTGGTAAATCCTCGCCGCTCTTCTAGGACAGCTTGGCGACACCTGAATTATACTTTTCTAATGTTGATGGAGTATGCTAGCTGTCTAATATTAGTATAGCGTTAGAAGATATGGGGCAGCAGTGTAGCATGTGGTAAAGAGAAGGGCTTATAACCAAAAGGTTGCTGGTTCGATTCTTGGCTGGGGCACTGCTGCTGTACCCTTGGGAAAGGTACTTAACCCACAATTGCCTCAGTAAATATCCAGCTGTATCAATGGATAACATGCAAAAATTTTATCATGTGTAAGTCGGGCTGGATAAAAGTATCTGCTAAACGAAAATTATGTAATGTAACAAAACGCTGCAAAGAGGATTCTGCTTTTTAATTTAGTAGTGGCATGATTAGGGGCACTCAAAATGCAGCAGACCTTCATAAAGGCATTTGAGTCAAGTGTGAAAACCTTGGGCTGGTTAAAAGGGCTTATAAAATAGTCTTTACTTATGATCTTTTATATGTTTTTATTCACTATATTGCAAAAGAAAGGGGGTGGCCTCAGGCTCTATTAGTGTCTGCCTGGAACATGTTCAAGACAGTTTTCCTAGAGGTATATTTTATATATATATATATATATATATATATATATATATATATATATAAGTACAATCATTGAATAAATGTGATCATTTTTACTGTCACTCTTCCAAAGGAATAAGATAACCCCTGCATGCATTCAGACCTGAAATGTGTGGTCAAAATGTGTATAAGTGCACACAATAACAGACTGTCCTCTCAGAGCACAGGGTACACGGAAAGGTTAAGCCATCTGGAGTGTGGTCTAATGTATTTTTCATGTTGCGCTGTGACTGACTGGCGATCGGAGGGCCCTGTCTCCACAAACATGCGGCCAGACACGGCGAGAATGACTTCACCGTGTCTGAGAGATGGACAGCGGTTACAGAGGCAGGGAGTCTATGTTTCCGTGGAGGAAACCGCTCCGTGACGACCGCCGCAGGCTGTCAGACGCGCACCGGCGAGGTGAATATCAGAGCAGCGGGTGATGCATGGGAAGCACGCAGCGCCCCAACAGCTCAACCCCACTGCATTCTGGGAAAAACCAACAAAGGATGGCAGTACATTGTATGGCTGGGTTGGGCACCTTATCATCTTCCCAGGCATCTGTTTGATTATTCTTCTTCTACCTCATTATTATTTGTTTGCTCATGACTCAGGCTTATTCAGGGCATAAGCACTGTTGTCCAGGGTCACTCCCACTGTTTACAACCGTGCGCCTTAAACCTTTCGTTACCCATATGGTTTGCAATTTTACAAGAGCAACTGGGGTTAATTACTTTGCTCAAGGGTACTGCAGCAGTGTCTCACCTGGGACCTGAATGCCAACCTTTATGCCCAGAGTCCAGAATGAGCTGGTAGAGTGAGGTTCTTTTTTCCCCTCCAGTCGGGGAACTGTGTACTGTGCAATGTCACTCTCTCAAACTGTTTCCCCCTATCTCTGCTCATGACAGCTAACAGTCAGGGCCCACCCTGCTCCCCATCAAACAATGGACTAAGAATGCCTCGCGCAATTAAGGGTCTCTTAACAAACCAATTAGAGATATCGTCCCCTGATCAAGCTGGAGGAGAGAGGGAGTGGGAATGAGGGAGGAGAGGAGAGGAGAGAGAGAGAACCAGAGAGGGGGTGATAAGGGAGAGAGAGGCCTTTCTATCGTTTCTATCGTTCTGCTGCGCTCTAATTAGACAGACGAGTGTGAGCAGAATCCCAAGCGGGTGATGAGAGGAGAGAGGGAGGAGAAAGACAGGGAGAGGGAGAGAGATGCAGTGACAGGGCCGGATTAAATGAACAGAGAAAGAGGAGGGGAGACAGTGAGACAAAGATACAGGGATGGGAAAGGAGAGAGAGAGAGAAACGTTAGAACCGCAAAATACCATGCTAAGCTGTTTATAGAGGCCTCGGAACAAAAACGCATCATGTTTCGCAAGGACAGTGGTCAAGGAGAAGCATCCCTGCATGCAATCCTCGGCGATCGACCACAATTACTTTTTTCTTCTTTTTTTCCATGAATCACATGTGCGTGTGCGCACATACACACACACACACACACACACACACACACACACACACTGCAATTGTCTGGTGTCCCTTCACGCACCCTTAATGTCAAGATCAGCAGGGACCGACTTACAGTGTGACTAATGTTCCTTGCTATAATATCGAATTCATCCCTATTTAGCCACGGCCAGCGTAAGCCTGGTTGACTTTCCATTTCCATTAAGATTAATGGAGAGACACTGATGCGGGTGTGGAGTTAGGTGATAGCCCGGTCCAGTCGACTGGAATTCGTACAGTACCGGCTGAGTGAGTGTGTGTTCAACCATCTCTGAAAAAGATTCCTCCCTTGTTTATTGAAGAGCATTGTTTAATGAACCAAATTCACTAAACGCCGCAAGACTGAGTCATCCGCTTTCCGAAGGACCTGGAGGAGGGGCTTACTTCCCCGATGATAATAAATCAATCAAACCTGTTTTTTTCCCATAATCCCCTTTTAATCTAGAAAGAAGGTTGTCATGAAGCTCTGTGTTTCTCCATGCATCGTCTTTTTCAAGAACCAAAGCCATTTTCTGCAACACACTAACCGGCTAATCCGTCAGATAGAAGAGCTTTCAGACGCTTAATTAAATTTCCTAACGATCGGCAGCTACAGACTGCAGATGGATCCGGCAATGGAAGGAGCTGGTCATCAGAGAAATGAGACCCTTAAAATAAGGCTTAGCATCTATCAGGCTGGATCTGACAGGCTAGCATTACACTTACACCTCGCCATTTGCCCAATTATTTTACAAGAATATAATCTACCCACTGAGCTTATAACAGTATCTCAGTCCTTTTCACCACATGCTGCTGACTTTGTGTTGGGGTGCTTGGTTTTTTTAAGTACTACGGTCGGTAAAAATCAATTAGCGAGTACTTCTAAAAGCAGACTTATGATCCGGCTATGTGTGAAAATATGATTCGTTTCATTCAGAGAGTGAGTCAGGTTTCCGATCTGGTCGCAGTTGCAGGCTGCTTGGTCATATTTATGCAGTGTTATGTGTGAAAACATCCCACGTCGTTAGTCAGTTTGGTGGCAATAGTAGTCATTCCGGTGTCACAATGGCCATGAAAAAGTGGAGACCTTCACATAGCAGGAGACGCCAGCTATCCATAATTGTCCGCTTAACCCCAAATGCAATTTCATTTTCATCTTCACGAGTGGACGGGGAGCCAGCGCGTGTGACAAGGCCAAATTAATCTAACGAGCTTTTAGACTCGTTAACCGAGCATCCCGCTTTAAACGGAGTGATGGTAATGAGGGCTCCGCTGACGACCTTACAGATGAATAAGCACAGCGAATAGATGGATAACATATCTTCAAAAAAATAAAATAAGGACAAGAATATAATCTGACAAATACTTAAAATGGAAAGAGGTGGGTGGATGACTAAACAGCTACGAACTATGATGCGGCTCGGAGAACGGTGTGATCTTTGTGAATGAGTTGAGTATGGTTTGTTAGTGACAGGCCAGGTGTTCTCTGTGTGAGATTACAGTCTGGCTCCACACTTTCTGCACCATTTATTTGGCTTTTTCCTGTCGTTGTGTTTTGGCTGGCTGCTCAGTGTTTTTGCGACCTGCTGCCAGCAACAGACAGCGAGAGAGAAGGAGAAGGGTATCATCAGTTTTCAAAGAGAGCTCTTGGCTTAGCTCGGTACCGACATAATAATACCACAAAAATAATAATCATTAGGTGCCTCCTTTCAAATGTGTCTGCAATGCACTTATCCACATTCTGCCTCCCTCATTGTGATGTGTGTCATGCAGCCAGATTGGAACAAAGACCATCTCTGATCGAACCCGTCTATGATGCGCGTTAGAGTGCATTCCATCATGTCTCTGCAGAGCAACATCTGAAACAGAAACGGGCAAAAGAGGGTGCTGCAGAGTTGGAATCTGTGTTTTCGACTCTTGACAGGAACGCAGAGGAAGGTTTGAGAGGGGGGTTTAGGTGGGCTAGGTGCACAAGGTAAGTACAATAAGAGCCGTCCCTGTGGGGAGTGGGTGAGTGTGTTTTGTGTGGGGGGCAGCATGTGTGAGGAGAGGGTTTGGGCAGTATGTGTGAGGAGAGGGTTTGGGCAGTATGTGTGAGGAGAGGGTTTGGGCAGTATGTGTGAGGAGAGGGTTTGGGCAGTATGTGTGGGGAGTATGTGTTTGGGCAGTATGTGTGAGGAGAGGGTTTGGGCAGCATGTGTGAGGAGAGGGCTTGGGCAGTATGTGTGGGAGAGGGTTTGGGCAGCATGTGTGAGGAGAGGGTTTGGGCAGTATGTGTGAGGATGGGCTTGAGGAGATGGGTTTGGGCAGTATGTGTGAGGAGAGGGTTTGGGCAGCATGTGTGAGGAGAGGGTTTGGGCAGTATGTGTGAGGAGAGGGTTTGGGCAGTATGTGTGCATGTGACTGGTGATTAGTGCTGCAGAGGCAGGCCTTGCAGTTGGCACACTGGCACTGAGAACAGTGTCGTTTCCTGGGAGCACAGGAGTCTGATGAGAAGGTGATAAAGACATGAGCTGTTCATGCCAAACACTTCTGAGTCACTGGGAAGAAAAAAGACTGAAAAAAGAACGAGAACAGAACCGTGCAGTCAGAATTGTGGAGAAAAGAAAGCGAGTGAAGGAGTGTTGAGAACACTGATGATTAAAACCTGACCCCTACTGAGAAGGTAGGCACTTTTTCACAGCTGAGAGAGTGGAGTTTACAGCCGTGCTGTTCATTGTAAAACGAAGCCAGGTTTCTTTGGAGGACAGAGCAGGCAATTGGGGATATGCAGAACAATATGATCACCTTCAGCTGTTTCTGCAAGACCAGTCAGGGCGTAGTCTATGCCAACAGATCAGACACTACAATGCAATAAAAAGGCAAAGAAATCTATGAAGTCGTGGTGTAGACACTGGAGATTACCGCTCAAGGCAAACATTCTGATTTTTAATTCTGTTTATCTGCAGTTTATTGTATCAGGACTTTGCACCTGTAGAATATTCAAATGAGAAAAGGTTTGGGAAGTAAAACATTGCCAGAAAGCATCATGAAAGAAACATACATTAAAAAAAATCACGACTTCTGAACACAAAATAGAGGACTTTCAAGTGAATAAACAGAACAACTGTTACTCAGAGCCTTGTGTTCATGCAGCGAGAAGCATCTTTCATTTGGTTTCCCTTTAACCTAAATCATTCCACCAAATAACTCCAGAAAAAAATGAATCATCTGTAAAATATAACCAATGTAATGAATGAGAGTTTCTGTTAAGCCCAGGGATAATGCATTTCACGAAAGATTAAAACTCTCTGGACATCATAAATTGCACCCATTTATCAATTAGATGTTTCAGAATAATTCGAATAGCTTCAACTGGCAGCAGATGCAAATGGATAGCGTGCACGCATCACAAACGACGTTGGCTTCAAATGAAGCGTGCGGGCATGTTTGGAGGCACTCGCTCTGCGTACCGCGCGCTTTTTCCCGCCGAACACCCGGCCACGCCAAACAGAGGGGAATGGATTGCGGCGGTTTAGAGCCCGCGGGCTGCAGACGGCGGCAGGAAGTGAAGTCGCCTGGAAAAAGCGCAGCTCTCTTCTGGGCGCTGCACAGAGTGCCGAACAACAATAACTTGTGGTTCAGACAAAAAATAATAATAATAAAAAAAACACAAACAAAGAGCCACAGTGAGGCGAATGCTCACTGACGGCAGTGGAAAACAGTCAGTCAGATCATTGCAGAAGTGACTGGAGGGAGTAGATAGAGAGAGTGAGGGTGGAGGGACGGGGGGGGAATAAGTCCCTTTCCAACTACAATTTGCGATCTTGTTAAAGGGACTCTGTCTAGTACAATACCAGTGCATGTCCCTGGTATTGTAGGCAGTGGCTGGCTTTGGCTAGCATTCCTTCTCCTGTTGGTGCATTATAGAATGAGACACAATAAAGAGGCTACACAGGAAAGTGCTTTCGTAATCTGTGCGTTAAAAAAACTTGTTTCTTGGCCTTTTTTCCCCCCAAATGCATCTTTTCTGTGAATATAATAACATCCCGTTTCCACTCTTTGAACGATCTGAATGGCAATAAAAATGCAAAATCAAATTGTGAAGGTAGGCAGGGAGGATATGAACGAGGGGCGAGATTGGCTATTTTAAAAATGTACCTTGAAGCAAATACTTATCATTACCAAAAAAATGGCATTATACAAAACTAACATTTTAGATTAGAAAACTGAATTGCAGGAAGGCATTACATCTGAGTACGTTTTCTCCTTGCAGGGTGACAGAGAGCAGGGTGGCATGTAAATGACTTTAGGCTACAGTGCTACTGCCGATCCTTTACTCCGCAGCTGCACTGAGCTGGTTTGGTGGTAAAGCCAGCAGCATGATATCAGTATATAAAATTGTGCCTTAATGTGGGGTTTTATTGGGATGTTCCCATCTTTCATGGGTGCAGCTGTCATTCTGGGCTTCCTTTTACTTTTATCATGTGTATCAGCTCCTCTCATCGGGAATAACTTCTCAGAGAATATCATACACAGATTCCAGCTTTGAGAAACGGTGAATATCTTGGCTGACTGATCTATGGGGGTTTGGACACTTTGAGCACATAATCTCTGTCTTTTTCTCTCTCTTCCCCCTCTCCTTCCCCTAACAACCCTCCTAGTTCTATTTCTTTTTGGCACAGCATTTTCCAATCAATATTTGTTTCTATAGCCTGTAACAGCCTGTAAAACAGTGACAAAGATGTCAGTGGCACTCCTGACTGGAAATATTCCATATCAAGCCATCCATGTTGGGTTGGTTGATACTCACTTGGCAGATACTCACAAATGTGTAGAACAGGAACTAGGACCCCGAAAGATTTTTGTAGATATCTACTTAATTTAATGCAGAGAAATGGAGGTTCCACTGTATGTGTTACTCACACTGAGGTGGTGGATAACTAATATGGCCACATAACACGATCTGATATGTGAAGATTCATCAACGGTGTGCAATGGACAGGAACTGATATTAGCCAGAGAACAAATTGTAAATGCACAAGTAACAAAAAACATGTGGCTGAAAAATGGATCAGGTGCCTCTACGACCTTGACATTTGATATTTTAACTTTGGGATCAATAGGTTTCTGGAGGTAAGTGAGAGCAGGAGAGGAGTGAGTGTGTAAAGTTTCGTTAAAAGCCGTGTAACGTTAAAGACTGGAGATTGAAAAATGTGCCCTTTGAGCCTTTGACCTTTGACAGTGTAACCTTCAAGTTGATAGGTTTTCTGGGGGTCAGTCAGGGCGATTTCATTTAGTCTTAGTAATGCCATGTTAGAGAATGGACACTGAAAAGCCTTCGGTAGCCTCTTTGACCCGGTGCTTTGAATTTGTATCACTCAGGTTCTGGGAACCACTGAGGACAACAGTGGTGTCAAGGCTCATCACAGTCCAAACATGACTAGTCATTTCAGAGATCGGAAACCAATTCTGTGGCATGGCCAGAGAGGCACAGGCCCAAGGAAGGACAAAAGGACAACCCGAAAACATAATGCCCTTTTCGATTTCCGCCTCAGCGGGGCATATCAACAATGCCTTCGGATTTGACCTTTGTTCAACATTCCTGTCATGCTCTCCTCATCACTTTTAGTACACTTTCTCCTCCCTTCCTCAATTAACCACCGCATTTTTATTTTTATCCTCTCTCTCTCCCTCTCCCCCTCCCTGAATCGTGTCTCATCATCTATTCCCTCTTTCTCTCTCTTTTTTCTATCTCTTTCTCTCTCTCAGCCTATTTCTCTCCATCTCTCTTGGGTCCGCATTGACCTTTTCACTCTGTAAGAGTGAAAATTGTAAGGACCCCTTGGATTCCTGGGGTTGTAACTGTGAAGGCTCCTTTTAGGGCCTTTCGAAGAACCTTTTTAAATCTGACAGAAAAACAAACAAAAAAAAAAACCCAAGTCCATTTGGAGGAAAAAGGGAAAAATCTCCTATAAAACTCCCATTCCCGGAGGGCTCCTTAGGAAAGCTTTAAAATTCGCAGTCTCACTTCTCTGCTCCTTGGTGCCCTAATGGTGCCTACGCACGGAATCTCGGCGCAGCTTCTGTTAATGACTGTAATACTACATCACAGTGTGTAGGAGCCACTCAGTGTGCGTTGAGACTTGGAGCAGGTTGAGCCCTTACGTTTGCCTCTCTTCCGTCCGCGCGCACACACACCAGGCATCTGGACTTTTACGTCTGATTAATCTCTTCTTAGCATTACATCGCCTCGTTATGAAAAAAAAAAAAACCTACTAAGCAACCTAATGCTCAAGACACAAATGCTAACCCAGATGAAAATCAAATGTTAGTTGCGTAACTCCGCAAATGTTAAGGAGTCCTTCTGCCGAAGCCGGCCCTCGCAGTGATTGGTTAATCAGGTGTATTATGTGCCGCTCCGAGCACGCCTGCACACACAGCAGTCTTCCGGCTAATGCCGCGGCTATGTATAGATGCGGAACTGGAGCGCAGCCTCCAGCCGGAGAGGGGAGAGGCTGGATCTGATCCAGCAGCTGAGCGATGGGAGACTCTCCGCTGTCTGTTCAGGTGGATCGCAAGGTGTTCTCTTTCATCAGCCGGTCCCTGGGCCGAACCCGGGCCTGCGGGGGCGGAGCCGTGCAGTTCCTGCTCATAACACGGTAGGAGTGATGCCAGGAGAGGGGGGCAGGGACGGCGCTACGGGGGTGCTTAGGGGGTGCACCGCACCCCCAGACGGACTCCGGTGCACCCCCACTCCTCATATCCCGATACCTCCGTATATCCAGATGTCTGCATAGTGTTTATGAAGTTTTTTTTCAGATGTGATGTTTTGTGCCCCCAATGCATTGCACCTGCACCCCTCTGTATTTTCTCTTGGCGCCAAGCCAGGTGGAGGATTGCTTGAAACGTGTGTAACAAGCAGAGAGTGGGTTCAGATTAGCGGCAGAACCCGGCGACCAAGGTGCGAACTGGGACCCGCAGCGGGGCGGGGTGGAGCTCGGCACACGGGGCAGGCGTGGGGTGGGCGGGACGGGAGTCTGCTCCCCAATGCCCCCGCTGCTGGATCCCTCCACCCCCCCCCGGCCGACACACTCCGGTCGGACACACCGCCGCCATCATTATTATTCCCCCGGTGCCGTTCCCCCCCACGCGCTGACACTACAGAGCGCCTTTGCCACCCCGCGCTGGCAGTGAAACTCGCACTGTCCTCATTACTGTGTCCATTACGGTGATGATGTGAATCCCAAAGCAGTTTGCCGAATAAATCAAGAAAACAAATCAAATACACGGATGCGCCGGCACCCGCAGCTGCCCGGACTTACGCGCAGGGGCGGTTTTTTTATTATTATCAGTTTCGGAATCCGTTACAATCCCCCGGCCTGTCGCTTTCCGCCGTCCCCTCTCCTCCCCCTCCACCCCCCAGCGTCACTCCAGTTCAGTGTCACCCGCATCAACTTTCCCCCCCGCTTATCTGTACCTTTCAGGCGTCCCGAACAGACGGTGTCAGCTCTCATACAGCGGCGGCTCTCCATACGCGTCTCCCGGGCCGGAGTGCACGTGTACGCACGCCCAGGAATCCATGCATCCAAATCCATGATACAGCATATGAAAGTGCAGATCGCACGCGAGTGTCCAAAGCCATCCATCTCCGGAGATGGGGGTGGGGTTGGGGGAGGTGGAGGGGGGCGTTATTTATGGCCCTTCCGCTACAGCAGCGTCCTGACAAGCTGCTCTGTTTTTTAGCGCGAGAAATCAAAATAATAAAACACACAAACGGAGAGGTTCAAGGGCTTTGATTTTTATTCGGAGAGTCATCTATCACGGGTTCCGGTCGGGGAGGTGGAGATAAAACTGTTTTGACGTTGCTTTATGGCTGGAGGTAGACAGCTGAAACACCGGTGCCAGGAAGTGGGACGCGAAGCCTTTCTGTCAGGATCCTGTGACAGGACGGCCCTCCTCCTGCTCGGGATGAGCCCGGCGCTGCAACTTTCGCTGAAACATCGCCGCGGCGTCACCGCGAGGTGGGGGTGGGGGCGCACGCCTCGGACGCACACGGAGCCGGCCCTCTGACATCAGGGCGCAGCCTGCCTGTGTCTGCCCAGATACGATAACGGTATTTCTATACGTATCGAACTCGCTAAACGTGGTCATCTCTGCGTTCACTTATGACAATGCAAACATAAACCCGTGACGGATAAGAGAATTAATTCCTCTGACGCCGACGGGGTTGAGCCATTCAGCTCAACAGCCACGCCTTTCAGGGCCCACGGTATCTGCATTAGATTAATAAACTGTTGTAATAAATAAATAATAAATATCACCTCTTTAGTCCACACTCAGGGTCAGTAACGATGATGCGATTTCTGTTTGATTACACACTGATTAATTACAGCCGGAGTCCACCTGTTTTATGTCACGCTTGACATTTCACAACATTGCGAGATTCCAATCCACCAAATTAATTTTCGGCGAACAACAATTAGAGTATTCAGCCTCATATTGCTATTGCTTTTCTCCTCAATTTTAATCCGGTCATAATCACCCCCTCATCATGTAAACAGCACCCAGCAGCAGAGTAATTACAATTCAGAACACTCCAGCCTTTTTCATCATCTGCAAAAAAATGGCAAAAAAAAAAAAACTGTCTCTCCCGTTTTGACAATTTTCTAAACCTTTGCATTGATTACGGTGCTTGACTTTACCTTGCACATTAAGTTAAACGATGCTGCCAAGATTAGGGTTGTTACCGCTAGTGTTCATTTCATTATTGTGTGGGTATGGAAAACAGCCAGGCAGCACAGCGGGCCTCTGTGATCTCTCTGTGTCCTTCTGTCCCTGAAGGAAGGCGGGGAGCTGAATGTCTCTCACTCCCCGAGGAGACGGAGGGTATTGATTGATTGTCTGTAGCGGGGCATGACCCGCGACAAGGACAACCGGCAAGCACACGCAGGACCCGCCGCGGGGCCGTGACGGGTCTCCGGCCTGCCGTTCGGCGAAACGCTGTGGCTCGCGTGCTGCGTCTGTGCTCACGCAGGTGTGTGTGTGTGCATATGTGGGTGGGTGACTGCGCACACGCGTGTGTGTGCGTGTTTGTGTTTGTGTTTGTGTGTGTGTGCGCATACGGTGAAGTTATGCAGGTGGACGTTTTAGGAATTGGTACACTTGAGGTCTGAATATTTGATTGTTTTTTCTATATTTTAATTATTAATCCAGATCGACTCTGCGTTTGTGTGTTTTGTGCCGCTGTGCACACCTGTTTATCGGAGCGCAGGTTGGTGCTCACGCGCAGGTGGAGTCGTGAGGACCTTTGCCCCAGTTCTGTGGAAGCAGACCGTGTGGGCGTTTGCGTGCTGCGGACGCCCCCCACCCGCCCCGCCCCGCTGTGTGTGTGCGCGCGCGTGCAGACGCTCGTCTCAGACGCTGCAGCCCGTGCGTCTGCCTGCCTGCGTGTCTGCGTCTGTCTGCAGCTGGGTGTGCTTCTGTCCGCACTCACTCCTCCCGCAGACACCGCCCAGCGTGAGAGGGGCTCTGAAGGAGGAGATGGATCAGTGGGGGAATGGACGGGGGGGCAGCAGCGGGGCGGCAGGGGACGGGGGACGGGAGAGGAGAGGAGCTGCAGGGGACGCCAGAGGGGGGCCGCGAGGGGACGGGAGCGGGACAGACAGCCACAGAGCAGCTGTTGGGCTCTCCCGGGCTGCTGTGTCTGTTATTTATTGCGGTGCTGGTGGGGAGCTCGCTTTGGTGCCTGCAAAATGGGTCAGCCTCCCTCTCTCTCTCTCTCCCGCTCTCTGTTCCTGCGCTGTGGGGAATAGAAGGGAGGGAGGGAGGGAGGGAAGGAGGGGGGAGCTGGTTCCTCTTGTTTTTTTGGCTCTGCTGCAGATCTGCTGAAAAACAGCAGCTCTACTGTAACGTCGCTGCGGCCCAGACTCGGTGAGCTTAATTAGCGGCGGCCTGCTCTGATTCAGGAATCATATCACATGCGGTAGATGTACCCCCACTACCCCCACACACACACGTTTCGCGAGGACGCATTCCTCACCCTCCCAGGGTTCTCCGGGGGCTCCTGCGACGTGGCATTTCATCTGTGCCAGAGCAGCCGAGCATCAGCACCACATCGGCTGGCGCTGTGGCGTTACAAGCTCGGGGAGCCGGGCTCGCAACCAGGAGGTTGCAGGTTCAGTTCCCAAGCGGAGCATCTCTGCTCGGAGCACTCCGGCGTAATTGTTTCAGGAAATACCAAGCTGTGCGAGTGCATCATTTTTAAACGTGTGAGCTATGTAAGTCACCTTGGGAAAGGGCGTCTGAGAAGCTAATAAATAATGTAATCGAGCCGCGTGTTTATGTCTAAACCCTCCCTACGGGCAACATCGGTCCTCCCCCAGTTTAAGGCACTTTGGTGCCCATTTTTCTACATCATCGTCAATACGAGGAAGTCGGCGACGAGAACCCGAATCGCCGTATACTTTAACCTCTAGTCCTTCACCTAATAAAAGCTGGATTGGAAGGCAGCAGAGAAGGGAACAACCATGGATCATTACTGCTGGCTTACAGGTCCTCCTCAGACTTTAATATTCCTACACAGCAAAAAAAGGATAAATTGAAATCCAACACGGGCAAAGGTGAACGTTTCACATCCGGAAAGACAAATACACATGTCCACGCACACACACACACACACACACACACACACACACACACACACACACACATACACACACACACATGCGCGCACACACGCGCACACATAAGCACACGCATATGCACACACACACACACACATACACATGCGCGCACACACGCGCGCACACACACACACATGTATACATACACACACACACACACACACACACACACACACACACACACACAGTTGAAGACACTGCAAAGGAAAATGAAGATGGATGTAAGCGGCGAAGGGCCTTGGTTCTGAAGATCCCCCACCGCCAATGCAAAGCAGCGGCCCCCTCGGAGCGGGGAGGGACGCCGCTGTAGACCCGCCGCAGCGGCCTTGATACCAATTACAGGGAAGCTTGCAGCACTCTGCAGAGCCCGTGTAGACGAGACAGCGCGGCCTGTTTGTAATCTAGCCCAATGTCTCCTCGCTGGCCGGACTCATCAATCCCCGCCGCGGCGTGCGGCGGAGGGGCCGTGGGCACGGCGATCACACACAGGGCCCTCCTAATCTCTCCCCGCTCTCCCTCTCCCGCTCCCTCTCCGCTCCCTCTCCCTCTCCTCTCCCTCCGTGCCAGGCCCTGTCAGGGATTTTTACCCACAAATCCCAGCTGCTTCAGTTGTTCCTCCAAAAAAAAAAAAAACCCCACGAGCCAAAAACGGGTCTTAGCGAATCCGTCACCTTCACACGAAAAACACAAGCCTGTTCTTCACGGGCGACCCCGGGCGCAGAGAGGCTGCCCCTCGCACAAACCCACGCCTGCTGATGATTAATGCCTCTCTGACAACGCCGCTGTGATTCAGAAAATCTGACACGCTAAATTACTTGCTACTGATACTTGTTTTTGGCTTTTCTTTACGTGACCGCCTAAACCCCGAAATTAGAAATGTGAACTTTACGGTCAGCTGCTGACCAACCTCCGGATGCCGATTTAAAAGAGCGTCTTCATGAGATGTGATCTCTTCGGCTCTCTCTGCTAGAGAGCGACAAACAGAACTCGCCTCTTGAATTTAATGATACAGTCATGAAGTCAGATATCGGTGACATCACCACACAGATTTCTGGAAATTCAAGGTGGGGAAGGCAGGTGGATGTGATGAGTTAAGTTGGTTGTCAACAGAGAGAGTGGGAAAGAAAGCTATGCCATATACCTTAAACGATAATCCAACTGCCAACTGCTGAACATATTCTGAAAGTATGGAAACTGGGTGCCCATTCCAAAAACTAACCTGCTGAAATGACTTTCTTGCAATCTCTGTAACCTTACTGATGATTAAGAATGTGGAAAGTGCAGTTCTTTCATTTTCATCAGAGGAAAAAAAGTAATTAGATCCTCTCCAATTAGCATGTACTGTAAGCCAAACCAAGGCACTAAAAAAATGCACTAATCTCCTAAAAAATAGTATGCACACCTTTTTGAAACCTCACCTTCACATATCCAAATTTTTTTCTAGACATTCCATCTACTTTCAATACCCCAAATCCATTCATTATGACAAAGATCCTTAGGTTACATTCACGCGCGCACACACACACACACACACACACACACACACACACACACACACACACACACACACACACACACACACGCTGTGGTTCAACAACCATGATAACTAACCCTACTAAGCTGTTGTATGCCAGTCCACATGCATAAGCTAGTGGAGAGTGACGACCTGACCTTCTGAAGAAGGAAAAAGGACTTGCCTCTGCATTTTACAGTGTGTCCTGAGCTTAAACTTAACGTGAGAGTGTGCCAGGAACTAAACCGTTGCATTTCAGTGAGTTCAGCTTGAGTTGCTAATGTGACAGCCCAATGTAAACAAACATGGAGGCAGCACTGGAGGGTTTGCTATTCTCTGTCGACAAAGTGAAGGTTTATAGAAGTAGCTGAAGATACGGCTTCATGTGTTTGTGTTAAACATGAGTTGCGCGAACGCGTGAAGTCCCCATCTGCCACAATGACAGCTCTGTCTGATTTTCTAAGGAAGATGACTCCCTGTTTATTCACTGTGCAACTACTGCCAGTAGTCAACCACTATTGCCATTTGACACATCTGAGATCATTCTCATTTGTGTTCCATTTGCACACCTTGCTTCTACCAGGACGGTTTGTAACCACACTCTGTGTGAACTCGACCGGACTGGGCACAGAAAGCCTCTTAACCATATTTTCTTCTGTGTGAACACAGTCTTATTGACCATAGTTTCAACGCCTGCCTCATCCCTTGAACTTTCTTACAAACCATATTCTAACACTTAAGAATTAGCACAGCAATGCCACAGACCCCAGTCCCTAATACAGGAGCCCCTCAGGGTAGTTTTATCTCCAGAAAGAATCTCTGATCTCTCTACATGTTGTATACTAATGAATGCATTTTTGTGGCTGCAGGTTGTGTTCCAGTTAAATATGGAGATGATACGGTACTGATAATGATGAGAGTGCACGTGAATGATGAGTTTCACAGAGCGACATAAAGTAATCCACTCTCCACTAAACATCAGGAGGAGGGAATAGACACTAATGTTGGGGCTGTTAAAGAGCAAATTGAACCTGTCTGCACAGAGTCAGTATAAGTGGAAATGGTGGAAGAATATTGTTTTCTGGGCACCATTATAGACCCATAACTGTAATGGAACTCAATCAGCCAACAGTTCTGAAAGAAGGGGAGGTAAATATTGCACATTATGCATGAGAAGGTTTTTTTTTCGGGAATTGATAAAACAATAATGTCACTTTATTACAAGACCCTCATTCACAGTCAGGAATTGTTTCCAAGTATGGTATGAAATGCCAACTCTGAAAAACTGAAAATGCTAGATGAAATAGTTTACATTGCTGGTGCAGATCAGAGGGTAGCATTCCATAAACCCAGGCTACCATTGTGTAAAAAAATTTGTAATTAAAATCTTAAATGGTATAACACCCCTGTCACATGACATGAGTGTTTTATTGCTATCAGATAGACAGTTAGAACGCAGATCCCAGGAACTGGTGGAAAGCAAAAAAAAAACAAAAATGTTTCAGCCTTTTTTATGAGGCTGTAGTCTGATATTTTTAATGCCTATATTTTCTTTGACACATTGTTATATACAACAATTTTGAATATTTGTACACTTGTTTTTTTCCTGAATGTAAATGTTTCTTTCTTGGCTGTGTCTTTATGTAAGTTGTATGCGTAAACTCTCGCCTAAGCCTCTTTCAGAGGACGCAAGACAATTTCCCTCATAAGAGGATACATCATAATAAAGTACAGTAATCTTACTGCATTAGCGCAGTTGTTTTGTTGATAAGGCACGGCGGAAACACTGACGCGGAGATACTGCGCATCCTCCCAGGCCGGGGATCCTATGGTCATCGACGCAGTGATAACCGCTAGAGTAATGACCGCAATAACGTTGGCGGAGCCGCTGCGGCCAGCGAGAGCAGAGTGATGTACGGTGATGGCGGTATGCGGTCAGCGCTAGTCTCCCTGTATCTCTGCAGCACTGCGTACTGCTGCCGGGAGTCCTTTCCCCCCATTAACGGGGCTCTGGTCTGCCGTCGCATTTCTCCTCTGACATTTCCTGACTCCACGCTTGTGTCAGACTCTAATATCTTTAAAGGAAATCTCTTGTTCATCTGTCATTTTTTTTTTTTTTTGTTGGCCCATCTCATCTCATTCCCCTGGAGGACGGCACATTTCATCCTCCTCTTTTTAACCCCCCCCAACATACATTCACATACCCTATCCCAAAACTCAGCCACCCGTTTCTATCTCTCTCTCTCACCCTCTCTCCCCCCCACCGTTCTCTCCCTCTCTCTCTCACTCCCCCTCTCTCTCTCTTAATAACAATTCCACTGCTTCCCTCCACCATTTTACACTTTATTATTTTTCTTTCGCTACATAATACACAGCACCTCAGACCTTTCATTTCAATATTTACTTTTTTTCTTTTTCTCCCCTTTTTCATGCTGTTGCCAGCCTCTGTTTTCTTCTTTGATCCTGGCTAATGACAGGGATGATATTATATAAAGGAAATTGATTGCTTTGCCCCTGCTGCCATTAGGACAGTCGATATATTAACCCAGCGAGAGAGGCTCCATTAGACTAACAACTGTATCTGCCAACCTGCGACTGGGTGCGCATAGGTGCGCGTTTATTTAAGATTCAGAAATCATTTCGAGAGATGAGAAAAATGGCTAGCGTTATTTTCCATGCCCTGCGTATCTAAGGTTGTTTAAACATGTATTTGGCAGCGCCAGAATTTGCGGGGGACTCTGTGTAACCCGTTGACTCTTGATTTTATCGTGAAATGTATATGTGTGTTTGTGTCTGTGATACATATTCCTCTGTCAGCGCTCCCTTATTACTGCTGACAAGAACAGCATGGCATGAGCATTGTTCAAGAATCTTAACAAGTTCTTTCATTATCATCTCTATCTTATGCCTGAACAGGGGAGTCAATACAATATGGGAGAGCTACAACAATATTCAGGAGGGTTTTATCAAGGGTATTAAACACATCAATGAGTTGTGTTTTTTTTTTTTTTTTTGGGCTGTTGTTTTTCTTTTTTTTGTTCCAAGAGGAACAGCCAGACAGGAAGAGGCACCGTGAGTGAGTGAGTGAGTGTGTGTGTGCGTGTGTGTGAGAGAGAGACAGAGAGACAGAGAGAGCGAGCCATTGGCAAAACAATGCACCCCATTCACCCCAAAATCTCAACCTTTTTGTCCTTGGCAGTGCGCAGAATGTTAAAATTTCTGAATAAGACTGTAAACACTGAGTGAACCTCTGACGGTGAATAGCTGTTTCACAGCAGTGACCTTGCTCGGGGACAGTCCCAATCTCCCCTGCTCCGCAGCTCACCCCGGCTCTGTAGTTTCTTCAGTCTGAAACTGCACATCACTGAACTGTTTGCACTGGAAACCCCTCCAAAAGCCCACAGTGCACCTGTAAGTGCAGTTTTTTTTTTGCTCGTCTTTCTCTGCACTCCCACCTTTATCACGACCAGCATTTCAAACCCATTGAACATGTGGATCAGAGGACAGTGCTTGAGTGTACCATTCAATAATCCACATTACAGATAGAGGCCATCATACAGTTATAACTCTTCCGGTGAATATTAAGGCATTTTGTCCTTCAGTTCATACGTGACTCACAATGTTGTTTTGCTCAATGCTTTTTAATTCTACCGTTCCCAACCACACAGGTTTGATGTCGTTGCAAAGACGAACACATAGGACCATCTTTCATCTCTTCAGCAACCAACTGCATGACGCTGTGCCAACACATACAGATATACACACGCACATAAACACATATGCACATACATATGCATGGACCCTCACATGTGCACGTACACACAACCATCTGGAAATGACAACTAAAGTAACTGTAAGGAGAATACATCTGAGCCAAAGATCAGGTCAGAGAAGATGGCCCATATCACAAACAATGTGCTTTCTGAAGATGCCCAAAAAATATGCACATTTATAATGGACCAAAACACTATCGCTGTCTTATTCTGTCCTTCCCGTGTCTCATTAATCATTTCTCTTCCCACAATTATAATGAACAGGACTTCAAGTGCGTGACAGCGAGGGAGAGAGAACAATGTTTTGGCTGTGCATTTTGATGGCTCTAAGATCACTAATAAATGATGGGAAGGCATACGAGTCGATCATGATGCCTCCATACATTTCAGCAGCAGTTAAAAATGCTCATTAGTGCTTCGGCCCGTTTGCCAGTGCAGCATGTGCTTTAACAGTATGCCGGCACAGCGTTCCTCTTCCCCCCTGCAGGGCTGCACACATAATACAGGGTTTCCTGCCGTATTTTAACCTGAGCGCTCACAGTTTCCTGCCGTATTTTAACCTGAGCGCTCACAGTTTCCTGCCGTATTTTAACCTGAGCGCTCACAGTTTCCTGACTGTATTTTAACCTGAGCGCTCACAGTTTCCTGACTGTTGTATGTTAATACGAGCGCTCACAGTTTCCTGACTGTTGTTTTAACCTGAGCGCTCACAGTTTCCTGACTGTTGTATGTTAACCTGAGCGCTCACAGTTTCCTGAGTGTTGTATGTTAATACGAGCGCTCACAGTTTCCTGACTGTTGTATGTTTATACGAGCGCTCACAGTTTCCTGCCGTATTTTAACCTGAGCGCTCACAGTTTCCTGACTGTTGTATGTTAATACAAGCGCTCACAGTTTCCTGAGTGTTGTATGAGAATACGAGCGCTCAGTTTCCTGACTGTTGTATGAGAATACGAGCGCTCACAGTTTCCTGACTGTTGTATGAGAATACGAGCGCTCACAGTTTCCTGCCGTATTTTAACCTGAGCGCTCACAGTTTCCTGACTGTTGTATGTTAATACGAGCGCTCACAGTTTCCTCACTGTTGTATGAGAATACGAGCGCTCACAGTTTCCTGACTGTTGTATGAGAATACGAGCGCTCACAGTTTCCTGACTGTTGTATGAGAATACGAGCGCTCACAGTTTCCTGACTGTTGTATTCCTCACAGTTTCCTGACTGTTGTATGAGAATACGAGCGCTCACAGTTTCCTCACTGTTGTATGTTAATACGAGCGCTCACAGTTTCCTGACTGTTGTATGTTAATACGAGCGCTCACAGTTTCCTGACTGTTGTATGTTAATACGAGCGCTCACAGTTTCCTGACTGTTGTATGAGAATACGAGCGCTCACAGTTTCCTGACTGTTGTATGAGAATACGAGCGCTCACAGTTTCCTCACTGTTGTATGAGAATACGAGCGCTCAGTTTCCTGAGTGTTGTATGTTAATACGAGCGCTCACAGTTTCCTGACTGTTGTATGTTAATACGAGCGCTCACAGTTTCCTGAGTGTTGTATGAGAATACGAGCGCTCAGTTTCCTGAGTGTTGTATGAGAATACGAGCGCTCACAGTTTCCTGACTGTTGTATGTTAATACGAGCGCTCACAGTTTCCTGACTGTTGTATGTTAATACGAGCGCTCACAGTTTCCTCACTGTTGTATGAGAATACGAGCGCTCACAGTTTCCTGACTGTTGTATGTTAATACGAGCGCTCACAGTTTCCTGACTGTTGTATGAGAATACGAGCGCTCACAGTTTCCTCACTGTTGTATGAGAATACGAGCGCTCACAGTTTCCTGACTGTTGTATGTTAATACGAGCGCTCACAGTTTCCTGACTGTTGTATGTTAATACGAGCGCTCACAGTTTCCTCACTGTTGTATGAGAATACGAGCGCTCACAGTTTCCTGACTGTTGTATGAGAATACGAGCGCTCACAGTTTCCTCACTGTTGTATGAGAATACGAGCGCTCACAGTTTCCTGAGTGTTGTATGTTAATACGAGCGCTCACAGTTTCCTGACTGTTGTATGTTAATACGAGCGCTCACAGTTTCCTGAGTGTTGTATGTTAATACGAGCGCTCACAGTTTCCTGACTGTTGTATGAGAATACGAGCGCTCACAGTTTCCTGAGTGTTGTATGTTAATACGAGCGCTCACAGTTTCCTGAGTGTTGTATGAGAATACGAGCGCTCACAGTTTCCTGAGTGTTGTATGAGAATATGAGCGCTCACAGTTTCCTGAGTGTTGTATGTTAATACGAGCGCTCACAGTTTCCTGACTGTTGTATGAGAATACGAGCGCTCACAGTTTCCTGACTGTTGTATGAGAATACGAGCGCTCACAGTTTCCTGACTGTTGTATGTTAATACGAGCGCTCACAGTTTCCTCACTGTTGTATGAGAATACGAGCGCTCAGTTTCCTGAGTGTTGTATGAGAATACGAGCGCTCAGTTTCCTCACTGTTGTATGAGAATACGAGCGCTCACAGTTTCCTCACTGTTGTATGAGAATACGAGCGCTCACAGTTTCCTGAGTGTTGTATGTTAATACGAGCGCTCACAGTTTCCTGACTATTGTATGAGAATACGAGCGCTCACAGTTTCCTCACTGTTGTATGAGAATACGACAGTTTCTGAGTGTTGTATGTTAAGTTTTCCTGAGTGTTGTATGTTAATACGAGTGCTCACAGTTTCCTGACTGTTGTATGAGAATACGAGCGCTCACAGTTTCCTGACTGTTGTATGAGAATACGAGCGCTCACAGTTTCCTGAGTGTTGTATGAGAATACGAGCGCTCACAGTTTCCTGACTGTTGTATGAGAATACGAGCGCTCACAGTTTCCTGAGTGTTGTATGTTAATACGAGCGCTCACAGTTTCCTCACTGTTGTATGTTAATACAAGCGCTCATAGTTTCCTGAGTGTTGTATGAGAATACGAGCGCTCACAGTTTCCTGAGTGTTGTATGAGAATTTGAGCGCTCACAGTTTCCTGACTGCTGCATTTCAATATTAGCACTATTACTAGCGCTAATATTAGCACAGCTTCCAGAGTGCTCGTCCCTTTGTGATAATACCCCGCCACACCTAACTCCACAGGTCCTCTCGCTCTTTCCATTCTGAGTACCACACACACTCACATCACACACACAGTCACTGCAAGAGCAACAGAACACACGCTACCAAACACTCACCCCCCACACACTGTCACTGCAAGAGCCTAACCCAACACAGACTACCACACCCGCACCACACACAACCACATCACACACGCTGTCACGTGAAGCTCACATGACTGAAGCTCACATCAGCACACACAATCACTCTGCACCACACATTGAAAGACATGCACACACACTAGAGACGCACACACACAAGAGACACACACAATCACTGTGCACCAAATACTCTCTTGCTCACACGTGCTGACAGACATGTATCACCACACATACACATATTCACACATTTCAGTCTCAGAGGGAGGGACACACACACACACACACACACACACACAGCGGTCTGACGTATGCCCTCATTCCACATCTATCACAGTGCAGACAGGTCAGTACTCCCACAGCAAGCTTGAGTGGGAGGTGATGTCATGCCACCCTGCAAATCACACGGTGCACACGGACTGATTTTGAATTTCTCCTCTCCACACTGATGCTCCCACTTCTTAGCCTGGCCCGTGAACAGCGCTGAAATTTCTCAAAGGCTTATGTGTATGGTATTTGGATTCATGCAAGCATGCTGGAAAAGCAATTTGATAAAAAATGCTCAGAAATCCCTTTTCTGCCGCATGGCTTGAACACGACTGCTGGGGACAGCATTTTTCTTGCGACGCAAGGAAAGCAAAGGTTAATCTAAATCGTCACGGAACAATTTCGCATCACGGCGCTGGAGCTTTAATAGTAAGTAATGGCTTTTCGTTGGCGGAGAGGCCGCGAAGTTCAGAAGGTGACGGGGGGAAGCGTGGATGAACGCAGAAATCACACATATCAAAGACTCCTCTCTCTGGCGTTTAATGTCAAACAGCCTGTAATTACCAACACTGCTCCAAGAGTCTACTGTGAGTCCCCCCGGCCTGGCTGGGAGAAGACCGTCCCATCTGTCGTGTCGTGTGCATAGCATGCTCACCACTGATATCCGACGGGACAATTGATCAAGAGTGAGTCCTACCACAGACCTTAAAGAAAAGTGAAAATAGCCTGCGGTCATAGTAATTTCCCCCACTGACAGTCGCTAAAGGATCTTTAACGGTGTAAGAAGCATGTTGCGGGTCTGTGTGTGTGTGTGTGTGTGTGTGTGTGTGTGTGTGTGTGTGTGTGTGCTTTTCGCTCACAGACTCCCTCACTGGCTCACAGGGGTGCCAAAGCAGCAGGCCGTGAGAGGGAGTTTCAGCGCAGTCTGTGCAGCGGTGGCGTTGGAGGGACCGGGAGAGGTTAAAGCCGACAGATGTGAGCTGCAGCAGGGCCCGCAGGTGCACCTGCAATCTAATAGGACGGAGAAACGCAGACAGTTTGGACTAAACTCCTTCATCTGTTGCAATCACACTGATTACTCAGCCCCTTCCCCTTTAATTTTTTTTTTTTTAACACGACTATTTACTGCGACAGAATCGGCTGACTGAATCCTTCACAGAAGAGGAAGTTACCGACCTGTGACCTGAGCCCAGACAAGGTGGCGGTGAAGGGGGGAGGCGGGGGAGGGCCGGGGGTTTGCGGTTGGGGGCGGCGTCGGGCTGTCAGCCAAAAAGCGAATGATTGGCGAAGGCTATTCCTTCTAAAAAGGACACAGCCCTGGCAGTTAGTTCACACACTTGGCAGCAGCCTCATCGATTATTAGCATCAAGGCACTGACCTCCCGTTCCTGCCTCCACACGCACACCGAGAGAGTAATTACAGCGGCCTAAGTGGTAATGGAAAATCTGTGTCACGTATCCAGTCGCCCCGGCCACCGCCTGAAATCCACAATCAGGCTGTTTGACTGGAACGCAGGCAGGGCTTTTTGTTGTGTCTGCCACGGGTTCCGTCGTGTCGCCGTGGGGCGGCGGGCACAGGTGCGTCATTAGCATTGCTTCGTTTGTGTGATTACTTTGCTCTCTCCATGCAACCTGTACTTATGGATCAATCTGCATCTCCCTGTCATTTTCCCTCCGCGTTTTTTTTTTTTTTTTTTTTCTGCTATTGTGTTTTATATTCATAGTGACAGACGCCAGAGCACTGGTGCTTTTGAAAGTGAATAAAAGCACATCTGCATTTTCCCGTTTGAAGCCTCCCTAATTTGCCACAGCCTTGTTGTGTCACGTGTGTGTGTGTGTGTGTGTGTGTGTACATGTATGTGCACGTGGGACTGTCTATATGTGTGTGTGCATGTGTGACTGTGTGTGTGTGCACATGTTTGTGTGTGTGTGTGTGTATGTGCACGTGCACACGTGTTTGTGTGTCTGTTGTGTGTGTGCGCACATGTTTCTCTATGTGTGTGTGTGTGTATGTGCGTGTGTGCATGTGCATGTGCACATGTTTCTGTGTGTGTGCGTGTGTGTGGGTGTAGGTGTGCATGCACATGTTTGTGTGTGTGTGTGTGTGTGTGTGTGTGTGTGTGTGTGTGTTTCTATGTGTGCCTGTGTGGGCACACGTTGATCCTCCTGACCCTGACACTCTCTCAGTATGTGCGCAGTATGCGTTCTCCATTCTGTCAGCGTCAGCCGATGTAAATCCTACCTGCAGCACGTCTCCCCGGCTCCCCCGCAGGGACGGCCCTACACAGCAGACACACCTGGGCAGCCCAGGATTCCGCCTTACATAATTCACATCCTCTTATACGAGTCATAACACAGAGAGCCAAGTCTGCAGCTCACCGCAGGCCTTGAGCTTCAACGTTATATAAAGCCAGTCCTCAGCAGCTCTCAGCAGCGAAAAAAATCGGGATCAGTTACAAAAACACACAGCTGCACTAACAGACACAGGACTAATGTCAAACATAATTGTCACCATAATTCAATAAAATTACATTAGCAAACACCTATAGTTTTGTGCGGCACAGAATGAACCACTCTGCTGTTGATATCAATTGAAAGAAAAAAAACTGAGAGGCCAAAAGCCGGTGCCAATAAGAGGACACATCATCGCTAAACAAATTCACAGGAGGATAACAATATAGACCGTCCTGACAGGATGGATCATTCTCTCGAGTATGACCCCGGCGTAACTACACTGCGACAGTGTGAGCCGACAGACAAAAAAAAAATATTAATGTTGACATATCGAAGCTTTCTCCACACTCTTATTGATCTGGGACTCAGAGAATGATTAAACGAATCCTGGCGAGACACTCGGGAGAGAAGGAAACTCTCACACAAATTGTCCCCTGCTCACAGAGACAGGGATGCGCACACGCGCACACACACACACACACGCGCGCTTACACACAGACACACGTGGTGTGACCTCAGCTGTCCACTGCGCAGATAGACTCATCATTCTCAGACGCAGGACGGCAGCTCCGGTTGTTAAGGGCTTCCTGCAGGTTTTAATAGATTGTGCCGAACTTGCCAATCAGTGCACCGTCACCAGTCAGCCTGCTCCGAGCTGAGCTCTGGGCTGCGGAGCTGCTGTGCCCGGCTGCATAGCCGTAACAGCAGGGGGAACCATTCGCATCTCCTTCCATAAGATCTGACGAACAATAATTTCCTTCCCTCCTTCTCCCTCTTTCTCTCTCTCTCGCCCCTCTGCCTCCTTTTCTGTCCCCTCTCCCTCTCTTCCTCCCTCCCTTCCTCTCTCTCACCTTCTTTCCCCTTCTTCTCCCCCGTTCCCCTCTCTCTCTCCGTCTCCCTCTCCGTCTCCCTCTCTCTCTCTATCTCTCTCCGTCTCCCTCTCTCTCTCTCTCTCTCTCTCTCTCTCTCCCTCTCTCCCCTCTCTCTCTCTCTCTCCCTCTCTCTCTCTCTCTCTCTATCTCTCTCCGTCTCCCTCTCTCTCTCTGTCCGTGACCTTTCTGGTGTGTCTCTGGGCGCAGATGGTGTGTGTGTGCCTCAGTGCTCATTGCTCATACCGGCAGCATCAGTGCCACCCTGTGCCTCCACACAGAACCCCGCGGAGCCCGGGGGGGGGGGTGGAGGCCAGAGTTGGCTCCACACACCCACGATTGCTGCTGTTTGCCGGTGCCATGGGGAATTTAATCTTTAAATTCCACGTGGTGAAACTCGGCCTGATTGGGATTACAGGCCTAGAGGGGGAGGGCGTGTGTGTGTGTGTGTGTGTGTGTGTGTGTGGGGGTTTCACGGTGCTCTGACGGTACATGTAAATAGTGATAAATATGTGTCCCAACAGCAATGCCACCCTCCAAAGTGCCCATCCCTGCTGCCTATTCCACCGTGAGCTTTTCTCACATAATTTTTCCCTGACGCCTATGAAAGGGAATCTTGGAGTGATTCCTTTGATCACCCTGAAAGTCGAAACCTCAGAATCACTGACGCTGCTTATCGCTTATCGGGGGAAAAAAAAAAAAAGATTTTCAGCAGTGGAATTTCCATTCTCTGTCTCCCCTCGTTTTTTTTTTTTTCTGAAGCTCATTTACTTGCAGGATGCCTTTCCCAGCAAAATATCACCTTTCTTCACCTTTTGCTGTGTTTGCTTTTCAAAGGGACTCTTCTTCTACCCACAGACACACAAATACGCACACACACACACACACACTCACACACAGGCAAACGCACACATGTTTGCACACACACATTTATACAAAGCAGTGCGGTGCAACAGGCCTGCGAGAAAAGCGCACCCACAAATCCACAGTCTGAACACCTTCTCTTCTGCTCTTAATACTGTGGGAGCAAACTGAGCTGTAGCTGGAGGAGTAGCTTTGCTTACAATACGCATATAACACCACTAACTCCGCTGAGCCCGGAGGAATTAATGAATTCCACTCGGAAGTTTAAAAAAGGAAACTCAAAACAGCATTCAAATGAGGCAAACAGCCTCTCACGGATGTGCGTGACACTGTGAGGTTCGGTGGTGCTCGGATATTTACAATCCCCTCGCTTAGAGTGGGCTTAACATTCACGTCAAGGCTAAATACAAAAAACGTTAGGGCTAGGGGAAGGGGGTCTGATTGAGAGTGGGGTCGTACAGAGTGTCGGACACTCGCATTTGGAGAAGGATGTTCCGTCAGGACTGCAGGCAGAAAAACTCCACCCACCTGTCTTCAGAGGACTGCCTCAATATGACACTCAGTCGTAACTAGCCTGCGTGACCACGAAGCGAATTCACGTTAAATTATGTACTCCCTTTAAAAGGATGCAGTCTAATTCATCGTGAAGCCACTATAGGGGGAAACGCTCTATTGTTGGGTAACTGAATAAGACTCATAATGAGGGGAAGAAGAAAAAATTAATAGCATTTGGTGTGCCTGTCAGATTACAGCCCCAACTTATTCTTTGCGCTCGCCCACGACCATTCTTATTGGCCAGACGACGCTCTGCTCTTTTGATGTAGTGGGAATCGTGTCCACCCAGCCATTTTAAGCCACACGAGTCAACAAACTAGAACAAAGTTGGCTTGCAGCAAATGTTTCTTACAGACAGTCGTCACTGACATTTAGTAAGATGGAGTGCAAGGCAAGCTTGGCCTACATGGAGCCTGGGCACAGATAGGCTGTAGATTTCTTTATATGTGTGCTCACCCCTGCAGATATGTGTGTGTGTGTGTGTGTTTGTGTGTGTGTGTGTGTGTGTGTGTGTGTGTGTGCAGGCATGCGCGTGTGTGGTAATGTAGACAGTGGGGTGAACCTGGCGGATCTCGCCGTCTTTGAACAAAGCCAGGCCAAGATGAAAGTCCTGCTTTTTTTTTTTTTTCATCATGGCAGCATGACATTGGATCCTTCCCCCCTCGCTACCTCTTCATCTGCGTACATCTACACATTGACATGCTTTGGCCGTGCAGCTCTGTTCTTTAAAGAGAAATGGATTTTTGAGTAAAAGAGTCCTTGCGCACTTCTGCCTTGTTTAATGTCTCTGGGGGTCCTGGATGGCTAGAAAAGACTGACGTGAGATGAATTCCCCTCAGCAGGTAGGAAGGCCCTCCTCATCTCTCCTTTCAGCCCGTTCCCTCCCTCCCTCTCTCTCTCTCTCTCTCTCTCTCTCTCTCTCTGCTCTCTGCTATGACTTGACACATGAACGCTGTGCAGGAAGCATGGCATGGATTCCATTTCCAATTTGGATAATGGCTTCATGCTGTGTTAACCACAGTTTTTACAACTTGACTCGGGCTTTCGTGAATGAATGTGAAGCAGAGGAGAAAAGGAGACAAAAAAAAATAAAATCAATTGTCCCCCATTAGCCCCTGACGTTCGTCTTTGGCGTAGTCGGGACTTTCCCGTTCTCTCACCTGCTTCTCCCTCTCTCAGACCCCGTGCTGTATCAGAAACCCTCGCCTCAGTCCGGGCCCGGACCCCGATGTACAAAAGGAAAACAGGAAGGAAAAAATAAAAAAAACACTGTCGCCAAAGTTCATGTAAAACTAGACGCAGCAGCAGACACAGCGGTACCGCGGAGATCGACGGATGCGGCGCGTTATGTAAGCTTCTCCATATCACCCTCACGAGCGTGACTAGCTCTCTCCCACTCTCCTCACACGCTGACGTGCCTTCCAGTATCTTCGGCGGCCGGGGCCTCGCAATGACTTCTGATCTATTAGATAGCTTTCAGAAGCCTTGTGCATTACAAGGGCACATCCTAGCTTATTGGAGTGTGTTAAATTCTCTCCGACAGGGATCTTGGATCAATACAGTATCTATTCCCCCTTCCCCCCCTCCCTTTCTCCTCCCCTTCCCGAGATTGGGATGGGAGAGTATCAGGTATCAGCTTCGGCTTCAATTACCACACAGAGCGGGCGGAAGGGGGAAGGGGGGGTTAGGGGGGTGGAGGGGGATGACGACAGAGTTTCATCCCGGTGCTCTGTCTCGCTCAGAGTCCTAAATCCATCCCGGGACGAATGGCGGTATAGGTGAGCAAATTATCTTGGTGTCAGTCCCGGCTGGAGCCAATAACGACCCAGTGATTTGTAACACCTGAAAAGGATCAATTGCCGCTCGACTCTGTTTGTTCCTGCCACGCCTTGCGTTTTAACGAGCCCTGTGAGGTCCTGTGAGCCTGGGCATGGCAGAGAGTCCGCACACCATCCCGTTTTGTTTTTCTGGAGTTACAACAGAACCCCTTCTGTCCACATAAGGTATCTGCCATTGGTTCTACGAGAGGGAAAATCCATTGTAGCGCCAACTGTTATCCCGTCTCCGATCAGAGGGCAATAGCTGGTCAGGAAATGACCCAATCCAGTCCAGGATAAACAAGCTGAACCTGAACATGCACAGCTGAGTTTACAAGCAACGCACAGGTTGAGCATAATTCAGGTATATATTTATTTATAGATACAGATGACTCCCTATCGCAGTGCAGGTTTTTTTTTTCCTTCAACTCAACCTGCACTAAATAATTTATTCTACAACCTAGAGCACTGTGTTCCACCTTGCATATAAAACCTCCACACGTCCTACTGCAGGGTTTTCCACACCAGTTAGGAGCCTTTTACTCGAGACTGTGGGGTTATTAGATAATAGCAGGATAGCTTAGTGTGGGAGCTGTGGGTTTGAGCTGGGCAGGAACACTGTGTTGTACCAGTCTGGGGGGTCAATGACAAGCGGGAAAAAAAAGAGCTACTACTACAGTTACCTGCAGTCTGATTCACCACGACATTGTTATTCACCCACTTCAAGCCATGTGTGGAGGAACTTGTCTGAAAGCGAGCAGATTTGCATGATTTACGACCCTCGAAAACAACCCCGCGCCCGGCTCGTGCAAACGCGCTCGTCACGTGGCGCCCCACGCGAAGCGCCAAGAGAGCGGATGCGTGTTTTTTTTTCCCGCTGTGCCGCGCTGTACGGACACATCCTCGAACCGTTCCCGCGTGACCGCCGGACCCGGAACCCCGACGACGCACGATGCGCTTTCATCCGCCGCTCGGACTCTCGGGCTTTTTTTTGAAGCGGCCTGGTATGTAATCAGGCGAAGATTTTCGCTCTGTTTTTTTTTCTCTCGTCGGCGCGCATGTGATCAGAGCAGCCCGCGCGGCTCCCGGAGTGAGTCAGTGCCGCGCACCTCCTTCCTCCCGGACGCCTTTGCCGCCGTTAACCCCCTCCTGCCCGCCCTCCCGTCCGCCGACATCCAGCAGCTGTGAGCCACGGCCGGCGGGTGCCACCCTTGTTTGTTTGGAGGGTGTTTTTTTTGCATGAGCAGGCAATGCTGACATCGCTCGGTGCTCAGACCGAACATCATAAAGCGCCACACAAATTCCAACATGGTGGGATACAGGCATGCTATCCTGCACGGGCTTCCTTTAAGACGATGCCCCTATAAATAGGCGAAATCCATTAAAAATGGATTTACCAAAAAAAAAAAACTTTTATCTAGTGTACTGTATGTTTTCTATTCTGTTTATAATTCTAGCAAAGGGAATGGAGGTCTAAAGGATTTGGTCATGTCTAGATCCGGCTAAAAGTGGCAAAGCCTCTCTCTACTCCAAGGACGAGACGGAGCACTGTAAGATCAGGGAGGAGAGCTGTAACTTTGTAAAGTGCTTCCCGCTGTGCACCTCTACTCCTGGCTGACACCTCGGTGGCTTATCGGTGGCCATTACTTGAACTGTTGTGATAATTAAGCCAATACTTTTTTCCTTGCTTTATTTACTTGCATTTCAAACAGCAACCAGTAAGGGAAGAAGTTGGAAATAAAGCTGTTTCTATGCACTTTCTCGCATTTTAGGAGGTGGCAGAAATAATCCATATTGTTAGTTTGTTATAAACATTGCTGATTAAATCAGTTTCCCTCCTTAACGCCGTAAAAGAGCAATCTTTCTTTCTTTGTGACCCTTGCACAGGCCTTACCTCTGTTTTCCTCTCTCTTATCTTCGCTCTCAGTTCAGTTCAATTAAATTCATTGTAAAGATGAAATTCAAGAAAACACAGCACAAGGAATCAGCAACAGCAACAATAAGACCGATAACAGTAATAACGCCGTGCTGGGTTTTAGAGTTACCCAATGTCTCTCAGACTGTGACAGGCGTAGCCGATATTCTGCTACCAGGGACAACCGGCTCCCTGTTTTCCAATGGGACTGGGGGTTTCTCTCCTTCAGGGAGGTGTAGAAATTTCAATTTTGCCAAAGATAATTTGTCCTTCTCATTTTTTTGCAGCACAAAGTCATGTGTTGCTCTGTATCAACCTCTTTTAGCTGACATTGTGAACATGGTCTTTCCTACCTGAGAAGCTATGTCTGCATGTAATATCCTGTCTCTATGGTCTCCCTTCCTCTCACCTCTCTCTTCTCCCATTTCTGCTCTCCCCTCTGCTCTCCAATTTATGCTCTCCTCTCTCATTTCTGCTCTCTCCTTTCTGCTCTATACTTTCTCCCCTCTCCTCTCCCCTCTGATCTCCCATTTCTGCTCTCTCCCCTCTGATCTCCCATTTCTGCTCTCTCTTCTCCCATTTCCGCTCTCTCCTCTGTGATCTCTCATTTCTGCTCTCTACTCTCCCATTTCTGCTTTCTCCTCTCCCATTTCCGCTCTCTCCTCTTGATCTCTCATTTCTGCTCTCTCCTCTGTGATCTCCCATTTCTGCTCTGTGCTCTCTGCCCTCTGCTCTCCCCTCTGCTCCCCCATTTCTGCTCTCCTCTCTGATCTCTCACGTCTGATCTCTCCTCTCTCCTCTTAGTTCCCCCATTTCTCCTCTCTCCTCTCCCCTCTCCCCTCTCTCTTCTCTTCCCTCCATTCTCTATCCCCCTCTCTTTTCGTCTCCTCCCCCTCGCGGCGTCCTGTCTGACTGGGCCGCGGGATCAGGAGAGTGGGAGAGGACCCGGGAGCGGGAGGCCGTAATGAGCCTCTCATCTTCGTGTTCGCAGTTCCCCTGCGAGGGGCCCCAGGAGGCTGCTGGGACTATTAATAGCAGGCCGATGCAGGAGGGAGCGGCCTGTGCCGAGGCTTTCAGAGAGAGGGAGGGAGGGAGAGGTCTGCTGCAGAACAGCCCCCGGGTTTCTCTCTTTCCACTGTGTGTAAACATAGAAACACAAGTAATGTCAGATCTGACCATTTTTGTGGTTGCTATGATGTACAACACCTCCAAAAACTCCCCAAAGGCACCTACACTGTTTATTTTTAGAAACGGGAGACAGAAACCGTGAGTTAAGGCTTTGAGTCGTCCAAGACAAAGACATCTGCTAAGAAAACAAATATGTTAACAATCATTTCTTTTCTTGGCAGGGTTCTCCCTCTAGACAATGGAACAATGGTGCCTCCGCATCATGGCCGTTCATTCGCGGCATCACGCTAATTATTTATACATTATGACATGTGCAAAATCGCGAAGCTGCTTGTGTCAGATAGTAAGAAAGGAGTGGCCCACTGGCAATGTTGTTTTGTTCAGTGTTAGCGCAGACGCATCAGTCACGCCTTTCAAGCCCGCACGAGCGCCACCATTGGTTGACGAGCCGGCCAATCACGCGACGGCATTAAACTTGCAATACGAGGCGGAGGAGAGCTACCTGCAGCTGCGTGGCTCGATTAGGAGAAAGGAGAAAGCAAGGAAGCAAGTCCATTAGAGTCCATCTGAATTATTCACTTGCTCTTGTGTGACAATGAATAATATGTACAGGAACATAACATAGCTTAAAACGTATGGCATGTAACGACAGAGACATGTGCAATGAAACATTCGAATATGGTCTGAGTTTTATTATTTGTCTGTGTAATCTCACCAAATAAAGCAGCAAATGCCTGTTATTCACCCATGCTAGACTGAGAGCCAACAGTACAGTGAAACTCAACGCAATACTGCGTTTCTTTTGGCCAACGTTCACATATGGTGGAAAATTTGACATTTTCTCACCATACAATACGCTCTCGTACCCTTTCCGATCAACTGCTGTTGGTATGAACTGCCGTTGTTAAACACAATTCCATGCATTGCAAAGGAAAAACCACTTCTAGCAAATCTGCACATAGGTAGTCCTCATTACCAACTGTTTTATAATAAAATATTTTAAAGAAGATAAAATATTTCATCTTCATAAAGAAAATAATTTACTATTTCTATTTCTTCATCTGTCTTGATATTAAATAATAAAAAATGCTTCATTAGTCACGGAACAAGCCCCCCCTCCAAACCACACAGATACGCGAGGGCCGCTGCATCTAATTTTTCTGGGAATATCCCTGCTTGGGTCATTTATATTGACCATTAAAAACAACCAGAGGACAGGAGAATGCCAGACATAACAGGATTTACAAAAGCCCCGCATCTTCCCATGACTACATCGAGAAATCATTTCAAACATTTGAATATGGATGACTCCCTGCTCAAATGGCAGTCAGCAAACATCTAGTAAGCCACTCGGTTATTACACTCTAAAAAAATTAATTGTCAACAATGTCTCAAATGCAAAAAGATTTAAGCGGTAAGCTAAACAACGGGGAATTACTTTTTGGGGGTGACACGTGAATCCCAACCATAACACTGCATTTCTTTTTATTATTTTCAAATTCACCTTGTCGTCCTCCTCCAAACCCTCCACCCTACTGGCTGACACACTTCCAGAATATTGATTTTAGTAGTTCCTTACATTCCAGATTACCTGAATTTGGATAAACAATAAATTGTGATCTTCATTTTTAAGAATTTCATATATATATATATGCACTCATTTATGAGTGTGTTAATGTGTTCTGGGGCCCACATTAAAGAGCAAGGCTACTTGTTAAAAGAACCCCTTGCTGAGGGCCTCTCCCTGGGGGGTTCTTTTGTGCAGCTGCGTGGAGGAGCTGCCATTTAATGATTTGGGCAAATATCAAAAGTTGCAGGGACTATAAATTTAGCGCCTGAAATTATTTCACTTTCTTTTTCCCCCCTTCTCTGAGAACAGTGACTGTTATAGATTCCGAGGGCACCTTCCTTGCACTTGGTGTCACGGAAAAGGAGGGAGGCGGATGATGAAGAGTAAGGATCTGATTTGGTTCAGTGATTGTTTTATTATTGCCGGGTCTTTGGGTCTCAGAGTGCCAGGACCTAAATAAGCTCATATCAAAACTGAAAGAGATCTCTGGCTGTGGAAGACCCGGCATGGTGCAGTATTTTTTTTCCTGCATTCTGTTTGCATTGATGCAAGATTGCACATGTGTGTGTTGTGCATGTATGCCATTTTGTGAGTAAGCCTGTGTCATTTTGTGAGTGTGCTTGTATGAGTAAGTATGAGTGAGTTTTGTGAATATGTATGTCCATGCGAGTGTGTGAGTATGCCAGAGTTTTGTGAATATGTATCAGTTTTGTGAAAATGTATCAGTTTTGTGAATATGTATGACCATTTCACTTTGCGAGTGAGCGTGTAGATGTGAATGAACGCGCTTATGTGCTTGAGTAAGTGTTAGCGAGAGCTTACACTAGGCAACAAGCTAACACGTGCCTCAGGCTGGTTCTTACAATACAGGGATCATGCAAGTCATTGATCAGGTTATCTGACAGATGAACACAAATAATGCCTGTTTGATTAACACAAAAAAACGTTGTGTTCTCATTGCTGGCCGCTTTATCACCATGAGCATCACACTGCCTCTTTGTTCCCAGTGTCTCTTTGCCTCTTCCCTCTTGCTATCCATCTTTCTCTCTTTTGCTTTTTTATCTCTGTACCTTCACTTTCTTGCTCTTGCTCTTGCTCTCTCTCTCTCTCTCTCTCTCTCTCTCTCTCTCTCCCCATCTTTTTTCTCTCTCAGCTGCTTTTCTCAGTCTCTGGGCAGGATAGAAAAGGTATGTCATTTGCTTTTTTAAACCTAATAATGTTTTTTATTCACTCCAATTATGAAGAACTGGGGTCAAAAGAAATTAATCAGCACCGTCCTAAACAGACTGTGCGCCACTCTGAGGATCATTCTCCATGCATTGTTTCTGCATCGGAAGGTCTTCAGTTACCTTTTGATTGCATTACTTGCGATTTCATTTTGAAGTTTTATACAGCTCCATCTTTCACTCTCTCAAACTCTGCTGGAGCGCTGGCAAAAATGACACCTTCTCTCATCCCCTGCATGGGTGTTATATGGAACTTTGAAGAGATCTGATTTCTTTCTGTTGATTTGAGTGTAAAGGAGAAAACGCCGTAGTGTGGTACGTGGAGAGATGCTATGTCAAACCTGTCGTCAGCGTCGGAGAGGAGGAGAGGAGGCGGCTCCGATACCCTGCCACTTCCACACACACAGATGAAAAGGGCCACATATAACAATAACAAATGTCAGAGCCTGTTTGAAGTGCTAGCTTTGATTAGTGAGTTAGAGAGTGGCTGTCTGTGCACATGCATGCAGTTGTGTGTGTGCATGTGTGTGTGTGTGTGCGTGCATGCATGCCCGTGTGTGTGTGCGTGTGTGTGTCTGTGTGTATGTGTGTGTGTGTGTTCGTGTGTGTGTGTGTGTGTGTGTGTGTGTGTGTGTGGTGTGTGTGTGTGTGTGCATGTGCGCATATATATGCGTGTGTGTTTATGTGTGTGTACGTGTGTGTGTGTATAGGTGTGTGTGCCTGTGTGTGCGTACTTTTTTTGTCTCTCCTCTTTTCTCGCCGGTTATGCTAAACTGCCTTCTGGCAGTGGGAGCGTTTGCCATTTCCAAAAGCACCTGTCGACACCGCGTGTCTGAAAATCCATTATGGCAAACCCCCGCGTGCTGGAGACCTGCGATTCTGCAGCCGCTGAAATGTGATTATGCTCCTGTTCTTTAAACTTATTTCAAATGAGTCTAAAGTTGGAATGTACCCGCTCTGAATGAAACTGCTCCCTCCCGTATGGCTCCCTGAATGGACATCAGGAATAATTAAAGCGTTTACAATCAAACCAGCTTCCGCTGTAGCTGATGGACTGCACTGGAGTCTGAACAAAGACCCAATCCTAACTAAACCCTACCCATGACCTGTGCTGCTCTGTCCCTGGCCGCCTGACCTTATGGTGATTCACTTGATACTATTCAATTACTAAAGCAGGCAGTAGTTGACTTAATTAATCAATGGTGCTCATGACTGGCAAACGTTTAATTGCATTTAAATCATGATTTGTTCTTAGCACAGTAGTCTACACTTTTATTGCGCTTGTCTGCACTTCAAACTGCTAGGACCTCACCAATGTTAAAGCAAATGCATGCATGATGACAATAACCATAATAATATCAAATATAGCCACCAGCTATGTGGTCCTTGCATGCATGGACAGGGGCATTTTGTTCATCAGTTAACTCTACTTTAGAGATACGTGTGTTGCTGCCAAGAGCAAGCACTGCTGCATTCAGAAAAGGGTATCTTAAGTAGCGGCAGTTTGGTTCAGTGCAGTGATTAGGGACCTAGCTTCAGAAACATGTAGGTTCAAATCTCATGTGCTTTACACAAGCCCTATTAATGATGAGCAAATATCCTTCCGTAACTTCCTAAAAATTGAGTTCAGACAGGGCAGCAGTGAGACGTAATGGTTAGGGAAATTGATTTTCTTACCAGAAGGTTCCATGTCCCAATCCCCGATGGGGCCTCTGCCTGTGTACGGCTGAGTCAAGGCACTTAACCTGAATTGATTCAGTAAACATCCAGCTGTATAAATGGATAAAGCCTTAAAATGCAGGCTATGGATAAGAGTGCTTACTCCAATGTAGTGTCCCTTCTTCCCTTCTAAACTGGACCCAGTTTAACAAAAAACGCCCCCCCAAAACAGGACTTTCCTCTTCCCCTTCCTTCAATCTGTGAGCAGATGACAAACGCAACATAGCTGTTACACCGATCCTCCCCTCCTTCTCCTTCCACTGCTGCGACAGGCAAACACAGCGCTGGCAAGTAGCTGCACCATCTGCTCACTCATTACCGACAGGACAGGTGCGCAGTTATGGTCAGGAAGATGTCTGAATAAAGGCAGGGAACGGGTCCGTTTCTGCCCAGCCAATGTGTGACTTTGATGTCTGCCTTAATGGCGGAGGGTTGCGGGTTCTCGTCCCCAATGAGCCATGCAAAATGTTCTAAAATGGTGTATTATTGCCTGTCGGCCTGCCCCTCGGCATTACAAATGGGACTGGGATAATGTCCCTGCAATGGCAGGAGGATGCTGGGATTAACTCTGACCGTCTGTCCCATTGAGGCTCCAGCCCAGAACCAGCGTGTGTGTTTGGGTAAGGGGGCGCGAAGTATTAGCAAATGTTGTACAAAATTGTGATGAAAAGCACTGTTGCATCTAATTTGCTAGCGAAAAATTGAGGCCTAACAACTTCGGGGTCACACTAAACTGCCACTTTGCATGTGCAAGAGTCTCGACTCTCTCTCTCTCTCTCTCTCTCTCTCTCTCTCTCTCACACACACACACACAAACCAAAAATGTAATACAATATAAAATATTTCATATTTGACTGTCAAATTGGCTGCCGATGGAAGCTTCCTCCTCACTTCCTCTGCTCTCCCAGGCATCACCGGTGTTCGCTTGGTACATTGGCTGTTGGCGAATTTTTTCTCCTCGCTTGGGTACAAATTATAAAAAAAAATAAGATAGTTCTACTCTAAAGAGCTGGATTCACCATCACATGGCTGGAGTCCTTTAGCTTCCCCAACTCTCCCGCTTTCCTGAATATCTATACTGGTTAAGGAAAAAATGAGGAGTTGCATGTTCCTGTTTCAGATACCCTTCTGTTGGACACTAGAGGTGAACGGCTCAAGATTGTTAATAAAAAAGGCCTGGGACAAAAAAGGAAAGCAATTACTTGGTTTCATAATCCAGATACAGTAATTAAGGCCTGAGGTGGAAGGTTGCTAGGACAGGGCTGTTCAGCCTTGCTGTAAAGTAAATGTCAACGGGGGTGCCTTTATATATATATTTTTTTCAAACCAATTCAATAATGATTTGATAGCAAACACATCCATTCTCAGTAGTATGCTTTCAGAAATTAGCGGTTTTAGTGTAAAGGTCACCCTAATCAAATCATTGTCCAATTAATGGAAATGCATGTCTGTTTGACCTCCCAGGATGCCTTTCCACACATTCAGTTAATGAGTGCTAATTGTTTTTGACTGCCCCCTCCCTTTCCTCAACCAGCTTGAATTCCCTTTGATGGGGGGGCAGGGAGGGGGTTATGGTAGCAGCTGCCATCTGCCCTTAGCTGCAGCCAGGTCATTATATCATATTAAGTGGGTTTCTCGCAGGTGGGGTGCGATGAAGTTTCTGGTAAATGTCTCACAGTGTTTTTAGAAACAAATGTCCAGTGGCAAATAAAAGCTGTTTTACTTCAAATTCCCTGACTGTAACAGAAATTAAATCACACACCACCGGCCTACTCAGCAGTCTCTCCCTGTAACATAATATTATTATCATTACGAATGCACTCAGGTAACTTGAAAGAGCAGCAATTAAAAAATATATATTTGTCTCAACACTCAATATGGAGTACTTTTTTTGGATTATTTAATTAAAGGAAACCAAGTGTGGGGATGATAAAAAAAAATCACAAGCAGTCTGGAGAATCTGTTTTTTTTTTTTTACCTGAGGAAAAACAACAAAACAACACCCCCCCCAACAAGACCCACAAACACACAATTACACTGCAGGCCTGGTGATTGTAGCAAGCTGACATCTCACCTGTTTTCTATGAGTTGTTAGATGTCAGAAAAAGGTGTTTACGAGGCTTGGGGGAGACTCGGCGAGCAGCAGGCGAGACGCTGGTAGGGGAAAGGAGGAAAAAAAAAAGAGAGAGAGAGAGAGGGAAACGATTCCCAGGCAGAGAACAGTAAATAGAGTGCAGGTTTGACTCCTCCGCTGGGAGAGTCACCTCCGCCGTGGAGAAGCATGGCCCGGGGGCCGTTCTCTTTCTCTGCGTGCGATGCGTGCCATGGCCCTCCCTGCTCTCCGTCTTCATACGAATTACACGCCCCGCTAAAAAACTCAGTCTGATCAGCCAGAATCTTCTCGGGCTATGTTTTTGTTTTCAAGGAAGCCGTGTTCAGTCAGCTTACGAGAACGCGGCGCGCGGGGTAATTGGATTGGGCCTGAACGAACCGTGTCCTTTTTTTTTTTTTACTTAAACTACCGGTAAATAAAGAACTTCTTACAAAAATTCTTGTAACAATTTGCCTTGGACGTAAATGAATCGAGAGATAACAATGGGCTATCTGTGGGTGAAATTATTTATTTTTACAAGCTTTGCAACTTTATGATGTGTTGCCGTTTTAAATGGGTGTTTTATTAGGACTTGAGGAAAGATGGCCATACCGTTTAGTATGTATTTAAGAGATGCGGATGGTAAAACTCAGCTTACAGCCTTCCCTACAGTTACACCTCCTGTACCTTGGCCCCCCGATCCATAGATGACAAAGTTTGCACCCACTTTTCACAGCCAATTCAAATTGACTTATGCAGTGGGTATACCAGCATGACTTGCATAAATACTCCAGAGAAGAGAAGCCAGCCAATGGCAATGTCTGACAAGGACAACCCCATAACAAGCTTAACTTCCCCATCCATTCACTTCTCAAGTACATTATCAACAGCAGACGTCATTCTAGAGCTCGTAATAATAATACTTTAAAATGCCAAGGAGGCATTAAAGTCCTTATGCTTATAAAAAAATAAAATGAACTGAAACAATGGACAGGGCCTTCCCAGCAGTCAGGGTGGGATTTGAAGTGGAGAATAGTGCAGGATGAGAGGTGTCAGTTTGTGACAAGGTTTGGGAAAAGGGGGGGGGGTGGCAGGGGACAGGAGAGTACAAAGTCCTTCTTGGTTTTGTACTAATTATTATTATTTTTTAATCAGAATGCTGGGTGGGGAGGGGGAGGGGGTGGGGTTTAATAAGACAGTAAAGACTGTGTACAACATGTATGTTGGAAATGAGAAAGCAAATAAAAAGTTGATCTCAAAAGGAGAGTACAAGGTCCCTGTGGTATCTCTGATTACAACACAGTACCGAAAAAAAGCGTGAGAGTCTGTCTCTTTCCCTCTCCCCCTCTCTGACTCTCTTAGTCTATCTCCTTCTCTCTTTCTCACCAACAATTAAAATGATTTCACTTCTGTGACTCTTACAATAAAATTGCATCATGTCACAAGGTGAGTGTGAAACGATAACAGCACAATGAAGACTTAAATGGTAAAACCTGGCATTACCTGGGAAAACAAAGACAGATGAAACCACAGTCATTGAAATAATACTACAGAATGATACTGTAATTGACATTTTGATAAGAGCACCAAAAACATCTAATGAAAGGCATAACTGGATAATACCGGTAGAAAGATAAACACACACAACAGAATGATCCATAGTGGTAAATGACAACAAAAACATCTAAAGGACAGATTATAAGATAACGATACAACAATGACTCTTTCTGTTCCAATTAGAGAATGGATGACACTGATAACATTGAATTGATGTATTCTCACATGACACTGAATCAGCAGCTTGAAACTATACACAGTTAGGAGCAGGACATCACAAATATGCATTCAGCAGGTATGAAATTTAATACAATAAGGGGCACTGTTGATAATGAAGGTACGGGGTACAGATCTTTGGCTTGGAGTCTGAGGAAGGGGGTCACACCTTACTGTTTTCTTCCCCCTTTGGATAACATACATGGGAATAGAAATGAGGAGAACATGGGGTACCGTGGGATGTCATGAGCAACTGACACAAGAAAGAAGATGGGTTTGTTGATTGTCTAAAAATTCTCCTCAAGAATCTTGGTTTGGAACTTCAGTATAGTACCCCCACCCCCCACCCGTGAGCAAAATTAGTTCTGTTTACGGTGATATATTCCGTACTTTAACAACAACACTGAGGCACCCTGCCTTGCATGTAGCCGTCTTGCTCGCAGCCTATGATAACATATAGTGAAATAATACACCACCATGAACCAGGAACCCATTTGAGTGAGCCGAGCTCAGAGTCCCAAATGCCAGTGTCATTTCCATTATGAGTTTCATAAAGGACTTAATGATTGATCAATTTCCGCCCATCACCGGCAGAGTGCTCGGTGACGCGCAGTAAAAAGGTAAACAGACGCAGCATTGCCTTAAAAGGAATGGCTGATACCGCCAGCGTTCGCCCCGCTATCGGATTTCTTGATAGTTTCTGAGCTCCTTATTAGAGCATTGCTACGACTGCACCCGGCCGCGGCTTATTTGCTCTGCCTGTGATGTATTCCAAAGAGATATAAAGATCCTCTTTCTGCATAGCCGCTTCAGATTTAATAAAGCTGCAGTAACGTAAAATACTCCCACAAAACGCAGACACGAGAGGTAGCGCTAACGCGCAGCCATGACAGCATGGTGTGTTGTTTTTTTTTTTTTTTTTTTTTTTCCAGCGGATGCACTGTGGTGCGTTCGGCCTACAGGAAAGCGGCAAAGCATGAAATGTTGTATTTATATCTAAAAAGCAGCTGTGTTTTCTAGGGTTACATAAGTGCTGTTACCACAGTGTGTACAGCCAGGATAGTCTCCCACCCGCTCAGGCGGCTGTGGAATTGGGAGGGGGTGGGGGTTGGGGGGCATGACCTGGGCCGGAGACTCCGTGGAGGGGTGGGAGGAGCAGCCGCGGAACATGGCGGCCGTCTCCGTCTCTTCTCAGTGATGGGGACGCGAGCGCCCCTTGTAAGACTATGTTTCTATGAGTGTTAAAACAAGGACAGGGATCCTTATCCCAGAAGAGCTCATCCCCCTGAGCAAATTTGGGACACGTTGTGCCACCACTGCATGATGGGAAGGAGAGAACACCCCCCTCAACCCCCACAAATGTTTCCCAGAATACTGACCTGAATACAGAACCAGTAGAAAAGTAAAAGAGAACGCCATAGAAAAAAACATATTACACGTAACTATTTATACTCCAAAAACGCCAGGGTTAGGTAGTATGTAAACACATGCAGAATCAGGAGGAGAAAATGAGTCTGGGAGCAGGGGAGAGAGAGGGGGAGAGGGCTACTGTCTGATGAAGAAAGAGAAATAATCAACACAACTGCACTGCCGAAAGCTGCAGCCCCAGATCCACAATCACTCTGGGAATCAAAACACTGGTTAATAATTCAGCATGAACTGAGAGAGGGGGGAAAAAACTTCTGCAGCAAGCAAAGCAAACCAGGGAACAACTGAGACAAAAGAGAGCAGAGGGAGGAAGAGAAGCCCACGTTCAAAACAACGTCTACTACATACTGTAACTGCTGGGAGAGTGCCACCTTGCCCGCTGCATTCAGCAGCTCCGCACGGCGTTGCTGGGGTACCGGTGTCCATAGCAGTGTGCATTACACTGCTGGGAGGCAACATTTCAGCAGCCGAGTGCTTCAGCATTGGGAGGCGGGGTGTTCGGTAGCGATGTGCTAGAGCATTTGCAGGCAGGGTGTTTGGTCGCAATGTGCTACAGCGACGGGAGGCAGGGTGTTCAGTTGCAGTGTTTAACAGTGTTGGGAGGCAGGGTGTTTGGTAGCAGGGTGCTGTAGAGTTAGGAAGCAGGGTGTTTGGTAGCAATGTGCTACAGCATTGGGAGGCAGGGTGTTTGGTTGCACTGTGTAATAGTGTTAGGAGGCAGGGTGTTTGGTAGCAGGGTGCTGTAGAGTTAGGAGGCAGGGTTTTTGGTAGCAGGGTGCTGTAACATTGGGAGGCAGGGTGTTTGGCAGCAATGTGCTATACCATTGGGAGGTAGGGTTTTTGGTTGCAGGCAGGGTGTTTGCTATAGCTATAGCATTGGGAGGCAGGGTTTTGGTTGCAGTGTGCTATAGCTTTAGAAAGTAGGGTATTTGGTAGCAGTAACAGTGTTGGAAGGCTGGGTGTTTGATAGCAGTTGACCATAGTGTTGAGAGGAAGGCCGTTTGGTAGAAGTTTGCTATACCCTTGGGAGGTAGGGTGTTTGGTAGCAGTTGATTATATGGTTGGAAGGTAAGGTATTTGGAAGCAGTGTGCTATAGTGTTAGGAAGCAGGGTGTTTGGTCGCAGTGTACTATAGCATCAGGAGGCAGGGTGTTTGGTCGCAGTGTACTATAGCATCAGGAGGCAGGGTGTTAGGTAGCAGTGTGCTATAGCATCAGGAGGCGGGGTGTTAGGTAGCAGTGCGCTATAGCATCAGGAGACAGGGTGTTTGGTAGCAGTGTACTATAGCATCAGGAGGCAGGGTGTTAGGTAGCAGTGTGTAACAGTGATGGGAGGCAGAGTGATCAGTAGTACTGTGTAAAGGTGTTAGGAAGCAGAGAGTTCAGAAGCTCAGTGTTACATTGTTTGGAGAACAGTATTAGAAGGCAGGGTGTTCAATAGCCGTAGTGGGGGACAGGCTGTTTGATAGCTGAGTAAGTAACGGTGTTAGGAGGTAGGTTGTTCTGGAGTAGTGTTGGGAGGGAAGGTGTTGAGTAGCACTGTTCCGCTGTTAGGTTTGGAGGCAGTGAATTGGATGCGGTTCAGTGTATTAACTGCCAGTGTGTTAAAGCAGGTTGTGGATTAGACTGAGTTTTTATTTGATGGCGTGGGAAGGGAGAAGGAGAAACTGATAAAAATTTAGATACAATTTTATACTGAAGCAATGCAATCAAACACCGTGCCATGGTGTTCATTCTGACTTGTCCGACTCCCCCCCCCAATACCTTCAGAACAAGCAAGTAAATCACTGCCACTGCAATTTGCTAGGTAAGATTTTTCAATTTGTCTTGGAGGCTGCTGTGCACCACTTTAACGACATGTTCTGAGTTGCTTTTTTTGGATGAAGAATTTTATCTTAATTGAATTTTGTTGTCGAGAAAACAATCTGCAAGATGCTCACACCTTCGCCTTCTCTGCCCTAAACCACATTCTCCTTGGGTTACTCCTGTTAATTTCCCGGGCATATACAACAAGGTACAGGACCGAAAAACACTTGGCAATTAGTCGTGGGGCCCCTGTGATTAAGTTGCTCTGACTAACAATTCCCATTTACATGAATTATTTATACAGAGCCTCCACGCACTGCAAATCCAGCCCGTGCGGCCTAGCTGCCTGTCTGTGCCCTGAGCTGTCTGTGAGACTTCCGACTGACCTGCCCACCCCTGTCCAGCTCCCTTCTGAAATCTACTGTGTGTCCGGGGACTGACGCTTTACTCTGGGGGTGAGGATATGGGCCTGCAGGCCAGAGGAGCGAGAATCTGGCCCCCCGAGCAGGCCTCACACACGGCACCGTGAGACCCACCCCGCCACAACCTACTCTCCTCCACCACCCTCCCCCCCCCCCCAACGAGCGGAGCGTGAGAACCACTTCTAACGGGAATTCTTCACCCCGAAAAGGCGTGTCCAAACCCCGCTTCGAAATTTTGAAAGCTGTCCACGACGTTCTTCTGACACAGAAAAAAGTCATCTCTTCTCTAAAATGGAGGATTAACCGAGAGACGGGCACGTGCTTGGAGTCTATAAGGCCTCCTTCTTCTCGCACACGGCGCACCCCGGGGAGGTCAGTCTTTTCCCTCCGCAGCGGGGGGAATGGCAGCGGAGGGCCGGGTCTCTCGCCTGTATGAGTAAACACACACCTCGCGCCTGCATCGCGCCGAGAGCCACTCCATACTTTGCCATTACTGCCGCTTCACCGCATGGTTTAACGCACCTCTGCTAGCAGCTCGACTCTCTGGGATTGGCGCTGCAGTCAGAAGTGTGACCTTCCCACAGGCCTGGCACTCTCTTAACCGTCGTTAGGGTCTCTTACACTCAAGACTGTCATCACCTGTCCACTAATCCAACACCGGGCAGCACAGCTTTGCACGTGATGCATAACAATGAGCTGTCAAAAGCTATCAAGGCCTGCGGATTTCATACAAATATTTTTAAATATTTATTATAATGTGTAATATATGTGTGATGGCTATGAAATTCATCATATTTGAGAAGAATTACTCTTACAGGGCAAGCTGAAACACAAGTGGGGGCACTGAAACATTGACGATAGCAAGCTGAGACGCATGTAATACGAGATTTTCATTATACAGAAAAAATGAATCTGCATAATATCCATTTCAATTCATTCCACTATAAACTGCACCACTCGGAACTGTACCAATCAATATTGTACCACTAAACACAGTTTACTTTGTCTTGAATTTGAACAGTGTAGCACTGGGAGGAGTTTCTAATAGGCAGCAAACGGCAAAGACACACATTTTGGGAGTCCCAGTGTTTGTTTTGCTGTTCTAATTACTCGCTTTAACGGCAGCTGAGTTAATTTGATTTAAGAATTTCTGCCTTTTTGACTCACATTCCACTACATTCTGTGGGTAGCGAAGACCTGGGTGCTCCCAGATCAAAAACTGTTGATGTTCTGATAGCTCTAACACACGCCAGCTGTTCAGTTCAGGTCTGTGCTGTGACAGAGGTGCCCACGTGTTTCAGAATGGTCAAAAACTACTTTTGATTCGACACTGGAATTATTTGGGTTTTTTTCTTCTTGATCAGTGTACTTTTTTGTCGGCCGGATTTCCCAGTCTCTCGGCACGGCCACGAGCAGCGATTTACACAGGCGGTAATGATCTTTTTTATCTTTTTCTACTTTCGCTCCGTCCTCAGTCACCAACTCCGTGCAACCATGATCTATCAATTTTATTTTAATCCTCTGGGCAGCGCAGATGTATTGTACTCCCTGATATGATGCATCAGTGTCGTCTCAAGGGTGTTTCTTGTCCTCAGTCTTTCAGCTCAGCAAGAAATAAGCCACTTACTCACCGAGGTGCTTTAAGCATTGCAAAAAAGCCCTGCTCCCTCCATCTCGCCGCAAGCTCTTTAAACTGTCCTCCTCCTCCTCCTCTCGTCTTGTGCTGTAGCGCTAACCGCAAGCCGGTGAGGGCCTGCACTCACCTCCTGAGATCAACCAAGAATGCACTTCAGCTGTGACTCCACAACACTGCATTTCATAAATGAAGGCTGCAGTGTAGCTTTTCAAAATCAAGTGTCGGAGCGATTTTAAGACACACATTTGTAAGAGCGGGGGAAACAATTTTAAAAACGTGAAATACAGAGGAAAAGACAGTGTTGACTCAAAGCTGAGAGGGACCCACAAGTCTGGCACTTCCAAAGCAGAAAAACCAGGACTGTGGTTTGCAGACGATCAGGGAAAGTCCACTCTGCTGATTTCTTTTGGGCATCTGTGCATTGAATTCCGGAGTTCACACTTTCTCTCCCCCGCACTCCCGGTTTTATGAGGTTTAAAGAAACTCCAAAGTCAAAATATTGCTTTCCAAAGGACCTCTTCCAAGAGTCCAAGTGCTGGTGGTGAATTGACTGCTTAGCATACTTCAATTAACCCAGATAGAGTGTAATTACTCGGCCCTTCAGAGCTGGCACGCTCCCAAAGAATGCTAACCCAATCCGCCAGCGAAGTGAGCCAGCACAAGAAAGGAGGGGCTGACGTTTCTATAAGCTGTGGCAGCCCCAGCCTCTTGGCTTTGCAGCCTTCCATCTCACTGCCTCTTCCCACTGTCAGTCTGTCTTCCCTCCCCACGATCTCCCTCTCCACACTCCATCTGTGCAAGTGTTCACCCACTGAGAAGGCCCACCTAACTATCATTGGTCTCCCTGTCTCCCTTCCTCCGTCTTATTCCAGTGAATGGACTATCTCAATCTGCTTCTGATTAGGCTTCACCCCCTCCACCCCACCCCCATGACATCCTAACACTTACAGGGGTATGACTGAGCAGATGGTAATACAGAGGTGAAATGACATCTATTTTGCCATAAATACACACCAGGCCACAGAGAATGTAACTATCTATATGATGAGCTGTCCAAAGGAAGCATCAGTGTTTCTGCTTTGTGATATCTGACCATCATGCATTCAGCCAGTCACAACTGCAGTTGTGACAAAATGAAATCATATCCCATGAAAAAAGAAATTCTATTGTAACTGTTATCTTCCCATTCAAAACGGAATTCAATTTTACCACAAGATTCTTTATGTAAACTAAAGTTATCTGCTATTAATAGGAAGAGATAACGAATGTATTTATACTGTATGTCACGTTTATCTAAACCTGAGGTGGTAAGAAGTACATTTTGCTAAAATTACCTTCAGAGTCAAATCTGTTATCTCAAACAGATTTGGCACAACGTTGAGTGGTGGAAAGGGATCTGAACCAAGCGGGTTTCCAGTTGAAATATCAGGACTGAGATTGGGGGGGCAGTGTCACTAGCCTGCCCTGGAGCAAAACACAATTACTTCAGTGAAAACCATGACTGCAGAAATGAGTTCCAGGATTTGTGTGTTGCCCTGGATAAAACTGTCAGCTTAAGTGATTCTCTCCCTCCCTCCCTCTCACCTTCAGTGCGGGCCTAAATTTAAGGTGCCCGAGGTCAAGCCACAGCAGAATTCTCAGAGCCTGTAACTATGTGTCTCTCTGTTTTTCCCTTCTGCTACAGCAATGAAAAACAGCCAGTGATTGGGACCCGATAAGACTCTGCACGCTGTAGTAAATCTATCTATTATCTGCTATTATTTCTTTTTTTTTGCTGTTTGTTGATTGAGGGCAATATGAGAAATAGCCATCTCCTTGCTGGACCTCTGTCAGCTGCAGTGAATTGCTGAAGTGCCTCCTAGAATAACAACAGCAGCAGCCTGGGTGCTCTCTGTTCTCCCGGCATTAAATCCATCGGCGGCCATTCTTTTCCTCCGCCTGAAATAAAACTGCAGCTGAACTCCTCCACGGGATACGCGGCCTTCTGAGTCCGGCTTCAAAGCGTACCGCTGATACTCCGGGATGTCCAGAACGAAGACCAAGCATCCGTACCCCCGGCACTCGTTTTCGCCAAAAACTAAAAACAGCGTCGACGTCTCAAGTGCAGTTTCTGCTCGCGCGCCCCGTGGCGGCTCGTTGTAGCCCCGTACCTCCAGACGAGAGGCAGAGCTGATGGGAAATGTACTGTAAAATGACCCACCTTAACCACCTTCCGCTCGGCAAAACCCCTGCTTCACAGAGCAGGCTTGCCAGGCATGTTCTTTAGTCTTCCCCCACGCAGGGGTCTAGCAACGGGGCGTCTGACAAGCGAGGAAGCACCGCGCCCCACACCAGAAACACAATCCTGGATCTGTGTTGTTAACGAAAGGCTAGAGCAATTAACGTTGTTATCTCCGGCAGACAAAGCAACACCTGGTACTTCAATTGTGGCTGGCGTGTGCTGGAAGCCACAGTTTGCGGTGGCAAGCTCTTAATCAAACACTCAGGCAACAAGGGCCAGAGAGGGGACTGCCGACAGAAAAGCCCTCTCTGCAGCAATAAAACATGGACCGGTGTCAAGGAATGTGCTGTAAATCGAGTTAACTCCATCAGCGCTCCAGTGATTAAAAACCTGTTTCGGTATTGCCAGAAATGCCATTGGAGGCAGCTCTTGGGTTGAGCTGTAACCTGTTTGGCTCCGGTGGAAGGATGCTAAGTGTTTGTAAAATGCAACTGCTCTTGACAGAGGCGGGGGATGCTTAACTTCATCTGTATGTGAAATCACAGAAGGAGTGGGACGTATTTTACAAAGTACAGGTATACCTTGATCCATAAAGTGATTACATATACTGTATTTACAAAATAGTTTAGCACTGATGTCATTTGAATTACAAAGCAAGTTATAAGTAAGCCCACAAATCCACAAACACCACAGTGGAAAAGGGATCTGGCTCTGACATATGCTTTGGGATGAAACGGATCCTGTCTTCAAGGTGATAACTGGCAAAATGTGTGAACTGTCAATAGCTGTCAATGTTTGCTGATTCTATCTCTGTGGTATTGTCATTTAATTAATTTTATCTGAAATTGAAAAATGTTCTGAGACATGGTATATTAGATTATTATATTTTCCATTTGCTTAGCAGATATGCTTATCCAGGGTAACACAGAAATTTTACATTTTACATATAATCTATTTATGTAGTACAATATTGACTAAAACAATTTATGTTAAGTATCTTTCCCAAGGGTACAACAACTGGGATTTTAACAGGCAACAAGTCTAGTGGCAAACATTGTTACCAAAACATCATTCCATACTCCTATCGTCTAAGTGAGTGTTTTCGAGTGAGAGCTCATTTTATGGTACTTGCACAAGGTTTTTTTTTTCCTTAATTTGAGCTGGGTTCATAATTAGAGAGTCTACTGAGCAAATCGATAACCTAGGAGCAATTCTGTTCCATGTCAAAATCCATCATATCCTTCTTTTTTGTGATAAATGCCCAGACTGCAGCAAAGTCTACAGAGCAGTAAAAACCGTTCAGATTGGATTTCAGTATGGTTGGGAAGTGGAGAGCGGCTTTTGACGCAAATTCCTTCATCAGTATTCTGACGGTCACCGCGCCCTGTATTTAACCCCGATTCAACCCTGTCAGACACTCCGCCTGCCCACCCCTCAGCCGCCACCCCCTTAAACTCCTCGATTCGACAACCAAAGATTCGCGGTCAAAGTCTGAATACGTGCTTACAACACATCGGATGCTAAAATGTGCACAGCTTCATGTTTTCTCACCATAAATCTAGAGGAAATCTGTTGGACTTGACATACCCTAGACTTTTTAAATCACATTTTCGAGATATAACTGACGTGGACTTTCACGTTCAGACGTGACTACCTGGGCCGCCCCTAGATCAGGTCATTTGTAATAACCGCGGTGTCCGTGGCGTTTGCACGGGACGGGGATGCAGCCCGGATTGCGTTCGGGGATACAGCGGGAACGTCCGCTATTAACCGTCGCACATAACACCGTGAGTCATGCTAATCCTCACAAAGCTCAAGATAGCTCGGCTTCTGAACCCCCACCGTCTCCTCACAGCGACGGCCCAAGCAGCTACAGAAGTAAGAGCACAGATAACGCTCCCCGGAACACAGGGGCACCGGCTATTAGAGAAATTCAATTCAGATCTTGCTGTCACAAGATCATGTCTCATTACTGGCAGTGGGGGGGTGGGAGGCAATGAGGTGCGGGGGGGGGGGTTGGGGGGAGTGGGGTGCAAAGAGATTCTCTGGATGAGAATACAGGCTAAGACGCCGGACTAAGAATATTACCCCTTTACAAGATAACAATACTTCATCTCTTTCACCAATTAACAGCTTCCAGCTGAGTGTGTTAATCAAGAATAACCCCTAGAGGACATTTGATGGAAGACTTCAGTTGGGAGCCATTTGAAGGCAAAATCAAATGAATGGGATGTGGGCCAGGAGAAAGGGGTGCAGTCAGAGAGATGTTGTGCTGCTGTACGATGGTACTGTTTGTCAAACAAATGTGGCCTCTCTGAATTGACTGCCCCACGTGAATCTGAATTTGAGACAGATGCATGGATTGAAGGCCTGATGAAGAAATGGGAGAAAGAGAGATAAACAGCATGGATGTGGATGGATCCAGAACATACTAGGAATGCTACAAATGAAGGCTGTGTGTGAGAGGCATTTAACTGCTGCTCCCTCCCCATCTCAACAACCTCTTTTTGGGATTCCAGATGATTTTTTAATTATCCGCATACACCAATGATCCAGTTTAGGATGATTCACGTTAATGCCCTTTTTAAAAAAAATGACGCTATTAATTATTCTGAGACACGACACGCTGAGGATTGAAAACAAGAGCAGAACAGAACAAAAAAAGAACTTACACAAGCTAAAGCGATGAAGGACAAACTGGTTTTAAAAAGGCAACAAAGATTCGCTTCTGCTTCGTTTTAGATTGCCGTGTTGTCTTTCCTATTTTAGTCTGTTTTCATTCAGTGAACTCCAGAGGTAGAGCTGAAGGATTCTCATGCATTTTATCCTCTGAGCGAGGGCATTGCTCACCCTGTATCCTAAATAAAGAAGTCTGATCAGAGGTAGGCGTGTTTTCTGTGACATGGTGGAGCGAGGAGTCAGGATGTTTCTCTTCGCTTACACCTCCCATAAATGAACAGTGCAGGAAAGCAATGCCTCTCCTGTTAACTTCATTGAGTCGCTGTGAATAACACCATAAAACAGGTAGAGAGGTGCAATTCAGAGAATGCACGGGAGAGCTGCGAGTCCTATTGTAAAGAATGGCACTTCCCCAACCTTGAGATGAAATGGATGCATCCGCGTATTTTAGGTGGAAAGGGGCTCGTTTAAGCATGTGCCCCTTGGGGTCCACAAATGGAGAACTAAGACAGAGACACATAGGGTGACTGACTGCTGCTGTGAGGATGTCATTCATTAAAGTATCGATGTGGCTAATTACCCAACATTAAACCCTTGATTTGCTCAAACGAGAAGATTTAAACACATTTCGAAAAATGTATTGTTGAACTGCACTTGAGTGCTAATTACATGTGATTTCACTGCTGCCAATTTAACTGGGATTAATTTGAGTATGGCAGCGGTAATCAAAAAAGACAAAACACCCATGAATACATGCAAAACGATGCCGAGAAGCAGCAGCGCAATCACTTGGTCTCTTCCACATTTTCCACGCTTTGAAAGTTTTCGAGCTAACCAGCTTCAACTGTTAACGGCACGCACGCAACAGAGAAATTGATATTTGTGAGAGCCACTCAGTTTCACTGTATTAACAGCTGGCATGTAGGGGCTTAGTGACGAGCAGCTGCTGAAATGGATCCAGTCAAGTAAACGTGCTGAACTTCGGCGGAAAAAAATAAATCGCTGTTCTGAACAGCTCGGAGTCCACACGGCAGTAGCCATAGAGAACACAGCGTTTCGTTCAGCCGCCAGACAGCATATAGCACAGCGGTTAAAATACTGGGGTTACGGCCCTGGATGCTGGGTGGGGTCAAATGATTATACTGTACCCCTGAGAATGACAGTTTACATTACTACAGTAGAAGATTCAGCACTATGTAGTAAATGTATACAATGTAAGCACTTTTCAGTGGCCCTGAATGAGGATGGTTGTTAAACAAATTAAGAACAACACAGTGCTGGGCTCCCGAGTGGCTCAGCCGGTTAGCTCGTTCCTAGACTATGGTGGTAATGGTCCCTGGATGTGATTTTGGGGTAACATGAGAACGTCTCTGACCCCAGGATCACCCGCCCTATTGAACCGTCTCTTCCCCCCCTCCCGCCCATCTCACCAACTCAGCAGAGCTGACCTTTAAACTGCGATTTGCCACATAATTGGAAATGAATAATTGATCAAGACAAAACTTCTTTCATGCTTTTTCTAGGCTTGTGTTATCACAGCACTATCATCGGATGATCCCCTGACCTGGTTTACACCCAAATGCGGAAAAAAAGGGGGGGGGGGGGCACATGTGGCAGAGTCTGGTTTGCACTTTCTGTCAATATATACACTTAGCACACAATATCAGCTTAGGCCATCCAATCCATTGGTATGAAATGTGATCTGGGTACTTTCTGGTCCCAACATTAAATACAATGCAGTCTGTAGTGGCCTTTAACACACTGGTTGCATTGTACTTGTTTCCCTGCATTCTGCACTGGTCTGTAAAATGTCTTGGATGTGAGGTCCTTAAATACAAGTATAATAACAATAACAACAGTCATAAATTATTATTGTTATTGTTATTATTATTATTATTATTATTATTATTATTATTATTATTATTATCCACTCCTGAACTGCACTTAAAGACAATACAAGTCTTTTCAAAACCCATTTGATTTGCAGGTACCTGACCACAACACCCATAGCTTTTTGGGGATCTGAGCAAATCTGCTCACAGGGAGTGATACCATCAGATTACAGTGCCCTTTGTTTATAAAAAATTACTGATGCAAGAATAGACTGCATATTGTGATTAAAAATACTGGGACATTATCATTCCTTCACTAATGCTGTCTGAATATTCCACTTATAAGAATCTAGCAATATGCTCGTAAGAATAATTTTGGGCCCCCTTGACATATAATACAAAGCTCAGTCGAGTGCAATGGCGCATAGTAGAAGAACAAACACGGTTAGAATTTGAATATAATGAACCTTATATTTCCTGTTGATTACAATAACATCTAATATATACAACAGAGAAATATGCTGCTGAAAACCCAGGCATTCCACGGTCAGCACTGAGGTTCCAAATGACAGAGAGAGCACAAGGAAGAATGAAGGAGAGAGAGAGAGAGAGAGAATGTTAACCAGCAGAGCACTCATGATTGAGGCAGCACTTGTTACCATGTGCAAGTTTTTCATCAAAAAGAGATGTACATGCCCTGACTGCACCAAGGCATTGTAGCCTATACAGCAATTTGCATGGTGACGCTCCCAAATAGTTAACAACATACTATTATTACTATTTTAATTGAATTAAGTATTACATAAAAATACTGTACACCCAAATGCATTTTCTTCCAGATTTGAATAATTTAGCTAAGGACATTTCTCTATTAAATATGCGGAAAAAACCTTGTTAAAAACATAAAGGTTCGTTTTATCCATTTATTTGTAATTGCACATTTAAAAATCAACCGAATCGAATCGTCCTGGACAACATTTCTGATCTCTTCTGGCAGCATTTCTTAACACTGGAATAATAATATTATTGGGCAGAGGGAGTAAGTAGTCTGTTACATGCCATACGGTGGCTAAGAGATAAACGAACACATAAGCATGCATTCTCATGTTGCGCATGTGTGTCCTGAAGCCTGGTTCATTGAAGTTTTCACTGAAATGAATGCATGTAAAAAATAAAGGGCAGTTGTATCCATATTCTCCCGTTATGCTCCACAAGTCAGACTCTATAAGGCCCGGCAACAGCAACAGCCTATCAAACTCCATGACCCTCTGCTCACAGTGCTTCCCTGGCTATGATTGGTGGTGGCTGTTATTGACAGAGGCTGGGAAAACCTAAAGGTATGACACGTCACATTTCACACCTGCCAACCAAAATTACGCCAAACACACACACACACGCACACGCAAACACACACACACACACACACACACACACACACACACACACAGGCACACACACTTTCATTGTGAAGGACTTGTCTACAATACGAAGAAAGAAAGCCCTGTTTGGCTACTGCAGATGGCAGCATGACGTGTTTCTGGTTACAGCACCTGCCTCTGCTACCTTGCCAGGCTACATGAAGCAAATGGCTGACGTAGCTGAGGTTCAGGAAAAATCCCTGTTCATATGAGTTCTTCAGCCCTGTAAAGCAGCCTGTGTTGTAGAGGATAGTGAGCAGTCTATTCTCTGAGCCTTGGCATCAAAATGGAGCTGGCTCAGCCAACAACTGAAAATGTTTTGTTTTCTTGGGAGGGTTTGACAAAGCACCCTAAAGCCAAATTGGTCCGTAAAAGTTATTTTTCTTTCTCAATTTCTGACGTGGGAGGGTATTACTGCAATATGTCAACAGAGATAGGGGGACGTTTGCATTTTGCCTTTTAAAATTACAGAAGTATGTGTGTGTGTATACACACACACACATCTTTAAAAATATTATGTGCTCTCTAGTTGTTGGGCAGCTTAGTCAGATTTAAGGAATCAGAGAGCGGTTTATGTTTTTTGCTCTTCTCTGTATTACTCTCTCTCAGTTCTTTCCTCTCTTACACTCTACTTAACTCCCTGATCATCACATTCTTTATGCCTGACAGCAGCTATCTGTAAAACTGACCATTGCATACAGTATGCTCTCAGTTATATTAGCATCAATCATGAACATGTGATAGAGCTTATCATGTGCATCAGATAAAAGAAAACTCACAGTGCAGCTGTCATTGCTGAAAATCACCCCTCAGTGGATTATATTCAGACATGTCATTAAAAGGATGCAATTAATTGGTTGTGTGGATCCGTTTATTTGATTTTTTTTTTCCTTATTCTGCATGGTAACTTCTAATCCTCCACAAGTCACCCCGAATAAAGGCGTTTGCCAAATAAGCAGATAAATAAGTAAGACGACAATAACAAATGCATAATAACGATCTATGACAATTTCAGCGTCAGTGTCATTTATTCCTGAGCGTGTCCCCCCGCCATCAAGAGGCGAAACGTGCGAGGTGGACGCCGTCGAGGCACTGATGCCAGGAAGCGAGCTCAGCCGCGCCGATTTCTCTCTCTAGCTTTAATCGCAGACTTACACAGCGGGGAGAAACAGGGTAACAAATCTCCCCAATTCTTCCCTTACACTGTGGTTCTGGCTGGGGGATGAATCCCCCCTAAGCCATAGAACAGCTGATGTATGGCTCCATCAAGAGACACCCAAGTGCCGCCACCTCGGCCCACATACCATTCCACTGGCAAAGTTGTAATAAAGAACAAATAAACCGCCCCGCTTCCCTGAGACCAACGGCTTCACTCCTGACAGCTTCACATTACCACAGTTACAGCACTGCAGGAACCTGCTTTCACAGCCGGCCGTTATAATCTCCAATATTAAAATAAAATGGATTTTTTTTTTTATTTTTGCAAGGAACTGTGCATTAAAATAAGTGCTGTATAAACTGAATCAAATGATAGGCAACTATCGTTATGAGACTAACAAAGATGAAAACCTTGCTCCCGTTGTTCAGTTTCCCGGACACATTTCTGTCACATTTGCATAAACAACAATCAAAGCAGTTTTCTGCTTTCTTCATTAGCATATTGATGGCAACATGTGTTTATGCTGGTTTACCAAAAGAGACATACCTTTTCATTTCAAATGTGCGGTGGCACGGAGGCCACTGTAAGTGATCTGTGTCATGGCCAACAACACAATGTACATACATCCGAAAAAATATGCTATGTAGAAATCACACACATCACACATATCTTAAAAACAAAACAGATTTTTGGCACTGTTTGACAGGGACACATTGAGATGAGTGGAGACTGAGTAAGAGGGCTGAACTTGAGCAACGACATCCTTCGGTATGAACACTTTTATGGAGGACTGATGTAAGAGTCTACATCTCTCTCTTCTCCTGCTTCCATCGTGTGCTGCTGACGTCACCTTATCGATAAAAATCCATTTCCTTTTCATCCGTTTCGCTGACTGATTTACAAGAGACGGCTCTGTGGCTTATTGACGTAAACTCCGCGCTCAACCTCTTCAGTGAGAAAATTACCCTCTCCCAGCAGGCCCTTGTGAGCCAAGATGGCAAACAGCACAGCAAAAGCAACAGCAGATTCTGCAGACATGGGAATCTGCCTCCCTCATCTTATGCACACTGGCCACCAAAGGCCTCCGTCCTTGTTTCAGTGATGTGGCGGGCTAAGTAGGGGTTTCAGCTACGCCCCCTGTATGGTCAAGCTTGTACTGTTAGACTGCAGGGTGCCGGGACATTGGTCATCACCATAGAATACCAGAGTTGTACGGTGCAAAAACTGGAATGGTGCACTGAGTTAAAGATTCAGGCTGACGTTGTGCTGATACACACACACACACACACACACACACACAAAATACCCGTGCGGCGGCCCACTAACATAAGCATACGCCAACCCACACAATACAGTCAGATAGCAGTAATACAGATCTGGTTAAGATCTGCCATTAACAGTCACTTTAAAAAAATTCCTTTGTGGGCTGTGAAGTCTTCCAAATGATTGCATACAGTGCACATCACACCATATGCTGCAGCAGGACTCCAAGATATGTCCACGCACAAGCTGAACCGCAATGCACTGCAGAACGTGATGGTTGTTCAGCTTTTTTCTCTTGGATTCTTCGTATAATAATTAAAATAAACGAATAAACTAGCAACCGAGGACAATGAAAAGAATAGTCTAGGCTTCATATTTTGTTCCAGTAAGAATGGGAAACTGCAGACTTTGAGAGTCTACCTTATGCTTTTTGGTTTCTTGGTATTTTCTAACAAGTAGTAAAACCCTCGGGAATGGGGGGAGTGTTCTGGCAGGCAATTAAGTGCCAGCGTGCGGGGACTGGACCGTTGGTAGGACACTGCTGTTGTGTGCTTGCAAGCTATTTTACATCAACTGCTTAACTAAAAAAAACCCACCCAGCTATAATAAATGTGCCAGAATCTGTCATTAACAAGTACATGGGAGGTGGCCAGAGCTCCAGGAGTTTGCTTGCAAAAAAAAAAAAAAAAAAAAAAGGGGGACTGGGAGGACTGTCATAAGGTGAACAGCCAGACACTGTGTACAGGCTACATGCTGCCTGGAACTGTAGGGTACTGTATGTTTGACATGACTGACTGTGTTTACCTCAACATGAGTTCAGGTCAGGATGGAACAAATGGAAACAACACTGCTTAGCCTAGTGATGGAGCTGGGCTAACAGACACATCTCCACCTCAAGCTGAGAACTGATGGGCAATCACGTCATAAAATTATTGTGTAAGTCTTCCTGTTAAACATGAATATTTAAAACAACTGCAGTAATGAGCGTGTCACAGTCAGTGATTCATGTACCTGTGGCTGAATCTTTATCGGAACGATTATGCATGCACTAATAATGACAGCTTCCTGTATTGATTTCATATGGAAGAAAGGGCTGTCAATGACACTTACTTAACTCTCATGGCTCAAGGGGAAACAGTCCCAGTCACACAAACAATGGAGGAATCAATGCTCTTTGGCAATGAACGATCAAGACAGTTCAGACAATCAACCAATGAAGTGTTTTATACACAACATACAGAGAGCTCCTTAAAAATATGCCTGAGGGATCTATGCAAATTACAATACTTTTATATTGAAAACGGCAAAACAGGATAATTTTATATTACAGATCATATGACAAATTTAAATAATACATAATTTAATTTCATAAAGCATATTTAAGTAAGACTAGGTCAACAAATGGGGTTTCCAGGGCCATAAAAGCATAGTTGCTACTATTTATTTATTCCACTAAGATTGGCATCAAGACAGCTGTAGTTACTAGCCTTATTCTTAGATTTATTGGTGACTAATAAGATTCTGTAAAAGTTACTGAAATTATTAGAGTTTGACTAGTTTGACAAATGGATTTCTATGAATAAGTTCAGCACTGGAATCACATATACCTGTCTGTGAAATTATCCTTCATTTGTGAGCAGTATGGATAATTTAGTGGCTATTTAAGTTAATGCAGCAGGCCAAATGTGAAACTAGCTTACAGGTACCTCTCTCACCCCAGTGTTAATTGCTGGTGCTGGTCTTTACCATCCAAAAGTACCATCCTGTCAGGGCAGATTTAAATCTCGCTTCGTTACTCAATTTAATTTCTGGAAGACTGATGACTTGACAATAGTTTGCAAGCGTTTTCTTGCCAGAAGTATCACTAACTTTCAGCATAGCTTTTTCTTAAGGACATGCTTGCAATTACCATGGATAATTTCAAACACTCTTAATATCAACTGTCAATTATGGTAATTTATTTACTGTCACAAATTAGATTTATTTAAATCGTTTAATCAATGAAAACCTCTTGAAATTAACCCATGTCTGCACTACAAATATTTTGGGGAAAGCATCAAGTTTCTGTTAAAAAATGATAATTTAAACATTAAGTTAATAAACTACCTAATTATGTATGACACATGAATTTGTCCAGTTCTACTAGCACACCATTTACTTAACTCACATATCTCATTTCTTTAATGGGAAATTTAACTAACATAATTCTTTCAGGCTGCCATGTCATGTTTACACATGCACACGGACAGAGTATTGCTGAATTTACATATGATTTAATTTGCCATTTTTACTTGTAGCGAGAAAAGTGTTAAAAACTTGAAGCAAGAGCAAGGTAAGATTTAAAAGAGTGTGGGGCCTACCGTTTTTATTATGGTGCCTACATGCTTGCCCAATTTAGGTCAATGTAATTAGGGACAATCCTGATGCCCTGTGCCATGCACCAGTCATGGTTTAATGAAGTTTGGTATTCTCACAGTACATAGATCCTACAGTCGTCCATTCAGGGGCCTATAATGCTGGCATTACTTAACCTCGCAACTTGGCCTTTTTCGCTCTGGGGAAGGCTGTTTATATCTGTCCTCACCAAAGGGCCGCAGTAACCATGCTTTGCCACAAGAGGTCGAGGTCGAGGTCATAGGGAGAGGAAGGAGGGTCTGCAATCTGCTGGTTTGACTGGCATTTTAGGGAATCACATGCCAACCGCTGGACATCATCACAGATGTTTTGAAAAACCCCTGTACTATTGAACATTACATATAGTGCAGCACACTGTGACAAGTGTCTGATGCAAGTTTTCAGGTTTCATGGACCTCATTTGTTTTGTTAATGAGACAGGTATTCAATATGACCTAGATAAAGACTTAACCTTATAACACATAAACATCTGGGATGGAAAGGCCTGTGCAATTGTGATTTATATATATATATATATATATATATATATATATATATATATATATAAACACAATATAATATATAATATAACATTACATATAATATAATAATCACACGGGCTAAACTCCAAAGGGAATCTTATACCACTATATATATGTATATTCCCTTTGGAGGTTAACCCTGATTGTTATAATAAATAGTATATTATATAATAGTAAGTTCCTACCCTTACCCACCTCAAAAAACAGCAACGTTGGGCAGCGAAAACTTCCTTCTTTTTTGCATGTATTGTCTTCTTAAATTGAAATCGCGTATTATTTTCAGGTACCTTTGCCCTGTACTGCACGGATGCCCTAATGCCCTTTACCCTAATACTGGGAAACAATACATGAACATTTTCCGAAGCAATACTTTTTTTTGGTATAATTTAGCGCAGGCCTACATTCCTCTTCCACGGCTGTCTGTACCCTCTCCCCCTCATCCTCGTGGCCGCCCACTCCCTGGCGTATAGACGCACAGTCCCTGGAGCATGTTCCCCGCGCCCGTCCCGCTCCATCCCCTCGCGAAGTTGGCAGGTGTGTAGCCGTGTACAACAGACAGAGTGAATGCGAGAGTTTGTAAGGAGAAATAAGGCCAAAACACAATTTATAAACTGCAGTGCGGCACCAGCCGTGTATTTTTAAGAATAATATTACGTGATATGGATAAATATTTTATTCACGTGGATCACACAAACAGTGGTTCGATGAACGCGATAGAGCGTCGAGCAGCAAACTACGCACTCACCAACGCACACAAGACTTAACAAACCCCCGAAATAACACACACTTCCCATGCCAATATATATTGACAAGGCACTAATTTCAAATCCATCTTAAAAGTATATTTCATCCCGCTTCGATAAAACTGACGACAACATCTTGAAACATAGCCACTGCAATGATTAAGAAATGCAAAACCTTTCCCGTGTATTATATAGGCTAAATTAATACATTGACAATCCAACCACATTTTAACCACATAATTACAGTCATTTTAATTGTAGAAAAGGCGTTTTTCACTTACCTCGTTTAAACATGTTGGAGATCTTTATTTCGTCTATCGTCTTCTGATGATCATAAAATCTAGTATTCCAGTTAAAGCGTGCGTCTCATTTTCACGGGGCTTGGATAATCCCCCCTATTAGTGACTGTTATTGTCTTTATATTATTCTAGTTTTCTCAGACTTGATTCCCTTCGAGACTACTGTTGTTTTGGAGATACTGACTGGTCGCATATTACACAAGCCTGTGAAGTCCTGGGCCTAAAATGAAATCCAACAATCCGAAAACATTCCCAAAGGAAAGGCTGCAGTCATTCCTAATGTATCTCTTTCTAAACCTTTGGGTTAGATATATCCCGCTACGCACCAGAATGTATACTCTCTCACACGCGCGCCGTTGCCCGTCACAGAGGCGTCTTGCTGCTCCGTTCAGTCCAAACTGACCCACATTGTCCACCATCCGTTTCCTGGCATAGCAACTAAAACCAAAAAGACTCCTGAAATAGTTGTTTGATTTGCTAAACGCCCGACACTTTCCCGGAATGGGCTCAGCGATTCTTAGAATGAAAAATGATTTCGAATCAGTTCAATAACAGCGCACGAGTTTTCAACATACATTTAAATATGCTTATAATTCATCGTTAAAAACGCGGACAAAACATCCATCCGTGTTCAAATTGCCCAAGTGATCAAATGATCTCTTCCCGAAGATTTGCATTTGTCTCTCACATATCTCCGGTATCCGTTTCGTTTGTGGTACTTGCGTTCTTAACAGAAGCAAACGGGTGCCATGATATTGACGGAATAAGATTCGGGGGAAAAGAAACGTGTGGTATCTAAGTCGCTCCCTGTTTCCTTCTTCTTAATTCGCGATGCTCTCCGGCAACACTTCAGTCCCCTCTTCTTCCGTGATTTTTTGCTGAATGACAGCGGAGACGCGAAGGAAGAGTGAATATTGCCCCTCTCTGCCTTCGCATCCGTCCCTCTTCAACCACCGTCTCTCCGAGTCTTTGCGCCTCTCTGATTTTGACTGAGGAGGCGGTGTATCAGCGTTACCTGGCTGCCGTTACCTACTTCGCGTCCGACGACTCTAAAAAGGGGATGGAACGACAGACTGCCTTTTCGATGTGCCCCCCCGGGTTGAACACAGCGTCTTGTGTTTCTACTTGTCTCCGGAGATGTCCCCTGTGGTCTTACTCCCCTCGGATTTCGACTCGACGTGTGTTAATGTAGACTATTTGTACCAGTTAGCTCTTTAACTTGTTTGTTATGCAGTGTCTGTTCGAGCCAGACCACTTCGAGGCTGGATAAGTTCGATTCGAATTCTAGGATAGACAAATAAACAGTAAATAAAAAGTCCTCCCGCTTAACTCGTGATCAGGGGCAGGTCCGGCGTCTGGGGGGGACAACCGGGGAAATGTCCCGGGCCCAGCCCAGGTGGGGGGCCCAGGAGAGAGAGTGATCCTCACTCATAAATGTTGGCCAGTGATTGGTGGAATATTTAGACAGATTTATATGTTTTCAGAAAGTGTTCGCATTATTTGCTTTGAATACATGATACTTGCCGTCAAATCATTTATCTTTAATCTACAATATGTAGCCTAAGCATGTCCCCACCTATTATATTGCAAAATGGTTTGGTCTAAGGGTAGTCCTACATTAATTCGTCCACACTCCCTTTACCAAATCGAGCTGTCAAAATGTCCACTCACAAATCTGGCGCTCAAAAGCAAAAAGAAAAGAAAAATAGAAGATGACTAGCCTGCTAATGCGTACTCGTGCAAGTGAGCGCAGAAGTTTGCTGGCTCATTTGCTGTGACTGTTCGTTTAATGAGATTATGTGGAAATTAAAAGTTGAAGTAAGGAATGCACTTTCCCCTTGTTTGAAAACAGTAAATTAGCTTCCTAGCGAAATGAGAACCCTACTAGACGTTTGTGAGGTAGTTTAGCTATCTTGCTAAACTTTCGTTTCAGTAGGGTAACTGCGAGACTGACAGTTGATGAATTTGACTTGCCGGTTGCGCATTATTTATTATTAGTATGCCGTTGGAATAGTTTGCTATTTTATGCTGTTGTGTTTTAAACTCTTGTAATTATTGAGTTTGTCATGGTAGCTACCTATCTGCCCTTGGTTATAAGGTCGAGACACGCCAGGTTCCTTACGCACTAGCTAGTGTATACGATATGTACTGAATCTTCAGGGCATTTATGGTCTTACTGCGCATTTGTCTGTGCTTGTCGGTGACTGTCTTGGGTGGTGAACGTGCGTTCACTAAGATGAAACTTACAAAAAACTATTTGCGATCTATTGTGTCTCAAAGCAGATTAAATGGTTTGGCACTGCTTTCAACAGACAGCCATTTGGCACAGAATCTGAACTTTAAGGACATAATACATGACTTTGCTACCAAAAAGGTGCGGCAGATGACACTGACTGTTTTTTGAACGTTTTTGAATGACATTTCAGTTGTCCTAACAGTAAAGCATGGCGTTGAATATCCCAAGCGTGCTGTCAAGCGTATTTTTATTTTAATTTGGGTGGGGGCAGGGGCCCGTTGAAATAATTTTGTCCCGGGCCCCGGCCCTGATCAGGGGTATCCTTTGGTGATCAATCCTATCTCGTTTGTTTTGATTGTTGACATGTATTAATAGACAGCCCACGAAATCATAATAAATCACCCGAGGAAAACAGCCCTTGGGAGGCGTGCTCCAATCGCTTTCCATCCAGCTCGAGAAAGAAAACGTCTGCTACATTCAAAATCTGTGACAACGCAATTTATTTGATTTTTTATGAGTTCAAATACCAACCAACTCCATTACAAATGCATAATATGACGCGCTGCTTCGAAAGATAAAATTCATTCTCTCTCTCTCTCTCTCTCTCTCTCTCTCTCTCTCTCTCTCTCTCCTCTCCCTCTCTCTTGCTCTGGCACAGACTAGCTACAATGCAGCGTTAAAAGTCAGGTGCATTTTTTTAGTTTTGACAATCATTCGTCAAAACAATTTGAGGATCAGAAGCAATATATTCTAATGCTGTAATTGAACTATATCTAATAGTGGCTTTTTATGTTGTGAACAGAATATAAATTAAAGGTCAGTCAGCACATTAACATAGAATCTTGACTGCATGACCAAATTTAACCAAGGGGGTCTGTAAACCTGTTTGGTTTAGGATGATGTGCTGGCCATGACACTTATGATATTATGGTGCACGCTTTAACGAGGCCAAGCCTAAAGCTATACATTTCTCTCAACTTTGAGGTGTGTTACTTCAGAACCCTCTAACAGGAAAACCTGCCACCAGCAGCAACACACAATTTGGGAGTAGCGGGGTCAGTCACAATTTAGTTTTAATCCGAGCCAAAAAGAGGATAAGGGATTTTTTTCCTGTGAAAATCTGGGACAGTCCCTGCAGGGGTTATTGATAGACCGAACGATGCTGCTTAAAACCCACCGACGGCGGATGATGGGTTTCTTGCGTGGTTTATCTTTCCCGCTCAGATGGTGACTGGCACAAACGCTGCTGCAGGTTTATCAGTTGGAGAATCTCGGTATCTTTAATTGCAAACACAGGCAAACCCCGCCTCCTATTCTCCTGCATTCTCTTTCTGCTGCGCTATCACTTGCCCTTGTAAATAGTTTTTTTTTCCCTGAAATCCATTCTTCAACTGTTGCCATGCTATTCAATCTGCTGTACAATCTTTATTCATTTTACTATCTCAGGCGCAAGTCTTTAAATCTTGACATTCACAGAACTTAGATTACAAACATTCGCTAATCTGAAGTGTTCTAACAAATCGATCCTTGCAGAAACACATCTCACTTTTAGCGCGTGGAATTATATCTGTAGATGTTGGGATTGGGTTTTATGAATGTTACACAATCTGAGATGATGTCCTAAAAGGATTTTTTTTTTTACATGTTGCATCACTTGAATCATAGCTGGAAAGCTGCAGTTGTGAGAGTGGGAACAGGTGCATTAGGTTATGCATTTCCACTGTACATACAGGTGCATGAGTGGGTGCTTCTGTGTGTGTGTGGGGGGGGATTAAAAGTTTATTTATATATCTCACTAAATGCGTATAATGGAATGTTGTGAACCCACAATTGAAATATGCGTTTGAGACCAATATGAAATTCTGGAGAGACTGAGGAGGCTTGGGGGGTAACATTTTTATTGGTGCTTAATTTGGCATCTGGTGCTCGACTCTCTAGAACTGAGTTGAATAGTAGAGCAGATGATGAGAGAGGAGAGGAAGAATGGTGCTGTGCCTGTGAGATTTACACTTGGCCACAACAGAAGGAGTGGACTGACTGCACAGGGGCCTGCACGTCTACAGAAATGAAAGGAGAGACAGGAGGAGGGAAAAAAAAACACAAGGACAGAGGAGGAAAAAGGAGGAAGAGGCAGCAGCCGTCTAAATAGCACACAACAAAGGGAGAGGGAACGGGAGCAGAGAGAGGACTAAGGCAAGAATGGGAAAGAAAACAAGCCAGGAAAGAGATTAAAAAGACACACACACACACACACACACACACACACACACACACACACACACACACACTGGTAGTCAAGAAATTGAACGGACCTCCACAGAGGAGCGAATAAGGTGGAGCCAAGACCCGGGAGGACAGATGGGACAGAGTGAGGCAGTAATTAGCGCAGGTGGACAGGTGATGGATGAAGGGGTCAGGAAGGCGGCGTGCGCTGCCCCGCGCCGTACCGAGTGCCACAGTGTGGCTTCATCAACAAGCACAGAGACATGGTCTCCACCGCCTCTCCATGGGGGTATGGGGGGCGGGGGGCCGAGCCATCTCTGCCAATTAGTCTCCATTAGGGTCGTCGTCATGGCGAGCCGGGCCTCGGGGGAGGGGGTAACCTATAGGCGACTGATCACGCGGTCCTCGGGGGAGCCTCTAACGGCGCATTTGAATTTCGAGCGCATCACAAAACCGATAACGCCCTGACGTGTTGACGTTTATTTATTCACGCATCTACTCGTTTTTTTTTATTTTTAATTTATTTCATGGGGTTTTACATTGTGCTCTCACTGTAAGATGTAGCCGCCCTGCCCCTGGGCGAACGCATGAGGGGAGAGAAGGAGATGGAAACTACAGAGGGATCGCAATTCAGAGCATTATTGCGGAGTAAGTAAAGGGTTTGTAAGTGCAGGCCCAACAAAGCCTGTGATTGTGGAGCAGAAGGAACACAAGGACAAGTGATGCGCCAGAAGCTGCCAGGATGCGTGTGCTACTCACCCAATCTCCCTGCTCCCTCCAACTGCCTCTCAGAGGATGACAGTACATGATGGATGTAATATCAGTCCATCAGAGACCGTCTAATCCTGCCCTGACCTCAGCTGTTTTACAGAATATCTTTATGTCCCTCTTCAGCAATCTACATGCGCAGACTGAGCCCTGCTTCTGGGGTGCAGATCTTGATATAGAGTTCTGTTTTTTTTTTTTTACAATCTGCTGATCTCTGTTTAACGTGGTGTTTTCAGAGTAGCTTAATGTTCACACTCTGATACTCTTGAAGCCGATCGTAGTTATAGTTAATGGTATAGTTAACGAGCAGTAATGACCAGAGTTATGAGATTGAATCAGTTCAGTTTGGTACTGCTGTTGCACTCCTGAGCAAGCCTGTAGAGCTAATGGACAGCATGCATTTCACATGGCTCTGAATGTTGGTGTCCACTCAACAAGTATATGTATGCATATATATATATATATATATATATATATATATATATATAGAGAGAGAGAAAATACTGACATAGATTAATATATACAGATAGATAGATAGATAGATAGATAGATAGATAAACAGACAGACAGATAGATCGATGAATAGACAGATACACAGACAGACAGATAGATCGATAGATTGAAAGACAGACAGACAGATGGATGTATGTCCCTGTACAGCAAGGAGGCTGTTGAGAGGCAAGTCAGAGAGTTCTCTCCAAATTAACAGCCCCGTCCTTATGAGGGACCAGCTGTTTGGTGGTTGATTGATGCCTTAGCCTTTTAATTTTTTTATCTGCCTGCTCAGTCGCGAGACATGTGGCAAAACACTGAGAGTTTGCTTTGACTTCCCCCCTTAGAGAAAATGGCTGGAAGAAAGCAAGGGATGGTGTGGAGCTGTAAAAAGGCAGAAGGAGAGAGAGGAGTGAGCTCAGGCAAACTGGGCCTGATTTAACAGGATCCAAGGCAATATATCCATATCCAACATATATAAATACAGGGCATTTATATATATATATATATTTATTTATTTATGTTTGTATGTATGTATATACAGTATGTATTGTATTTGGAAGGCACCTCTGTCCTGGGTGACTTAAAGAACACTAGAGCTCACAATGCAGAATGCAAAAAATAAATAAATGAACAGATTCACACAAGTAATTAATTGGATTCTTCCGATGACATTTATGAATAAAATTCCTTATTTGAAGAATGACATTTGAACTTTGAGTTTATTATTTCTACTGTGAATGATAAACACAATCATTTGGTGAATGTTAATGATAATACAATCCAGAACATACAGTATCTGTAATGGTCTCTTTTAGCGATAACTCCTGTCAGGTCTGGAGAATGCAACACTGAGGAAGTTGAGATAATCATTATCTTTCTCTTTCTGAGGATGTTATTTAGCAGGACAGTCTTATACATAGTGCCACAAAAAATTATAATGAAGTATACAAATTTAATGACATGACATTAACTTTTATTCAAGGGGTAGAGTTCAGAATGATAAGGGAAAGATAAGAGGAATTTTCTCTGGCTTTTTAGAGGAACATTCACAGGGGGTTGTTAGAGATATGATATTCTGTTAAAGTGAAGGGTGCAGGACTTTTGAGTGCAGTGTTGTCATGAGAGGCTCTGAGCAGGGTCTTGGTCAGCATACAAGACCAACAGCAGTAATGTGAATCATGATCGAACACACGACGCCGTTCTACAAACTGTGATCATCAGCACCCACAGCCCACGCAAGACGTACACCCACCCTTTCACAGTAGCCCTGCCATCATTCAGTCAAGACAGCATCATTCCATACATTTGTGCATTTTAAGATCTTTTCAATTTTAGCTCCATGAGCCTATTCCTGTTTGGCGTTTATACCCGCTGTTCATGGGAGATTGATTCCAACCAGGACACCGGTACCGGCGTTCAGTGATTAGGAATATAAGCGCTGAAACCCGAATATTTTTCATAAAACAGTTCTTCTGAGTATTTGTTTTGACAGAATATATAAGACCTTTTTTCATGCCTGTCACCTTTGTTTTATCTGTCTCATGATATTTGCCTAGTGAAGGAGATTAACTGAGTCACATCCTCCTCACCCCACTTTGCCTTTCACAGCCACACCGCACCACCTGGTTCAACGCACTCGCGCCAAAACGCATTCCAAATAAGTTTAACAAATAATTTGACGTGAGGGGAAAAAAAACGAAGGTCTATATTTTCCCGGCAGTAAGTTCATCAAAGGTCTAGCATAGTGTAAACGTCAGTGGGATGACACCTCTCCTTGTTACTAAATTTATTGCAGGGCAAAATCTATCCAGGTGACAGGAAAGCAGCTAACAAGGTGACGTGACATTCGCACTCTTTTGCAGCTCAGATATTTTCACAGGGCAGTCGAACCAAACAGACTTTGAAGCTCAGGTAGAATAAATGAGATAAAATTGAGATAAAAGGCTTTTCTATCTTTGTTACAACAAATACTAATGATCAATACATGTAAACATGAATTAAATACTTCAATAAATATTAAAAAAAGATGACAGGAACACAGCAATAGCAATGCACACCTCACAAGCAAAGTTTACAAGCAAGTCCTCTGTGTAGGTAGAACAATTGCGCACGCCAACATGCCATGGAACTCACAGCTGAGGGAGAGTAAACAGTGGTATGCATGCCAGCAAGCAGCTCACAGCTTTTATTTCATTGGGAGGCTAATGGGTTGCTATAACAGCAGCAAACTAAAAAAGCCACAGTAGGGGTGATATATTTTGGTGTAATTACCCCTCAGATACTGTGTCACTCACAAAGAGATTTAATCTTTCCGTTTGTCATATTGTTGCCATGTGCTGATGATTTGAACACAAATATCTGTGGACATTATTTCATTGAATTTGCATTCCAACAGCGCTTGGGTGAAATTAGGCCTGTTTGAGGGACATACTGTTCTGTGGCAGTTAGCATGTTGGGTTGCTGTGTGCTCAGTGACTCAGTAAGTATGATAAAATTGCAGCTTGCAGCTCATGATTATGTTCGACAAAGAATTCCTGTCAGCTGGCTACATTGTCTTGGTAATTGTAAAGATGTGGTATGAATGAAAGAACGTGTCTTCTCTCCGGCGTTCGCACGGCATCAGACGTCATTCACTTGTATGCTGCCAGACAGGTGAAAAAAGTAGTGAGAGACACTCACACCCTAAATTAAGTCATCTACTTGCTTACAACCGATAGGGTGGGCTGGAGGGAGTGGGAAATTGGAGAAGGAGAGAAAGAGGAGTCATAGGGGAGTGAGTAAGAATGAGAGAGAGAGAGCTCTGAATGAGAATTTCAGAAAAATATCAGGAAAGTATTTTGAACTAACTGCGGGGAATGCTTATCAATTGTGTCCTGGGAAGCTAACATCTCTGCATTGCTGACAAAAACCTGAAGCAGCAGCACCACAGTGATTCCAGCCTGCACTGACATACCCAGGTCACTGCAACAAAAACAGTGTGTCTGGTCCTGTCAGTGAGGCGGCAGTTGTCTTGCCTTCCAGTTTTCGGCCTCTGAAGGTGGTTCGTTTCGGTGTGCCGGTCTTTTGCTGTGTCTGACACGGCACTTCCAATTGTAAATGCCCTATCTTTTAGCCGGATTTTCCAGGTTGAAGGGCATTTTTCCTCCGTGACTCTCTCTCAATCTTCTCCTCTTCTGTGCTCTCCATGCCTGTCAACAGCAACCTCTGCATCAGTCAGGGATATTTTATTCACACGCATCCATGATTTTTATTGACATTTGGAAAGCCTCAATGTGCACGTAGAAATACAGCATTTTATTTACATAATTACTCTCAGCAAAATGGAGCAAGAAATATATGGTATTTGTCTTTTCATGTGTGACCAATTGAACATGGAGGATATTTAAAGCTATATTATGTCGGCTTAAACAAGCTTGTATAATATGAATGTTGATACAAATGACTTTCACGCTACACGCTAGTCAGATTCACATGGTACGTGCACAGATTCATGTGTGAGTTGCTGCAGTGCTTGTGATACTTTTTCCATGGGTTTTGTAGGTATGTGCTTGCACATGTAAGGTATGGGCTTGATTGCTTCACCATGAGTTAGTTAGCTACATGAATTAGTGCATGAGTATTGCTCATTTTGTAGTATTGAGCAAAGTATGCCAACAGTTAGTTAGCGAGCATTTAAAAGCAATAACACTAATGTTGATATAAAACGGACTCAAATGAAAATGAGTCCCTATGAAAATGAGTAAGTCATTTTTTCATGAAGTGCTCTTCCATGTAGATTAGATCACACAGTGCTTCACATTGGCCCTTTTTACAGAGGGAATCAACATTTCTGGAAAATTATTGCCTAACGCCTTGTTTAGCCAGTCAAGTTGAAGGCCTACAAAATAATTGGATAGTAAAAATTGCACTATAATTAGCATGTTAACAGACTGAACACAAACACTTTAGATAAGGAAAAACATGTTTAACTTTACAAAAAGAATGCCTGTGCTTTTTAACATAAATTTAGAGCAGAGATTAGTGTGTTTAGACATGGGTCTGATGTATCTTATCTTAGCAAGGGGAAAGAACTCAAAAACATCTCATTAGGGGGTGAACTCAGAACAACCATGAGGTCTTCTTGGGCGATCAGCAGTCAAAGTCAGCAACACGCTTTTCTTCTCTGCCTCAGTGCACACAGAAAGATGAAGAACAAAAATAATGATCAAACGACATATACTAAAAGGTGACATTCAAGTTTTACATTTTAAATGTAACGAATTTAATGAACGCTGAGCCCCCTTTGAATCAGCCCAATGACGTCTCTAACTGTCATGCTTTAGGAACAGACTCTGAGCTATCATTTTTGAGAATGTTGGGCTGGTCCAGGGGATTGCCCAGGTAACTACAGTGGTGCTATGCCCATAATTTCAGAACGAGAGTGACTCCATAGGTTTCTATACGAGAAGACTCTGCGTTATCGTCTTTTAGAACGACTGGGCAACTCCGTTAACATGAAAATGCTGTCATGTCCACCTTTTGCTTCAGCCCGGATGTCCTTCACAAAGAAGCACCACCAAGGTGGCGATAACTTTATCCTTTCCTTATGTTTATCATCACTCTCATCAATAAACAGAGCGAACAGACCTGATAGCAGGCCTGTTCCGTGTCTCAGTGACAGATGCTGTGTACTAGAGGCAAGTTATCGTTAATGATTTGGGTCATTCTTGCACATCTGCACATGAAGTTGTTTTAGCAATCTTGCTGTCTGGGAACATTTTTACTGTCTTACGTTAACAATGTGCAAATGATCTGTGCAAGGTGCATCCACTTGAGCTCTGACTGACTGCCTCAAGGTGTTTAGCTGAAATCATGACCAATTCATTTTTGTTCATTTGCTGTTCCTGGAACAAAAATAACTTCCCAGTACAGTTACCCTGTATTGTACATTCTTATTACAGCTGTATATACAACACTGGATTATTTTTTTACTTGGACAAATGATATAGTTGACAAATATGACTTCCTTTCAAACCTTTGTCCCCTCTGACAAATATTCCATATTTTGTGAAACGTTATTTTCACAATAGTTTTACGGGAGGGTGTTTTAGAAGCGTCCTGGCAGCTGCCCAACTAAAAAAATATGTTTATTTTTTCCTGGTGATTCATATGTTTCAGAATACTGTTGTGGGATTAAATGCTATAAATGGAAAGAGTTTGAAGTCATTTTAGTGCTGGTCTGGAACAGAATGTGAAAAACTGAGAAGAGAGCATCCCCATCCCCTAAACAGCTGCATTCACAGCTTGAATGTTTATCTTTGGCACTATGAGAGCCTTTTCCATTAGCTGGAAAGAACTGCCCCCATCTGTACTGCCCCCTACTGGCCACCCCTCCTGTGTATCATGATTTCAAGGCAGAGTGAGGGCATACTCACCTGTGACCCACGTCAAGACCAGAGGCCATGGGATTCTAATGGTGAGTTTAAACTAGCATGGACTCAGTTACACCTCAGCACGGCTGGGTGGTTTGTTGTGTTTATTTTAGCTCCAGGTTACTGCAGCACTGGCCAGAGCTTCTTCCTCTCTGCTCGCATTCTGATATGATTCTCTGTATGCCCTTACAGCAGGCCGGGCAGAAGTAGGTGTGCTTGTTGTTGCGACATTGTGGAATGAGGTTTTCAGATTTTTTTTTTCCCATTCGCACACCATGGCACATGTGTACCATAAACACACAGAACATCAAATAGTAATTTGCGTTTTTGTTTTACTGGATTTAAAAAAAAAAAAAACGTTATTTGAAAAAAGGGGAACTGCTGTTTCTATTATTCTTGAGCCATGTTGTAACGAATGATGCTTCAAAGGCTGTGTGAGAACAGACAGAGAGGCATAATTACTGTCTGCGTTTGCAAAGGTAGGGGTGCCTATTTAGGCAGCCGCTCCGGCTATTTTAGTGTGCAGTGGCAGGATCCGCAGGCAGAGAATTGGGCTGGAGGCATGCGGTGCCACTGAAGGATGGGCAGGGGAGGAATGCATTCCCTCTCAGCGGAAACCTCGTTCGTGTAAGTGCTGCTGTACTTAATTACCTAACGCGAATCTCCTCAAATGGGCAGATTGAGATACATTTAAAATATACTGATGAACTGCACTCGAGTGTTAAGTGAGCATAGTGTCATTGCCGCCGGCTGAGAATCAAGTGCGATCTGAGAATGGAAATGGCGGGAAACTACTCAACATCCACTTTCCTGCCTTCGCTTTTTTGAGGCTGCCTCAGCTTCCACCTGGGCAACTGTATATGGCATCGCTCTCATAAAAAGGTGCTGAAATTCACAAGGACCTCTCTGCCTCACTGTATTAACAGCTGCTATGAATGCTGGGATTTCAGGGCAGTCGACCTCTGAAGATGCTGGGAGGAATCGGAGGATGGATAAACCCGCCAAAATGCAACAAAACAGCAAGCAACCATTTTTGTTAACCCTCAGTAACAACAACTATGTGGGGCACCAGTATAATTGAATGTGTCCAGTGAGAATGAGGCATTTATTCCACATGGAGCATCTTTGTCTCCCTTCCCCCTTACCCGTCTTTCATGCTGCTTATGATTTTGATGTATTTTATGTCTGAGAAGTTCTTTAAAGACGTTTAGAGCCAGAGGTCAAATATTAGCGGTGCTGGTACTCATTCTTCCTGAAATGGTGAATTCCATTTTTAAAATGACCAGCTATATCAAGTGTAGTTCATTCACTACCTAATCAAATTGAATAAATAGCTTCACTGATAGCTGATTCCAGGCTTTTGATTCATATTCTACACCTGTGTACCTGCTAATGGGCAGAGGTCTTGCAGTATAAAATGCCAAATTAAACATGTATATACAATGAAACTATAGTTAATGAATGTCTAATCACCTTCTCCTGGGCATAAACTTTTTAAGAGGCGAAGGTGCCATCCCACATGATTGCCCATCTGCTTCCTCTTACTGTTGTCCAGCAATGAGTCATTCAGAAAAATCCACTGCATTTTTGCATATTTTTTTCATGAAACCATGGTATAATTAGTACTGAGCATGTTACATACAATTTAAGCTGTGTTCACATGGAATTTTACAGTTGCTGACCTTTCTCATTTTCTTTTACGACGCACAATTTCAATCAAAAACAGAAGTTATGTTTCCAAAGGTCAATTCCACAGCTCCATAGGTGATTCCGTGATTGTGGAAAAGCAGGCACCCTTAAATATATGGCTACAGATGTAGTAACTTTATTCATATATGCCTTAATTCATCGCATTTTTTAGATTATTGGCGTTTAGCAGACACTCTTACCCAGAGCGACTTACATCAATTACAATGTTATCCAGTTGTTATACAACTGGATATTTACTAAGGCAATTTTGGATTAAGTACCTTGCCCAAGGGTACAGCAGCAGTGCCCCAGCGGGGAATCAGACCAGCAACCTTTTAGTCACAAGTCCTGCTCCTTAACCCTTTTTGGAATCAGAAGTTGCACATTAGGCTTATCTCACAAGGCTTAACGACTTCTCGTCTCTCAGGCATCCGGAAGTGATCTTAATGCCGTCCTTCCATACGCTTGCACACAAGCCAACAACTTTTTTTTTCACACTACAAGTCCCACAGTGCACCACAGTAAAATGAACACCATTCTGAGGATGGGTGCTACTCCACTGACACAATTCAAGCAATTTGTAGATCCCTGACAAATCACAGGGTGCTTGAGAGTGATGTTACAACAAGACCCTTGCCAACCTACGCAGCCTTATTCCTGCCAGGAAGTCAATTAGCTCTGTTGACATAGGACTCCCAATCATTGTTGCCACTCAAAACAAGCATATTACATTTACAGGATTTGCACATTGACTCAAAAATAGTTCACAATATCCTCACAAGCTCAACCTCTTAACCATGACAGGTCACCCAATAATTTGATTGCATTTAAGAAAATATTAAGCTTATGCAAAATGTCTGCAGACATCTGCCTTCATGCCCCATACAATTAAAAAAAACTGCAAAATAATCTCATTTCCTTCACTGTCTCCATATAACTCAAACAAAGTTACAGCCTTTCTTGCCTCACTCGCACTACTGTGTTGCTCAGTCTGACACAATGAATTGTACCTGTGAAAAAAAGACAAAGCAAAGAAAGACATAAATAAAGGAAAGAGAGAAGAGTGAGAGAGAGAAGAAAAAAACCGGCATGAGAAACAACAACCTTGCGTGCCTGCTGGAACCTTTGCAAGGCCAACTGTGTTTCCCAAGAGGCCTGAAAGACAGACGCACCAACCTGTTTGTGTCTCAGAAGACTGGATCCACTCGCAACAACATGAGACACCTTAGCTGGCACGCACTGGGACTGTGCCTTACGGTGTCACACTCAGACCTGTTCATTTCACACATTTTAGCATGGATTTTTTTTTTTCCCTTTCCTTATTTATGTTTATCTGTATGCCAGAGTATAATTTACGTCATATAAAGTTGATAATGTACATGATCTAGAATATAGATTCCTTAAAAGAGAGCCATTTCTGCGGTATTCTCAGTCTCCAGTGTTTCCAGAGTGTGTGCAGGTCTGTCTCTGCCACAGGTGAAGGTGTAGAGGGTGAGTGGGGGCGCTCGTGTAGAAGCAGTGAGGTGTCAGTCGCGGCAGAGCAAACCAGATGACTCTCACCGGCAGCCTCACCAACAGGCTGACACCGGGGCCTGCTCACATGTCCTTACGCGTGCGTGTTCGAGAGCGTGTTCATGACAGACACAGACACAGATGCCTCTGGCAGTGCGTGGATTCGTTTGACACGTGGTTCACAGCCGAGAGATGCACACACACACACACACACACACCATCAACACCGTCATGATGATCATCATCATCTCACAGGCACAATGACCTCCCATTAGAAAAGTCAACCGATGATCACGATTTTCATCTTCCACACACGACCCCCCATACAGACCTCCCCCGCTCCCAACCCAACCCAACCCTAATCAGTGACAATGGATGATGGATGGATGATGTTGCTTTGTGTGTGTCAGCCCAAAACCTGGTGAGCTCCATAACCTTTCAGTAACCTTTTAAACAGCTAATGAGGCCCTGGGCCTGTCTCCATCTGATTTCCTGAGAGGAGGGTGGCTCTTTGACCTTTCATCAAAGAGACAAACGCATGTCCTCCTCCCTTCTCTCCCATACTTCCCTCAACTCCACCACTCTCTTCTTACCTTCTACTTTGCCTCCTTCTCCATGGCGGTCTTCCTGTCTTCCTTCCTTCCTTCTTATTCTCCTGCAGCTTCTGAACTATATTCATCATTAGCACTACTAACCAGGTAATCAAAAGTCACACAGTAATTTATCTATTTGACTTGCAGGTATCTACAGTATGTATAACTTTGCTGGAATATTTTAATTTTGTCTCAAAATTGAAAAATTTGTTCATTATTTTGTAATTATTTTTTTATATTTACATATATAAATCATTTCACATTCAGCGCTGCATACTGCAGATACCGTACACCAGGGATAGCTGGAAAATAGCTGGAAGCCACCCCCAAGCCACCCCCTATCATACCAGAAAAAGGGCAGACCCCATACGATAATAACAATAACACAACAATAAAATCACCTATTACAGATTTCTAAAAGAATATATTGAACCTCTCCACCAAGAAATGAACATTCAGCAGCAGTAGACAAAAATCCTTTGTCTGCTAGCTTTCATAACATAATAATTTCAAAGTTATTATGATAGGCGACATATCAGATTTGCAAGGTAGTGGAACTTACTGTATGCGTGCAGTAATAATTGGCGATCAGTACTAGGACACGCTCGTTAGACTCTTTTGTAATGTTACCCTTGATTTATCATTCATGAACCCTGCTGAGCAGCAATGTGTACATCAGCCAAGCCCTACTTTGTCTTGCCTCCTTCCTACAATCACTCCTTACCGTTTTTTTTCCTCTCAATTTCGTTTTCTTCATCTTCTTCACCTCGCACCGATCCCGTCAGATCCACCTTGCATAGCCGGGGAAGCAGCTACGGTTTGCGGAATGTCCTGCTGCTTCAACTGAGGTCATGTGACTGGTTGTGATTGGAACTAATGACATTAAAACAATAATGAATCTGGATAATTAAACACTGTCGAACACCGCTGGGGACGATGGCCATGTGCCCGGGATGATGATTGACTGGTGGTGGCGGCAACATTCTTGGGCCGGTCGTTCCAGGTGGCTGGCGAAACCCATTTCCTGTCCTTAGATTAGTTCCAGCTGGTGTCACAGTCGATCGAATACTCATGGGAAACACATGCCGCCCTTATTCTGGTTCCACATTTTAGCGGAACACAATTTTTTTGTTGTTTATTTTTTTTTGTTTTGTTTTCGTAAGACTCCCACCTCCCAGCGATTTGATCCGTTTATTCTGTGTCTTTCCTCCTGGTGAAACACAAGGGCCTCTCCCGGAGAGTGCACTGGTGAGGGAACAATCAAACTAATGTGATTAGAACGAAAGCAGGAGGAAACGCGAGAAGCTATATGCGTGAGTTATTACTCATAAAGCCCTACCCTGTCAGGGAGAGAGGGATGAGAGGAGAGGTGAAGAACAGAGGGAGCAGGCTTCAGGATTAGGAAAAGGTGGGAGATGGACAAAGAGTGGGAGAGACAGAGCGAAGGTTTGCGGTGGCTGAACTGGTACTACTGTTTTGCATTGGGGTGTACTGTAATTTTGCATGGTGTCAGGTGTCTGCCACTGTGCAATGTTATGCAACATGTGATTTGGCATGTGGTGTCGCATAATTAGCCGTTTTGTGCTGGAGGTAGTTTGAGAGTTGTTTATGATAGGGCCGAACGCTGCATTTCTCCTCAGAGCAAAATTTCCAACAGCCGGGAAGGAACAGCAGTATCTTATTATACTGCCCAGCACCGTTGTTGAGCCTCCATGGGCAAACATAATAAAATCAGTTTGTGCCCTTTTTTTCTCCAACCCATATGAATGCTGCTGTCTTTCAGTGGTTCTGCTGACGCCTTTTCCTGCAAGTCACAGAAAATGGAACGATTTAATGTCATTACTGGGGCAAGAGACACAGTACTGGATCCCATACTTTCTTTTTACTTTCTACATTTTATGAAACATATCAAATTGTACATTTTCTCCAGTTCCAGTTCCAGTTTAAATCCCCATTTATTGCGGTGTGCTGTAAAGAAACTTGTACAGAAAATGTAAAAATATTCGTAGGTATGAAAACAGCAACAGTGTATTTCTAATCTATCACATATTCTAAAATGTTTTTCTTCTATGGAAACATTCCTTACGTTTGTAATCTCTGAGAGTATTAAAACACACTGACATGCAGTGAGTTCAGCCGGGGTCAGAGCGGGGATCTGCTGAAAGTCGGTCGCAGATTAGGTTCGCCTTAAAGTTTCGGATTTCAGCAGGACGGAGCGGTGGTTGTCCTTGGTGCACGAGGCTCAGGCGTGTGAGTCTGAAGGCGCATAGCGACTGGCTGGATTTCTCTAGTCATTAAGTGTCACAAGTTATCATAATTCACTGCCGTAGCCGTTATCTGGGCCTGGGTGGAAAATGAGATGTGATTGCTTGCGCGCACCAGCTATTGCCACTCGACTTGTTAACGGCTGGAAGAAGGCAAAACCATTATTCTTCTTAATTACATCTCGTTAGTTTCTTTATAGACTCCAGTTCAGGCACACACAGACACATGTGCATAACACACACACACACACACACACACACACACACACACACACACATTCACACACACACACACACACACACACGGTGGCGAGCATAAACCTCCAATAAACAAGCAGCGGCAGGGCATTTTTAAAATTGTCCATTTGTTTACTCATTTTGCATATCTGGGACCTTGTAACACTGTGTCATATTTTCAGCAGGAGATTAGTGCTGCCACTTATGGTTTCAGTTATGATTATTCTTATAAAGTTGTTTTGGCTCCACTGTTTTCTGCTGTTTTCTCTCACCCTTTTGTGCCTTAACCTTTTAATGCCCCATTCATCCCTCTACTGCTCTTTTTTCTCACACAAATCCACTTCCTTCCTCTCTCTCTGCTTAGCTACTCATTCTCCCTTTCCACATCACGCTTGGGGTTTATGTAAGATATGTATCGTTTCTTTTCTTTAAAAGGGGAAATGCATTTTTTCTGCACCTTATGAAAGCCAGTTTCTTTCATAAGTGCTCTGTCTCCAATACTAATGAGTTTGCTGCAGAGAAAAGCGGAGAGGGAGAAAATGTAATTGTTTCTCCAACCGAGACGAGTGTGAGGGTATTGTTGCGCTTTTGAACGTACAGTTGGCGCCGGATTTTCTCACTACCTGTTATACTTCTGTAGCAGCGAATGCGTGTCAGCGAGGCTAACTCATGCGTTGTGTAGTCATAGGGGTGTTTGGTGTGGGAAATTGGGCAAACTCGGTAGAAGACAATGGTTATTGATCCTGACATCGATCCTCCCGTTGCCCTCTTCTCCTAAAATCTCCACAGCCCTCCTCACATTCTTCTCTCCCCCCTTCATCCTTTCAGTTTTCACTTTCTGCCATTTTCCTGCCCCAGTCCTCCCTCCTGCTGCTGCCCAACTTCTCTTTCTCTCCCTTAACTGCTGTCTTCCTCCTATTGCCCCGTGTTAGCATGCAAGCCTACTCAGTGTCTTAGATGAGCTCCACGTTTATCAGTTATACTTATAGCCCTTATCAGTCTGAGAGCTGCGGCAGTCCCGGGGATTAGCACAGCAATCTGTCCATCCGCACCTTGCCTTAACCGGGCTGATCTCAACTAATGAGTATAATTACAGGCTACTAATTGCTTTTCCGAATCCCTTAGCCCCCTTCTCCTCCTCCACGCTTCTCCTCCATCTCCCTCCCTCCCTCACCATCTCCCGCCGCTCCCTTCATCTCTCCATTATCCCTCTCAAATATGGCTCCCCGGTTTGCCTGCTCCTGTCTTTAGAGGCCCTTACCTTGACCTCTCTCAATTGCATTACACAGGGCTTCCGTGAACATGGCGGAGAGCGATACGGCGGAGCTCAGTGCGGCCCTGCTGCAGGTCCACATCGCTCAGGAGGTCAGCGGGCGGGATGAGTCCAAATCTGGGGAATGGGCGAGGTGCCAGAGCGGGGGACTAGTTAGAGAGTCAGGGAGCGTGTGTGTGTGTGTGTGTGTGCGTGTGTGTGTGTGTGTGTGCCTGCTGGTGCGCGCGTGTGTGTATGTGTGTGACCCTGAGCAGTGACCTGAATGGACCAGGATCAGACCTCCACCGACCCCATTGCTGTATCCTCTCCAAACTGAAGTGACCCGATCAGAGGTGGCTCTGGGTCTCTATGAGGTGCCCTCCCGCCAGTACACACACACACACACACACACACACACACACACACACAGTAGTGCTGCGCTAGTATCAGATATATAATGCCATAGATCCGCAGAGTGTAAAGGGATTGGGCTCTCAGCTCTAATGAAAACAAGCTGCTCTGAATTACTACTGAGCATTGGTTTATGCACGTAACCTCCGACATGGGAGTACATTCTGTTTTCCACAGGCACGCACACATACAAATACACGTGATCATTTAGTAACACACAACTGTTTTCAAATGTTTGTTTTCATGAACCCAGCCTCCGTATAGAGAGACAAGGGACACCCTACAGGCAAAACATGCTTTCTTTCTGTTAAGCTTTGCCACAGTTCACACGCACAAAAAGAAAACAGTGGGACGGCAATTGAATAATAGCACACTTTGCCTGCGTTGCAGGCAGTGCAGGTTATTAACAACAACATCACGGGCTATTTCAGTTGACTGTTTTACAATATTAAACTAATACATTTAGTCCTCACAGCTGTGCGCAGGATCTGTGAGCTTTTCCAGGAACCCTTGTTGAAAACTCAGGCGTAATCCATCATAATGTGTGCGTAACTGTCGCCACTGTTTTCCGATTGAGCTACAGTACATAGGTCTCCTGCGGCATCAGTCTGACATTTAAGGTGGTCCGTTGATCAGGCCCTCGGAGCCCGGAGCCGGGAGCTCTGGAGAAGCTTCTTCACATTCACGTTCGGTCTGTTTGATTCATCCACCAGCCCACGGACACCCGGAGTAAATGTCACCTCCGCCGCCGCCGAAGGGGTGGGGGGGGGGCTTCTCACACTCCACAGCTGAGCGGTGGGTAGAAGGGGCCTGGCTGCGAGGGGCCATTTGTCCCCCGGCCTTCTGTCACACGCTGGGCGCAGGGAGCACAGCCAGCCCGGGGCGGGCGTGGGGAGGGCCCGGCAGTGCCCGCTGACTAACTGACAGCCCCTACTCTCTAATGTCACTGGGACAGCTCATAGGTGCACGCTTGCAAATCAGGAACCGGAGCTTTAATCATGAGGAGGAAATTCAGCGCAAGCAAAGGGGGAGAAAAAAAAAAAAAAGAAAAAAGCTCCTGGGTGACAGAGCAGCTTTGGGTCGGGGATCCTTTCAAGGTGATACGAATTCTGAAGATGAAGGGGGACTCTGACAACTCTAAAGCAGAGCGAGAACAAGGGGCCCCGCAGTCAGTCTGAGATTAAAGTCAGTCTCTCAGCCCCCTCAGTCGTTTTTTTTTTTTACCGTCTTATTGCTCCAGCGGTACTGTAAAGCACTTTCTGACCCTGGTCCTGGAGGATGGACACCTGGACGGTTGTACAGCTCAACATAAATTATGCTTTACTCTTAAGGAGCGATTTATGTCACGCTGGGTCTTGACAGCTTTTTTTGCATTTTTCCAGAGGATCATCAAAGCGACACGCAGTCATTAAAAATCCATACATTGACAGGCCAAGGTGGCACTGCAGGAGGCTGAGCTCTGAGCCCTTTAACCAGCATTGATTCTGGCAGCAGCGACCTCTGACCTGTACCCCTCTGTGATCTCAAAGCTTTCGAGATGTAGCTCTTGACTTCTGTGCTCCTAGTTTGCGGAGCTGTGCCTCTCTTGCATTTATTTATGTATTTTCTCAGCAGATGTCTTCATCCAGAGTGACGTGCATGGCTCATCCATGACTTACCAAAGGGAAAAGGGTACAACAGTCGTGCCCCACCTGAATATCTATCCAGCTGCCTTTGAGTTATGAGACCTGTGCCGAGTCCGTACCACTAGGGTGTTCTGAAGCTTCACTTACAGCCGGATCAGACTGGGACATGATGTCAGGGCACAGGCACGGACTCAGACGCAGACCACGAGTGCTTCAGGTTCCAGGCAACTTTAATAATGATTGCTGGGCAGTATCGCAGTGATAGAACAGGCAGGGTTGAGACCGGGCGGGCAGTCTGAAGGCAAACAGGGATCGAAAACGGGAACAGGCAGGGTCAAACCAAGTAGGCAGGTGGATCAGGCAATCAGGGCAAGACAGCAGGCAGGAGCAAGGTCGAGGCACAGGCAGGGTCAATACGGGAAATTCCAAAACGCGAAATCAGAATGCGGGACTGAGACAGGCAAAAATACACTGCAACCAACTGGCAACAAGACAGAGACAAGTAGGGTAGATATAGGGCTGGACTGACGAGGCGATGGGATGCAGGTGAGCAGGCAGGCAGGTGGAGGTGATCAGGAAATCAGGTGGGTGGAGACAGGGCGGAGAGCAGGGCAGGGCTGGAACACATGGGAAAACAAAAGCACGTGGACCACAGTGACAGACAGGGAGAAAACAAAAACAACAGCTGGGGGGCTGAAATACTGACACATGATGGGGGGGCATGACCACAGGGCAGCAGTGTGGGGCAGCAGGGAGTCCGTGTGAAGAGAATCCTTGTTGGCAGAAGGGCCATCGGTGTACCGTTCTTTCATCACGCTGTGACATTATGCCCGTTATTTATGAAGTAGTAATATAAACATAGGGTGTGTGCAAGAGATAAGGGGCTTCAGAGCTACGCTCTTCAGAGGAGAGCGAGGCGTGCGTTTCTTTGCTCAAGGTTATCATCGTCCCTTCTCTCATATTTCGTATCTCTCCCTCAGTCAAGCGAAACTTGATAAGGTTAATTAAAGTCTACGCAATCACACAAAGATATACACACAATTATACACACAGAGATACACATATAATTAATACACTTATTCAAGCATGCTCACCTACACCCTCATCACACATACACACAACCGCACCAAATATATATACACTTTGTTCTCATTTTTGGGAAGTTTACTATATGATTACATGTCCTGCAATTCTGAATCTCAGTTTGGCAGTGAAAATAATGAAGTGTGCAGAGAAAAAGTATTGCAGAAAATATGGATTAAAGCTTAACATTGGCCTTACCACCACACATTACAAATCCTTAAATTCAAATTTTCTGTATAGTGCTACCATCTTTTTAAGAGGTTTTTGTCTTCTCTTGTGAACTGCCAGTCGGTTGTGTAGTTTTGGGTTTTCTAAAATGGACGGGTGATGTCGGTTTGAAATAATTTTCATGTTCATGTGCATGAATTCAGATGGAGCTCTATGGAAATAGATCTGATAAAATTATAATAATGTCCACTCTGGGCCTATCCAGATGTTGTAAACACACTCTATGCTGATGGACATGACAGGCAGCCTAAAGCAGAATGTGGTTTCTCAGGGAGATTCATCCTTGTTTACTGGGCTACTACTTTTTTAGCACTGTTGTGTTTTTGGTGTTTATTCTAACCTACAGAATATTGGTAGACTCTGAGATGTCTTGGCTGGCCAATTATTGCGGCTATAGTTGTTGTTATTAATACTTAGTGTTTGCTGATTATCATTTAACGTTTTCTGTATGTTTTCTAAGATGTCCGAATGCATGAAATAAAAATTAAGCTGGTCAATGCATTGCCAATTCAATTTTTTTTTCAGTAACAATAACATTATAACAAAAACCTTATGGGTTAATTGTACGCCAGAGATACAAGTAAGGGCTTATGGAAAAAAAATCAGAATTTTCTGTTTCTGCAACAACGTTGATTTGCCTTGCCTTGTCATGAACCATGACTTTAATATCGCTGTCTTGTCTCTAATGATGGTTTCTTCACAGAGGAAATCCTTGCTGATATAAATACTTTGGTGAAGGCGTATGTGTCCTTTGATTGTGTGTCTCTTATAAAAATGAACAACTTTATGTCTGAAAAAAATTTCCCAGCATTATTGAGAGGCCTTTTACTTAGGGTCAATGGATTTATTGGAGGGTTTCCAATGTAACTCGCCACCTACGTCCTACACATGGACCACAGAGAAGAGGAGAGAGAGAAGAGCAACCAGATGAAGTGGAAAAAAATTCAGATAACAAACACAGAGACACAGAGAGGATGAAGAGGGTGAAAGGAGAGACATTAAAAGACAGGGAAGCAGACACGCAGAACAAAATGTGGAGGTGGGCAGAGTGACAGAGAGATGAGAAAAGTGACAAGAGCAAGGGAAGCAAACAAGGAGCAAACAGCAAGGGGAAAGGGAATAAATGTGATAGAGGACCATCGATCATCTTTACAGTGTTGTGTCTGAGAAATCATTGTGTTTTATTGTGGCTGTTATGTCTGTCTTCTGGGAAATTTGAGTGTGTGCGTGCATGGGCACAGAAATGTGTGTGAGGGGGTATTATATTTGAACAGAACTTTGGCACCTTTAGTTTAAAATATTTGTTTAAAGAGTTATTTTAGTAGCTATTTTTCCCCATTGTAAATAGTGTTTTTAAGTATTTCCAAGCACAGTATTCAGAGGCGGTAATGCTTATCCTTGGGAATGATGCTGAGGATTGCAGGCGAATGGCTTGAATAACTGGGAATGCCGCAGAAGGCAGAGATGCACAGGATTAACAATGGTGCCCCTCTGCTGGCTCTACTCAACAACTGCACACCGCAGCCTTCACCACGTTCTCAAGGTCCCCTCTCCTTCGCCACACTTCCTTCCTCTTTTGTGCCTTTTCGTTGTGCGGCACTATGAAACATTTGCATATCCCGCATGCATTCCCATCACACGTGAATAGATTATTCAAAGATGCCAGTTATTCAAAATGATTTTGTTTGTTTGTATTTTGTTAGAAGCTCTGTGCAGTATTTGCCAAAATGGAGAGAAGCAGGGCACAAGCAGAAATAGTGGAGATGGCTGTGTTTTTAAAGGGGTGAAAGTATTATCTAATGCTGAAGGCATTACAGAAAACATCTGTTTCAGCATCAGCTTCCTCTTCGTTTCCTTGCGTCTGTGTTTACTGTACTTAGCATTCTGCCTCGTGTTCAACATTCATAATTAGTTTGTCATTCGTGTTATGCTTCTCTCATTAATTTGCCTGGGTGAGACATGAGGGTAAGGGGTTTTTCAAAAGCGTGGAGGGATAGCACCATGGATAGCCTTGAGCGTATGTGTGTGGTTGTGCATGTTTGTGTGTCAGTCTGTGTATGTATGCATACCTGTGCACAAGTGTATGTGTGGGTATGTGTGTGTGTGTATTTGTGTGTGTCTGTGAGAGAGAGAGAGAGAGAGAGAGCGAGAGAGAAAGAAAGAGAAGGAGAGAGCATTTCATACTCCTTAAACATTGTGCCCTTTGACAATTTATTCACCTCCTTTGGAGGCAGTATTTTGTAATGGTATATTCTGTGTGTGTGTGTGTGTGTGTGTGTGTGTGTGTGTGTGTGTGTGTGTGTGTGTGTGTGTGTGTGTGTGTGTTGTGTGTGTGTGAGAGAGAGACAGAGAGAGAAGTAGAGAGAGAGAGGGAGTGTATGTGCAAAGCAGATTACAGATATCAGATTTTGTTAATATTACAAAACCCTGGAGCAGAGAGCTCATCTGGTTTACTCACATATCCAAAATGTACAAGCACACAAGGGTGCCCGCGTGTGTTCTCATCTCATCTTCCTCCCTCTCTCTCTCTCCCCCCCATTCCCTTCTGTTTTTCCACTCCTGCCTTATTCACTCTCTCCCTCTCATCTCCGGTCTCTCGGCCCCCGATTCCCTCCGTCCTTCTTTTCGTATACTTTCTTTAAATCGGCCATTTCAAAGGGGAGATAAGACCGCGTGCGCAGAGTTTGTATGACATGTGAAGAAGCGTCTCCTGCTTTGCAGTGCCGCGGCTCTTGCGCTCACAGCTCTGGATGCGCCCCCGACAATGAGGAGAGAGGGTTCCTGTATGAAATGCAAACCATGAGCCGTCACCAGGTGCAGCATATAAATATTTGATTCGCACAGTCAGATTCTGTGCGCAGAGGGAGGGAGAGAGAGAGAGAGAGATGCTGGTTTCAAGTCAGATGCGATGCTACTGAGTTCAGCTCAGGGGAAGGGACAGCACCAGAGGTCTTCTGTCTCCGGGCTGGGTTTGAACTGCGGCCTAATGCGAAGTCTCACTCGAAACTGTGACACAGCTGTTTCTGGCCGTTTTTCCTGAAGGAAGACGCCTTGTGCCTGGCAGCAGCGAGGATACAAACTGCCTGAACAGGCTTACCTCATGAACATGCACTGGACAACAAAGTTCCAGTCTCTTTAACAGAAGACCTGCATCATGCCTAAATAAAGGCACTATATCTATATCGAAATAAGGAAACAGATAATTAAAGAAATGCATTCATTAATATGTTGAAATATGGATATTAAAATATGTTAAACATAAAAGGTTATGCATGATATTATGTTGACAAATCTGTGGTGGTTCTATGGGGAGGGACACCCTTAAATTTGCACAATGTACACATCAAGGTGAAAAATAACCCAGCTAAACCTGAAACAACAGTATGTATATAAAACTTCACGATATATGGGAGTACAAGCACAACAAAAGTACATAATTGTGCAGAACTGTAAATATAACAGACAACAGTAACATTAACACATCTTCTTTGTAGGATAACATAGTAGTAATGTAGTATAACATAGCCTCAGGTGCTAGCTAACAAAAAATAGGCAATACTGATAAAAATAAAACACTGGTACAGCTAGCTCAGTCCTCAGTAATTTGTTTGTTTTATGTTTTATGTGCTGTGCTGGTAGCATCATTCTGATGTTTGCTTTCACATACCAAATCATGGGGGAAGACAAAAAACACTAAGTAGATGCATGTCAGATTCAGGGAAATTACTGTACAGATTTCACCAATCAAAATGCTTATCTAATCATGCAAGGAGGAAGACTACTGTCTGGGAAATTTATAAATCGCTTAAAATCAAAACAATGATTGAAAATCCCACAGCAGGTGAGGAACAATCATACATTTACGTTTACATTTACATTTATTCATTTAGCAGACGCTTTTATCCAAAGCGACGTACAAAAGTGCATACATAATTTTCTATATACATACTATAAAATACTATAAAATCTACAATTATATACTGTGAACATAAGTGTATGAATATACAATTTCTTATGTATTTCCAATATACAGTATGGTGCATACTTTGGCAATATTTAAAATGTTCCTGTTCAATATTTTAAAATATAAAACTTTAATTTAAGGCAACACGGCAAAATGACCTATGTTAATTAATCTCTGAGAGAGTTAACATTACCGCTGGGAAGTTTATTTGAAGTCTTTCAGAGCTGAATCAGCGCTGGTCATTTTGCAGTGTACTGCATCATGAAGGTTTAAGTATTTTTCATGCAAAACTAGCAGGTATTAGTGTCCATCACAATCTAACGAGGAGACTGGCTAAGTTCACACACACACATACACACACACACACGCAAAGGCACTCCTTGCTCAAAAGAACAACCGGCTTCGCACCGCTTCACAGTGAACATGCGATGATCTCAACAGGCGACAGCAGCAACACTCATTAATGTCAAAATAAACACCGCGGCGCGCTGCGTTCGCAGCCGTCTCTGTCCTAACGCAGCCGCTCGGGCGACAGAGACAAAGCGGAGCTCCGCGTCGCTCAGTGACGTGGAACCGGCAGAGACGTCGGGCAGCCTTGTCACCTCTACTGAGCGCATCGCTGGTTAATTTCACGGAGACGGTAGAAGTAATCACCTGGATGACATGTCGGCTCATGCTCACTCTCTCCCGGCACTTATCTGGCTGTCTCCACACACACAAGCGCTCAGAAGGGGAGCAACCACACAAAATTTGTTAAGAAGAGGCCTTGCTGTTTGCTCTCAGTGGGAAGTAAATACCGTAGATGCTCCCACTTTATGCGTGGACAAATGCATTTTAGACAGAAGAGTGAGGAGTCACAACAGTACTTGGTGTGTGTGTGTGTGTGTGTGTGTATGTGTGTGTTTATGTGCACAGTGCGAACCCGTCTGCCCCTCTTGTTATGAGAAATGGTGATAGGAAGTGTGAAAATGCCTTCAGGATGTCCCCTCAGAGTGGGATATAGTGCATGTCAACATGCGGACCGCTTGCAATCAGTTTATATTAATTATGAATGAAGCTGGCGCTAGCCTTTGTGTGCAGCTGGAGAGGATCAGTCCTGCTGTACAGTGGGCAGCGTTTCGGTGCCATTCCAAACCCCCAACGGCCCTATCCAGCTTGGGGTGGCCATTCCCCCTGCACCTTGGCAGGGTGGGTCATCTGTCAGGGAACGTGGGTCCAGGTGAGGAAGGAAGGAGACAGGTCCCAGATTCATTTCAGACAAAGTGGAAGGAATTTGCATTTTAATGGTGGTGTGTAGCAGTTTAGATGAAAATGGGGGATCAGGAGAAAAAGCAAGGTGGTATTACCTGCTTATTCCCCAGTGAGGTGTGTGGACTTATTTGGTGGCTGTTTCCTTGCATTCTCTCTCTGTTAGGAGGACGTAGTAGAGGCATACTAAGTGTTGAGGAAATAATTCAGGCGCAGCAGTTGTTCTGATTCAGAGGAGCAAAGCTTCATTCTCGTGCCCATACGAGGAGAGTCAACACATGCACGCTGGACAGGTGATGCAGTCAGCTCTATTATAAAGCTGGAAACATTGTCTTATATAGGGTTTTTCTTCTAGAGCATATGTGACTCGGGACACACACACCCAACGTGACTTCTCTCTTTTTCTTTCTGTTTTGACTATACAGAACCACTCAGAGTGGGTTCTGGTTCGCAGGTGTCCATGTGGTAGGGCACAGTGAGGCCTCTTGCTTATTTCAGCATTGTACACTA
>CM032877.1:51842732-51875232 GCA_019176425.1 Megalops atlanticus
GATATTCCAAAAAAGCCAAACAGCTGAAAAAAATCTGCTTTCAAGACATACTGATATGAGCATCAACCACATATCCTTATCAAAATGCTGGGACAGAATCATTCCTGTTTAAAAATCTTGTAAGCATCAAGCTGTCCACTTTATAAGAATTGATTGGGGTTCACTCACAACACAATATTGCACTCAGTGGAGTGCAATGGCTGTAACTAATGAAAAAAAGCTGTCAAAATCTCAATGCATTCTCTTATCCCCTCCTAAACTGTCAAAGCACCTATCAGGTAAAATACTTTGCTAAAAAAACTGTGTGGTTTATTCATAAGTGGCCAAATGCCAGTCAATATAGCAATTAAACAAAAGACACTAATGAAAAATGCTACCTTCTTGAGACTTATAACATTCTTATGACCAATGAAAGCAAGGCAGTTGAGCAAATGGGCATTCCCCAGCCTGCATTGTCTACGCTTCTCTGAAGAACTAAGGAGACGTCATATCATGGGAACAAATGCAGACACTCAAAAACAATTTACGTGAGTCAAATTGTTATTTTACGGTTTAATCTTGTTATGAACCTCGACTGCACTATGGCAATGTTGTTTGCATAGCCCCAGCAATTTGCATGCTGGCATTCAAAAAATTAATATGAGTTATGTTATTTTTACTTTATGCACTAAATTATTGTATAAAAATACTGACTACTTCAAATAGGCCTACGGTTTGTTCCATGTTCGAAGAACTTACTTAAGGACATTTCTCAAGAGAAAAAATTGCTTAAAACTTCCATTTTGCTCCTTCATTTGGAAATTCTTTTTAAGAATCATCCACTTAATGTAAGAATCAAATCATCTTGGACAAGTGTGATTCTTAAATGTGGAGTGCACTGTACCAGTTTACACAATACTGCTCAAGTAGGCCATTGACAGCTTTGTAATCAAATGCCTGTATTTTAATTTTGATTCTCTGCTGTTCTTATCTTGATCTTTTTTATGTACTTAGTTGTAGCTGTTGTCAGGGGAATCTTTGAACTTGTTCTTCTGCTTTTTGAAACTTGTGTATCTGGCTCCAAGCTAGATACAGCTCCCTTAAAGGATATCAGTCTCAATGAGACCCATCTCTGGTCAAATGAAATTGTTCCTCAAAAGAGCATCCCATGAATTACACCTATCTTAATCAGGTAATCGCTGTGCCATTCAGCATGACCTTGGCTGTAAACATATCGAAATAATATATTTGCAGAATGCTCTGTGGAAGGACTCTACAACTACTTTCTCAAGGAGACCAGATTTAAAAAACAGTTGTACAGACAGGCCAAACAATTTCACAAATAAAGTAATCCTAAAAAAATATCTCAAGCCGACAATTAATAACAATTAGGAAACCTAAGTAACAGGAATAATTTATGATTTATGACACCAACATCCTTGATTAATTCCTTTTGGTTCTTTTCAGTCTTTTTGTTACTTTTGGATTTTTTTTTAATCACCGTTTCTGAGATTTTTTGTTTAATACAATTTCACCTGGTTAGCTACTATATGTATTATTCTTTTGTAGGTTTGGCTTGTTTATTCAAGTCAAAAACATGGTTAAGGAAAAGACAAAAGAAAATGCAAGTGAAAACCGGTGAAATTTTATCACCCTGAAAATGAAATCATCTTAACATAACATATATCCTCGACTTGCCTTAATGAGAGAAGCTGCACTCGACTGTGCAACACTGGCAAAGTTTGGCTCGTAATAAGTGAGGGAAATTGCGGTGATGGTGACTGTTGTTTAGTCAGAGCTGGACCTCACCGCGGCTGCAAGACTCTGCTCACAGGAGGTAATCAGGCCCTCCAAAACGAATGAGATACACTCGGGGAGGGGCTGCGAATGCGCTGTCAATAGGTGTAATGAATTCTCCTGAATATGTGCATTTCGCAGCGCTCCCGAGAGGCTCAGCCAGTTAAAGTGCTTGCTCAAAGTGCAGGTTGAGCCCCACGGTACAGGTTCGAAAAAACAAGCCGTGTCATCAGCAGACAATGACTGGGAGCCCACGGCGGCTGAACAAATTGGCTTTGTTCCGCCAGGAGTAGGGGTGCGGAGGTCGGCCAGAGTCCCCTTGTCATACTGGGTGGCATGAAAGTACATTGGAGGGAAAAACAGGAAGAAAAAACATGCATTCTGCCTTAATGACAAAGTATAATATGTTTTAAGTAATATGGAAAAGTGTTTTCATGCAGTTTCTAAGAGATATGGTTTTACATGGAACTGCATTGTATTCGGAAAGTTATTCCCTAATTTGGCATGGAATATTAAGTGTGAGAAAGAATACCAGTTAAGCATTTCTGAAGTGGATGTGAAGGAGAACGTCTCAAATTGATACATTTGGGTATAAGACAAGGATAAGTGTGTGAAGAAAAAGGGGCAATTTCTCTTTCAGGCTGGTAAGCTATCAGAGCTTGAAGTGAATATGTAGAGGGTCAGCATTGTTATAAGTGTGATAAAACACTTTAACAGCTTAAAGGGAACCTGAAACTGTCAGAGAGACTGTGTAACAGTGCTGGTATGCAGGTAGTAACAGGAGTTACTCATTATATTCTCGTGCCTGATATCCGCCTCGTATTCTCACATTTTCACTGTGAGGTTTTTTTTTTTTTTATAAGATGCCTAACTCGGTCGATAGAGAATATTCTCAAAAGGAAATTGCAACATAATTTTGGGGATGTTTGGGGATGGAAATTGCAACATAATTTTCCCCATTCTTTGTGTCTGCCTCTCTTTACAAAGAACATGGGTATGCTGCTGGCAATCCCGCATTCTAAGACTATGGACATGTTACAGTAAATGAAAATGTAAAATAATTTTATTGACGCATGAGATGTTTCGTTCTTCATAGCCGTTCTGCCACATGTGAGTAAGACACGGGCAACTCAGCAGACGTACATTACATGGAACAAGCCTCCTGTAAAAACCTTTAGCTCAGACTTTATTTAGCATCTATTTTATGAGTAAAAAATAACAACACCAAACAATGCCTGTGAGGTTGATCTAGGCTAGTAAACATGGAAAATAATTGCCAATAATCAAGTCCCCCTGGCCGTGTGGAAATGTAAGCAACTAAAAAATTGCTGAACAGGATTACCTCTGTTGCTCTGGCCTTCAGATAACCCACTAATGCTCAACACATGCATGCACGTGCAAGATAGCTCCCAACCCAAAGATCACCCACAGAAAGCGATTTATTATTTATAACCATTTTTGCTGCATTTTGTGTCCAAACCAGAGTAGCATTGATCAGGTGGCAAGTCTTTAGGTTGGTCAGTGGATACTGAATGGATATCTCTACTTGGTGGAATAAAAGTACCATGCCAAGTGACTGTAAACTGAGCTGGGTTAATGTGTGGCTGGGAGAACTCTACATTTGCACAGCAGAGAGGCCTAGAAAGTATTACAGAATATAGTGAAATGCCACAAATTTACTTGCAATCAGCAGAACAAAATATATAAAACTTCAGCTTCATACCATAAGTGTGAGATATGAGCCTAGATAGCCAGTTAAGTTTTGTACATATAGACATGTATAAAATGTATATAATGTATGACATATATAGTGCCACCCAATGACACACACAGACACACACACACACAATGTTTAAAGAGACGAGGCTCTGCTTAACTGCAGACTGTTAAAGATGGTTAAAGTCTTGGTCGATGTGGGTGCACGTTTTTCAGGACATTTTTTCAGAGCATCTAAAGAGGACGTCCTCCCCTTTAGTTGTCCAAATGAGGCTGCAGGTCACATTACTCTGAGGTAAAGTTAATATTCAAGAAACATTCAGCTCAAGCACACTGTCCACCACACACTGTAAGAGAGATGTATTTCATTTTGAAAGATTGGGGAATTATTACCGATTTCCCAAAAATGGCAGAAAAATGAAAAAGGACATACCACCCGTGAGATCAATAGCCTGTCACAGCCTGATGGACACCGAGTGAGCTCTCTTCAGGGAGGAGTTTTCTTCCATTTCTTTGCCACTCAGAATGTGGTAGAGCATGACTGCGGTCACCATGCTGGGAGATAACATATGAGAGAGCTGGAGAATGCTGAAAATAGAGTGATAAACAGAAGGAGGGATGAAAAACAAGTAGTTTTGTGTTATTTTATATTGAAAAAAAAAGTAGTGGGATGCAGTATATAACAATGTGACAGACAATTCAAATGTTGTGTCGCGGTGCCTGACTTGCTATATTCAGTAGCACCGTCTGTTAAGTTTGGGGTTGAAAGAATAAACATAAGAATCCTGTGTGGATTTGGAGGACTTAGATCCCTCTACCCAGCTGTCTATCTACTGCAGAAGACGAGAAGAGGAAATGCTAAATCAATATTTTCAACATTTTGTTGGCAGAACAATCACAACTCCTCCAAATACCATAAATGACCAGGAGAATATTAATACAGCAGAGGATCTCTTTCTGTCAGACAGCAAGGATCAGTCCTGACACACACACACAAACACACACACTCACACACACACACCACACACACGCACACACACACAAACACACACACACTCACACACACACACACACACACACACACACACACACACACACACACACACATTGACTCACGCACATACACACACACGTACAGACTAAACCAATCTGTGTACCTTCACACCATATACACACATACACACACACACACAAACAAACCATGCACATACGCATACAAACACACACACCCACTCACGCAGACCAAACCAATCTGTGTACTGTACATACACACAATATACACACATATACACACACAACACATCTAAATCTAAAACAAATCATTACAGACCCTTATATATACCACACAAAGAGCCACTCTGTTATCTTGTGAATGGTTTTCAGTTATTTCTGGTTAATTATCTGCTGTAACAGACTGCTGTCAGGTAAGCACTGATGGAGGCTGGAAGCAGACTGTTTCAGGAGGGCAGATAAAGAGGAGAAAGGAGGTTGGGATTTTCAAGCAGATTAATAGGAGTGAAAGAATCTTCACAAATGTCTTAATGTGCTGATTGAAATCAATTCAGCCATAAAACATAATACGTATATCTGAACTGAACAAGAACTTTCTCTCTCTTCCATATCAATGCTCTGATTCTCCCTCTCTCCTGACTCTCATCACGTTTGAAATCACATTTGAAACAGTTTCCTCACCGTTCTGACGAGGTTCATGTATGTACACACATGCAAACACGCACTGTTCAATCCTGCTCATCTACGACTCTTTGTGACTGACACACACACTCAGATAGCCTGTTTCTGTCATTAATCCCTTTATTTTGTTAAATTAATCTCAAACACTGCTCTGGACCTCCCCTTTGCCTCTCTCTCTCTAATTAACCAATGTAACAGTAAGTTATAAATACATTGTTAATTATTATGATTAATATACATATACTGTATGTATTACAAAAGTCGATATTGCTGCAGAACAGGGCTCTCACTGTCCCTCAGGCTACGATATGCGGGCATGTATTGACCTGATAGCAGGGCGTTGAGCCCCTCTGCTAGCATAACTGACATTTTTCCATTTTTGTGTCAGTCACCTTTTTGAAACTGGGGAGGAAACAATTATATTTTTAATGAATATTTCCCTTGTTTGGGAATATTTATTGCATTTTAGAAGAAAAGCGGATCTCTGTCTCAACCTCTCTTGCATCGCAGAGATCAGAGAGCCTGTCTTCCCTGGCTTGCCAGGTTTGTCTGTGTCGGCCCTTTTCACTGGCCAGGCTGTGATCGCTCAGGCGATGTTTGGTCAGGATCTGACTCCGCTTTGCATTTCTGACCACGGTCAGATATTCTGCCAGAGTATAATCTCTTTTTAGGGTCTGATAGCGAGCCGTTTTGTTTTTGTTCTGACTGATGGTAGTGTTGGTCTGCTTAGTGAGCATCAGGACCAGCTGCCTGAGGGAACTCTATTCTCTTTTCTGGGTTTCTCTCTCTCTTTTTCTCCCTCTCTTTCTCTCTCTCTCTCTTTCTCTCTCCCCCTCTCTTTCTCGCTCTCTTTCTCTCTCTCCCTCTCTGTCCCCCTCTCTTTCTCTCTCTCTTTCTCCATCTCTCTCTCTCTCTCTCTCTCTCTCTCTCTCTCTCTCTCTCTCTCTCTCTCTCTATCCTTTCTATCTTAAGAGGTAATGCTTATGGTTACTACTAGCATTATTATGACATTATGACAATTGTATTGTGTTTTAAAATGACAACTAGCCAGCATTTACAAACTGAGTTCACCAGATGAAAGGCAGGATCTATGGCATGAAATGTCATTGCTGATAATGGAAGTCAATGTTTTTCTATCTCCGTGCCCTCTGCCCATCTCGTTCTGTCTTTTCCCTGTCCCTCTCTGTCTCCCCATCCCTGAACCTCTAGTGTGTCACAAATGGGCTGTGAAATGAATGGTATTAATAATGATTGTATGTGTCCCACTTGTTCCCTAAATATCAAGGTCTTTGGACCAGTGCTGCATGAGCCAAAGTGGAAATAATCTGCCTCTTTTTCTGGTGTGTGTGTGTGTCATTGTGTGGCTATATATATGTATACACTGTTTATACATGTGTGCACTTGTGGATGTTACTGTTTGAGCATGGGTTAGGTCATTGGCCAGTAAAAATGTTTATTTCTCTAATACACTGTACAATATTCGGAATTTGTGCACATCCCTCTAAATCTTCCTATCATCCCCCAGAAAATCTGTTTCTAAGAAAGTTCTGTAGTTCTCCTAATATAGTCCTGTGCCGGGATCAGGAATAATCTGGTGTTTTAGGTGACATTAAGGCACTTTCATAGGCTCCCCTCAATACTGACCATAACAGGCATCTGTCATCCTCTGCTGCTGTAGCTCTCAAAGCTGCTTTACCCAAATCTTTGGACCCATAAAACATCCCTTTTTAAGCATGGCGTCTCTCAATCTCCATCTGATGTGTTCGTTACTTAATGTTTGTTACTTTACCAACCCTAGAAAATCGATTCCAATGATTGTTCTGTTCCTTAATTTAATGATGGACAAATCAGTGTAATTCTCTTCAGTGTAACATTTTTACTGCTTATTCCGCACAAAAATCCCACAAGCTTGTTCCCTGGGGTGTATGGCTATTAAGCATTATGTAGCTTAATCCATTAATTAATGCATTCAGAATGCTTATATAAAGCATCATAAAGCATTTGATCCACTTAACCATTTTTGACATTAGCATTCATATATATTCATTATGGCTTATGATAGCTAACATAATATTCAATATGAATCCAAATAATGTGTATATCACCTGTAGGGGCATTTCATTGATATTATGCATTATGACATGTATGTATTGAAAAGGCAATGCAGCCAGTGATATACTGTAACACATTCTGAGGTGTTAGACTGTGTCATAAATCTTAAAGCTACAAGTTAAGGAGTGACTGCCATGAGGCATTATGTTTTGCATTCATAAGGAAACCATTGTGATATTGAACATAGCTGTAAATTTGCCCAGCCCTTGCTTCTCATAAGAATACAATTTCATTTTATTTGCAATTCCAGACAGAATATAATGGTAAAGGATCAAACTCAATGACTTTGTTTCCATCCACTGTAGGTAACAGCATAGCATGTGGAAAACTAATGTGCTAAGCTCTGTAGAAACAGACTGAGTTCACATTTAACTCTCAGATGGTTGACGTCTTAAATTGTAGCAGCAGAAAAAAGTTCACACACTGACTGCATTCCTATTTGCATGCCTCCATGTGCAGTTAGTGCAATGTAAATATAGTTACTATGAAAAATGTGTGTTTTTGAATTTGTCCAGCCTCAGTGTCCAAAAGGGTATGTCATTCTGGCTTGTCATTTTTCCTATATGCAACATAATAAAGATACATACATAGGACATATGGTAATCATCCAAGCTCATGGACAGGCATTTTATAGGTTGATTATAAAATCACATAAAGCACACATTGTAAAGGGCCAAGAAAAGTGACATCATTTTGAATATTCATTACCTTGGCACCTCACCATTGTGGACTGACATAATGCATTATTTATGGAATGCGTATTAGATTATATATTCTTCTCCTAATGCATTACACAGATTGTCATTATTTATTAAGTTGGTTATCATAAGTGATTATGACTACAGGTGGCCCATCTTGAAACACCGCCTTCCTGGAAACCATGTTGCAAACCAGATTGTGGGGGAATGAATCCGGATTTCTTATAGACACAATCTTAAAACCAACAGGTACATTCCTGGACGCAGGCTAGAAGAGGCTAGATAAATATGACATAAAGCATTCACATGGTATTTATACTACGTAAACATTGGTACATTTAAATATTCTTACGCACATGGTTCACTGTAAATATTAAGCATAGCAACAGGCGCTGTATGCCATTTTGGGAATGACAACAGGAAGAGAACAGAAAGTCAACATCAAGGTCTTTGTATTTTTTCATTGAGAACAAGTCTCAGATGCTGAAAAGACAGTGTCAATAGAAAAAAAATCTTCATGTCCACTTCCCAAGTTCACTGCATGAAAACAACTACACAAAATAAGGCAAGAGACAAGACAGCAAACTTCAAAGCATGCCTTTTCAAATCCCTGCCTTTCTTGCCCTTTTCCTGGGCAATGGCCTCTCTCTCATTGTAATTTTTTTCATTGAGAACAAGTCTCAGATGCTGAAAGGTGTCAATAGAAGGAGTACTGTAGATTCAGGCATGTCATCCCTGCTCTTACCAGTGTTCCGCACTACTTGGGTAATGTATAAGTTACTGTTGTATTGTATTCAAAATTAAAATAATTGTCATTTTCGTAACAGCAGAAGAATGATGCCAATTCAAGCTACATCAGTCATTGAGTTGTATGCGGGGACTCTGCTCAGTAACGGTAGAGGCAGTGCAAACATAATGTATTCAAATTAATGCTGCCAATATAAGTATGATAATTACAAAGAGAAGAATATGAAGAAGATTAAAATAAGAAGACGTATTATGACAAAACAATATCTCTGGTTTACGGGGCAGAAAGATCATAGTGTTCATGAAATACATTGTCTTTCCAGGTTTTGTAGTGCTTAAAAAACAGAGAATAGAAACTGATCTCTTTATATAATGGTGCTTTTATAATTAAACTATTGGTCTTTATTGTATGAAATAATTCTGGACTTGTAAAGGTCTTAATGTTAAGTAGCAAGTCGCCTGCAAGCGAGCGCACACATATCTCTTCTGGAATATAACCATTGTACATTGCATTAACAGAGAGATATTATGCATGTAGTACATACACTCCACAATATGGCAAGCTATTGCTGCTGTCTTAGTGTGAAATATTAACATTATAAGCTATGTTAGTACCAGATTATAATGTGAAGTTAGCATAAAACAGACACATTGTATGCAGGGAGACTGCTTTAATATTATGTTAATTTCACGAAAACCCATACAAAATTTAAATATATTGCAACATTATTGTTGCAGTTTTATATTAGCAGTGTAGCATAGTGGTTAAGGAGCAGGACTTGTAACCGAAAGGTTTGATTTCCTGCTGGGGTACTGCTGTTGTACCCTTGGGCAAGGTACTTAACCCAGAACTGCCTCAGTAAATATCCAGCTGTATAAATGGATAACATTGTAAAAAAACTGTAACCTATGTAAGTCACTCTGGATAAGAGCATCTGCTAAATAATGTAATATTGAGAAATATATTGTTCAGCCCAAGAATATATTGCAAATATATTTAAAATCTGTTAATTCAAAGCAGAAATATATTGTAATACACCAAAGTGACAATCACTTACATATTTTTAAAATATATATTGAGCTAAAAATTATATAACTATATTCTCTAAAATGTATTCTTAATATATTTTTGTATGTGGAAGGTTATACACCTATCAGTATTTCACACGTGGATGTGCACAGGGCCATATTAGATAAACAAATCTGAGGAAACACTGAGGAGCTTTGCTTTGAAAGTCTCTGTGAGATATAGTGGGACAGATTGTTTAGTGTAATTCAGTTTCATTTCCATATCAGTAATTATAATGGCAGACTTATTTTTGTTTTTAGAAATTTATAGAGAACGTCTCTTTGTACATTTGAGTAACTTGTCATTTTTGTACGCTGAAAGCGTTTTTTGTGGATAATCATATACTTCAAAGAAAATGTTACCAAAATCCCTTTTAAAATTATGATAGCCAGAGAGAACTGAGAGAAATGCCTGCAAGGATCTAATGTGGGAGTAATTATTGTGCAAATTATTATACATTAGTATAAAATAGGGCTGTCAGTATTACAGTAATGTTAACTTGTGCGATTAATTCAAAATAAATGCATAAAAAATATTTCAACTGCTGTTAATCACAGTTCCTGGTTTAACCTTTTTAAGTAAACACAGTTCATCTCTGCCCACACAGTTTGCTTTTGTTAACTGATCAGGAGTGACATACAGTGGCCAGCTTGCCATAAGAGGAAAAATATGACAGATGGCGAAAAGTCCATGAAGACACGTCCAACGCGTTAATATGACATACTGCTGCATCAGTGCCCTGGGAAAGCCTTGGCTCAATCTCTGGGAACATTTGAAGAAAAAAAGTATGACACTATCCCCTCAGAACATAAATAAGTTTGTCTCTGCAACTGAACCATGTTTGAAAGATCTTTCCACTGCAGTTGTTTCATATTCGGTGATGTGATGACCAAGGGAGGACAGTACGAGGTTGTGTGAGTGCCAGCAATGTTTAGGGGAATGCAATTTTTATTCATAAGTAATCTAACCAGCACATTTCAGTGGATGTATACACAGCATAACTTGAATAATCTTTGTGCTTCACACAAATGTATTGAGTTCAAGGACAGTCTCCTCTGTAACCCAATATATTTCCATTAAAAATGCAGTTTGTCAAAAGTGCAATATTTATGTATTATTCTTATTTCATGAAATGAAGTGCTTTTTCCACAAGCATTACCAAAAGGAAAATATAAACATAATGTTGGGCACTGATTGCACGACTGTAGTGCGTTAGTGCTGTAAGAATTTACTTTATGAGTAAAGTTATACAACTCTTAACGCTTTTCATTATAATTGAAAATGTCAAGGTTAACAGTTCATGGTTGAAGGGCTTGAATTACTTTGTACCTGGAAATGTGAAATTTATTTTTTTTTCTGTGGATGTGCCTTTCTGATTGAGAAGTAATGACTCAATTACATTTTTTTTTTTTGAAAATCTGGACTTTGATTACATTGCATCAGGGAATCAAACTGAGGGAACAGAATCAAAAACCAGAAATTAAGAAAACAAATAATTAATTTAATTAAATTAATAATAAATAAAGATATCTGATGTTTTATACCAAAAACTTTTATAGGTTTATAGGTTAATAATATCAGATTTATATGACAAACAAGCACATGTTCACCCACACGAATATTTTTCATCAGAATTTCTTTTTGTTTGTTTTCTGTCTTCTTTGGAAACTGTGAGACATTTGCCACAAAATACTTCTAAAAGTGTATGAATTCATGAAGTCACTAATCTGATTCTGGATATGAGTCTCACCACATAACACATCTAGTCCTTTCAACAGTAAATTAAATTGCATTCTAAATCAAGGAAAAACAAACATTAAATTAAATTATGTTTTATTTGACTGGTAAAGCTAGCTAGCTATCGCTTCCAGCTGTTAGGAGTTTCAAAGTCTGTCTGAGCGGTGTGACATAAAAATTCAATGAATGGAAAAGATGGGCCAGCTAGCTGCGCAGACATAGGTGTTAAAGGTGGAAAACACCGCATGTGACCAAAATGTATACAAAAGGCCAGGAGCGTGGGCACTGCTACGCGAGGTAAAATGCTTTTTTGGGGGGTTCAAAGGTGCAAAGTCACCTGATACCACAGTATTTTTATGGACATTAGGGTAAATCTGAGTCAGCCCTAGAATGTAGTTCTCATGAGAAAACTTTCCAAATAAATTCTGAATATGACCATGTTGGACTTCTGAAAGGAAAGGAGATCAGCTACTTTAAATTATTTCTTAATGTGGCATGTGGATAACTGTTTTATGATATACAGTGCTGTCAGTGCATTCCATGTCTGCTTTTTTTTGTCTGTGGTGATATTTACAGCAGCTAACATAAAATACAAAAAAGCATAAAATACAAAAAATACAGGTAGTATGTGTCTATAACACAAGGAACAGGAAACTAGAGAAAGGACCCTGGTGGTTCTTTTGAGAATGAACCATCAAGAAGGAAACAGCTTCTGTTTGCTGCTGTGCGCTTAGTCATTACATAAAGATGGGGGGGTTAAAAGCATATAAATTATCTAAGACCATTTTGATTAACAGTCATGAACTTGATGTAGACAATTTCAGTGTGCTTTACTTAGTAAAAGCAACAGGTATGTTTTTTTTCTGAAAATCCTTTTCAGCCTTGTTGAAGAAGCAGTCATTTGCAAAGTGAATCCTGCTAATTCGGCTGTTGTTATTGGCTTTGAATGCAACTGAAAGTGAGGTGGTTCTTTTTCGTGTGTGGGTGGGCTTTGCACAAATTAAGATGAACTTTTGCATGACTACATCAGAGAACATTGCTATTCTATTTCATCCGCTGTACACGAGCATACAAACTTAATCGGTACATTTACATATTGCCTGTGAACAAAACGGCAAAAAAGTTGGCCTTAGATGATTTCCCTTATCCTAAATAATGTAAACAATTAAAAATTATGTTTTTTTGACTGAAATCAGTTATTAAAACTTCCCTTTTACCTTTCATTACTTTAGACCACTTCAGGGCTCAATAGTCACACCCTAGTCATGCAGGGCTGTTTGTGTGTGTGCGTGTGTGTGCGTTTGTGTGTGCGTGTGTGTGTGCGTTTGTGTGTGCGTTTGTGTGCGTTTGCGTTTGTGTGTGTGTGCGTGTGTGCGTGTGCGTGTGTGTGTGTGTTGCGTTTGTGTGTGCGTTTGTGTGTGCGTTTGTGCATGTGTGCCTGTGCATGTGTGTGTGCGTGTGCGTGCATGTGCGTGTGCGTGCGTGCGCGTGCGCGTGCGTGTGCGTGCGCGTGCGTGTGCGTGTGCCTGTGTGTGTGTGTGTGTGTGTGTGTGTGTGTGTGTGTGTGTGTGTGCGTGTGTGTGTGATGCATGTAGGGAGGTTATTTCATGTCTTTATCTCCCTCGTCAGAGTGTGAGGGCCTGCAGGGGCCGGGCGAGTTGGGGGAGCCAGCAGTTCAACCGCCTGCTCGCCTCCAGACGAAAACCTCGCAAATTATTCATCCGCCTCCAAAACACTGTGGCTCTTTTTTCTCCTTAATCGCTGGCACTTGTTCATACTTTTTTCTTTGTTTGAAAAGTAGGTGTAAAACTACTGGGGAAGAGAAAGACTAAATACGCGCTGTTTCTTCTCTCCTTAGTTTTCTCTCCTCTTCCCTTTAGTCAATATCTCACCTCTGTTTAAGTTTTTCAATTCCTTTCCATCTCTTCCCACCCCATTTCTGACATACCCTAGACTCCCAAATTCCTCCCTTGTCTATTTGTGTTGGTACCCCACTGTTGCCCCCATGTCTTTAACAAAGACACAGAGCTGCACGTCCCCAAGCCTTAAATGTCTTGTCAATACCATCATGTCATAAGCATCCAGAGCTGTCTCTGTCTCCCCACCTTATCCCATTCAGGTCCTATTTAAGGCTGTCTGCCTGTATCACTCCCTCACTCACTCACTCACTCACTCACTCACTCAGCACAAACATTGCAGGCTGTCTGTAGAGCACAGAGTCTATCCGTAGAGTCGATAAGGCCTTAAACAATGTGAGCTGAAAGAGACAGAGAATAAGTTTGACTCGAATTATTCTGTGATTTTTTTTAGGTCTCAGTATCACTTACTTTGAAATGTTAACGAGATAATTAGATGCAATCTTATTCTAATTAGTCACGTTATCGGAGATGCGCACCAGGAACGCTGCCAAGGAAACGCCGGCACAGTCAGAATGCAATGCCATGTGAAATGGGATCAAGCGTGGACTTTGATCAACTTTACAACGCTGACAGTTCACTCAGCCTCAATCAAGGAATGGCAGCAAAAGGAAGCGATCTAATTTGGTGATAAACATTTTTTTCTCGTACATTCAATTAATAAAACGGTTTGATTCAGGCCGCAAAAAGATATAAAAAGTACTTAATGCAGGGCTCTGTAACCCCTGCTTCAGTGCAGGGATTTTGTGTTGTCCAGACAAAGACCGTTGGCCTCGGTTTCATCGAAAGGATGAGGCGAATTGAATTTGCCTGTATCTGTGAAGCGTTCATTTACCACTATATGCAAGCATAGTTTGTGTACACCTACACACGTTCGCAGCTTTTAACATGGTGCACTTGCACTTATACATACCCACACACGTGTGCGTTCACAGCACACTGACAATCATACGCATTACATATATTCCTTTTTACAGCTATGCTTTCATCACAGGTGTATATGACAGAGCTCAGAGCTCCAGTAATTCCTGAAAGGTGTTCCCTAATTGGGAAATGAATAGCAATTTAGAGAGGTCTGCTTCTGATAGGATTACACTGATAAAATAACGATTGTGCATCGTTCAGGGGTGCGTGGTGACACTGGTACCAGCGTGTACTGCGTGGGTCCCGAGTGGCTCATTGGGTGAGGGGGTTCACTGTGCACAGGGCTTCCTCGTTGTGTCACTCTCAGGCACCAAGCCATTCATCTGGCACCTGTAGGTGGCTCAGGTGACCTCAGTTGTGTAGGCGTTATCAGGCAGCTAGGTACCATCAATGTCATATGTTTCCTTTCTCACTACAAATTATGGAATGACCTGACAGCTCGGTTTATGAACTTGAATAAATCACCTTGCTGTTTAAATCAGGGATGTACAGTTCTGGGCTCTAAAAGGTTTCCTTTCTACCGCATACGGTTACAGTCTTGTAGCTTGACGGATTGAGCAGGCATTTAGGTCACTTTAAGGATCATATATCAACTTCCTGATACTTTAATAGTGTTATGTAATGGAACTTTAAAGTGAAGGTCGGTTCGGGAGCGCAATAAGTTGATACTAGACTTATTTTAGCTTCAGGGTTGCGTCACTTGGATTGGGAGAAGTGTGAGACTGAAAAATCTGTGCATTTTGTCCTGGGGGGTGAAGAGGTGTGACTGGCTGAGCACTGGTCACGTTTCACAGTGAGAGTCATGATAAGTTCCCACATCCAGAGTTCGGTATCTCACACTGCTCCCTGCAACATATGGCCTTGTGTCTGTATAACGCATGTATACATAAAAATCTGAATGTTGCCATATGTTTTATGAGGAAAGTTTTTATTCACCACAATATCACAGGGGTATCAACTATCAAGGTATTAAACTAGCATCGTATTTGTGGTGTAATTTGGGTATTATGTCATATAGTGCAGTGTAAAATTCGAGTAATTACATGAAGGGAGAGGGGAACATTAGATCAAGGGCACTTGATATCAGTGCTGAACTGTGACCCAGGATCAGTTTACAGACTCCCAATCCTTACACAAACCAATCTGAATAAAAAGACAGATACTGATTCAGGATCAGCTCTTGGAGGCAGAATCTATCCACGCCTCCCTCTTCCCGTCCCTATTCTCTGCTATGATTTCTCTCTTTCTTTCTCTTTCTTTTTTGTCTTTCTATCTATAGCCCCACTCTCTATCAGCGGGAGTCCGGGGCTGCGGTTGCTGGGTCTGCTCTTTCGGCAGCGTCCTACTGTTCCCTCCCGTAGCTGGGCTTGATGTTTTTCTCCAAGGATCGGCGTGTGAGTCAACCGCACGCATGCACGACGGTGCGGAGAGCGACTGACACACACTCACAGGAGCTGACACACGCCCACGCGCGGGCCGAAACACACACAGACACACACACCGTGGCGGGTCACAGATGCACAACCCCACTTGTTTGTACGAAGCGCGCACTGCTGACACTCCCTGACACATTTCAGCACACAAAGCGCCCCCTTACACAGTCACGTGACAGCACAGCAGAACACTCTCCTGCTGAGGTAAAATCACAATTATAATGATAATTAGTATGAAACAGTCGCAGTAATAATTATCAGTAGTAATATTAGGCAGTCATCCGTAATGATGTACTATAATTACAATTTTACACAATGTATTAGTGAATTATACAGCTGGATTCCATGTGATTATCAGAGGTAGAGCGCTTTGATCGGGAGGTGCGTCCCAGCCTTCACTTGAAGCTGTAAACCCGAAACGCGGCTGATGCGCTGGTGTCCGGCATTGTAGTCACAGCCCCACGTGCTTCCCACACGCGCGGCTATGCACAGTTTCTACTGAAATAGCCTGCTAAAGATGGAAGAGTGGGAGAGAGAAGGCCGGAGGAGGGAAGGAAAGAGGAGGGGTGGGGGTGGGAGGGGGCAGTAGGGAGGGAGTGTGGGAAAAGGGAGTTTGACTCCTGGTGCTATTGTTGTGCTCTCTCATGGGTCCAATTCAGCCGCTTTCAGGAGCTCAGGACTGAATCCTGGTGAACTAAACCGAGAGATGTGGTTTTGAAAAAAAAAAAAACACAAAGCAGAAGTGATTTTTTTTCTTCTGTGGCTTCTGTATATTTTATAGGGTTCAGAATTTTCTGTCCTTAAGGTCGGCTGTGTTTACTACCTTATCGTGAATGGCCATGAAAAAACTGATTCAGCAGGAAAGGGCAGTGCTGCTGCCTCCAGTTTCACCTTGAGTGTGAAGGACAGGAAACTATACCAGCTGTTGCAGATGTGGGAGAGATGCATAGAAATAGAATATATATATATATATGTATACATCAGAGCTCTCAGTCCACAAGAGTGCAGTACTAGGAACTGCAAAGATACTACAGAGAACCCTCAAGCTCCCAGGCCTCTGGTAGAGGACCTAAGATTGAGAAAAAAAAGAAAACATACCACCCCAAGGGGTGAGATATATATATATATATATATACATACATATATATATATATATATATATATATATATATATAGGATATCTAGTGGATGTTACACTGAACATGCTATCCCTTACAATGTTGTATCCCTAAGGTACTGAAGGGATTGAATTTTATTTAGGGTAAATCTGATCTGGTATGACTGTCACTGTAATGCATGCAATAGCGTAACATTTGAACTACAGGACTACAGTACATCCTGTAAGCTTTCTGTTATTCAGTTCTTCTGTTCCCAGGCAAGGGCATTCTGCATGTCTTTGGGGCACAACCCACCCACCCCCCACCCCCATGTTCTGCCCCAACCCAGTCAGCCCACCCCCTCTACCTGCATACCACATCCTAATAGAGACATTGACAACACATAAACACCCATAACAGAGAATAAATACAAAGCTGTCCCCAGGGGAGGGTTTAAACTGAGGCTAATTGGCTTTACTTGACAGTAACCTGCACTCAGACATTGTCCTAATATAATACTGTGCTGTCTATGTGGAAGCAGGTTGATGATTTTTTTATCACGGCCCATGTATATGTGCAGACACACATGCACAATTACGTGCAAATCTGCAGAAGCGTTTTCAGTAGGATTATAAACTGTTATTTAATTAAGGTGATTGCATAAATCCACAAGGGAGAGAGAGAGAGAGGGGGGGAGAGCGAGAGAGAAGCTAATATTCCTGCAGCATGTTAAGGATAATGGTGTGATTCCATCAGTATCATTAAAACGTGTGCTAGCGAGAGAGGGCTTAAAAGGTCATATCCCCCACGGTAAAAAAAGAGCGCTTCTGAATCATGGGGGCAAAAAAGGCCAGGATATTAAGATCTCGTATCGGTTCTGTGCATGATAGGACAGGTGTGCCGCGTGGAAAGCTGGGTGGAAGAACGAAGAAATAAAAAATGGTGCCGGTTCTGCATGAGATGCCAAATAAAGACCACGAAAGCCTGGCGCGGGTGAATCATGCTTCTCTGGCTCTCTCCCGACACTCTCACACTCACCCCCATCCTCTCTGAGGGCAAATCTATCAGGAAGGGAAAAATCAGCCCGAAACGAAGCCTAAATGGGGGGTGGGGGGAGGAGGGGATCCTTTTCGCACATCTGCCCAACAGAAGGCAATTTAACACGCGCGTCCTCTCCCCTCAGAGAGGGATCGCTCGCCCCGCTCGCTGCAAATTGAATTTGGTGGCCTGCTGGGGGGACGCTCTGCGTGACGGCGGGACCGTCTGTGCGCTGCGCTGCCCGCCGGTGTCACTCAAAGCCGGTATTAGCCCCGGAGCTCCACCCAATCCCCAGCCGCACTGCTCCGGTTAGCCGCGCGCAGCCGAGAGAGAGGCCCTTACTCCCGAGTCCCCGCTTGCAAGGACCCAACTGTAATGACAGATGTGCCGTTCGTTCGGTGGGGTGATGCACGTCGTTCGCTCGTTTGGTCCGTGCCTGCAATAATACGCAGAAAATTCGCTCGCTGAAACAACACTTTTAATACCACGCATCACATTACATTACTGGCGTTTAGCAGACACTCTTATCCAGAGCGACTTACATAGGTTACAGTTTTTTACGATGTTATCTATTTATACAGCTAGATATTTACAGAGGCAGTTGTGGCTTAAGTACCTTGCCCCAGGGTACAGCAGCAGTGCCCCAGCAGGGAATCGTACCAACAACCTTTTGCTTACGAGTCCTGCTCCTTAACCACTATGCCACACTGCCACCTCACTGCATCACCTCTGATGTTCACTAACTAAGACTGCAACCCCATTAGCACACCCATCATTTACTCAGTGAGACCACGCACATACACGATTTACTGAGTCCACACCCCTGGTAACACACAGAGCTGTCTCACTGAGACCACGCCCCCAATTACCTGCACTGAATTCTCTCACTGAGACCACATCCCCTGTAACCCTGGCAGCAGTCATCTAGACCAGTGTTTCTCAACCCTACTCCTGGCAGCACCCTGTCCTGCATATCTTCTATCTATCCTTGCTCTACCTACCTGACTGAACTCATCAGTGGCACATTTTATTAGCTGAGCACACCTGATTTAATCAAGCAGCAAGGATAGATAGAAGATATGCAGGACAGGGTGCTGCCAGGAGTAGGGTTGAGAAACACTGATCTAGCCTAATGACAGCAAATGCCTCTACTTAATGTACTCGAAAAAAGTCTAACCTTAACTGTGTTTCTGTGTGGCAGCAAAGCAAATGGCAGCTGTCCTCTTTATTCCCTCCAATCCAGTAGGATTTTATTTTATTTTTACATTTGACTGTCCAGTTCATTTCTTAAAGTTGCATTTCTGATTTGATATCGCCAATTTTAGCAACCTCTTGTTCTGGATGGCAACTTCAAAGAATTCAAGACAGATCAAAGAATTCAATGCAGGTGTACCCGAGATTGCATCGACTGCAAGGTTCAATTTTTACTCTCTCAACACTGAGGCAATTTCTCTGGTCAGTCCAGAATATTCCCATCACACCAGGAATGCAGTGTCTGGATGGCTTCAGGGCTCTTCATATATCATCTTAAAACTGGCCTATGTACCAGGAATAAGAGCAGTAATGTTGCAACGTGATGTTGCAACGTGTGCCGAAGTTCAGTCCAGTTCAGCCTATTCAGAATGTAACACTGCTCTGTTAGGTATTGCTTTTGGATGCACACTTAATCAAAATGGAACATGATTGTATCATACATTTCACAAGAAAAAAAAGGTTACAGAACAAGTTGCATGAAATTACTAATCAGTGCCCAAATATTACTGACAAGGGCATCAAAATGTGTGAAATAACAGCAAGGCCTGTAAAATACTGGCCTGGTAACAACCCCATTTATTCACAGAGAACAAATGATTAAATGAGACCACGCAGTTCTCATGTTGGTGGGCAGTACATCCAACGAAAGGTCTTCCACCAGTTATTAGTATGCTTCCACAGTACTCATGAATTCATGAAATTGTAAGTTGTCCTGAGGCAGTTTTTTTTCACCCGTTATGACTCAACTATGTTAAGATGATCATCATAAATAATGAATAATAATTTATGAAGTTCAGCGAATGTAGGAAGGAGCACAACGATAATGATAAAACATGAAAATGAGAAAATGACTGTGTCATGTGTTACCCTGAGGAGGTGGAACCTTCTAGAAAGGCAAGAGGAGCAGAGAGAGAAAAAGAGGGACACTATTGAAATGTATTTGGAGAATGGGTGAAGCCCTAATCAATTTTATATTTTTAGTTCAAAAGTCAAATTGTGTGTGTGCACGTGTGTGTGTGTGTGTGTGTGCACGTGTGTGTGTGTGTGTGTGTGTGTGCGTGTATATAAATGGTGAAAAAGGAAATCTAGGAGAAATTAGGAGAGAAAATGTGATCGGGGGTAGAAAAAAAGGAAGTAAGATATACTTATCCCTCTCAAATTAATCTCCCATTTTTAAGATTCTCATTTTAGTTAACACGGAGCATCGCTTTGAAACAGAACTAATTACTGATCAAAGCATTTGTACCCAAAAACGCTCTCTCTTTCTCTCTCTCTCCCTCTCTCTCTCTCTCTCTTTCTCTCTCATACACACATACACACGCAATGATTGTAGCACTTGTGTGAATTGAAACTGTTTATTCCAGTCAATACCCAAAATACTTTTCCTGTTTGAAATTATAGGTTAAAACGGAGATTGAACTCACAGAAAAGAATGCCTCGCTGTGTTTGCATTTGGCCGAGGTGCATACATGTGTGTTTTTGTGTGTGATAGGAATAAATGTCAGGCATTGGCGCCTGCAGCCAGAACCCACTCTCCCAACAACAGCTCTTCTCCTGACATCTTGCCCAACAGTAACTTGTGTCCTGGTTTTGAGAACATCATGTCATTTAGGGATTACCAGCATCATTCCTCAAGGGTAGGTGAATATTTTTAGTTTTAATTGTCAACTGCTTAAGAAATGGAAGCAAGTCATTTGAAATATTCAAACGGTGACGTCAATGTAGAAATTAATCCGCAATTCCAAGATGGAATTAAAACTCCTGCCTGTGGCCCTACAGGACCAATGACAGCTGGGTATTTTTCAAGCCATGCATTTCTCTGTGTTAGTCTTTATACATTCCACCATAGCATTTAGAGATAGTTAATTGGCTAGATCTTTATCTCCTAGGTTACACAGGCGTTCTAGAATGCAGACGGAATTCCTGCACACAGATTCATAATTACAGAGTCCATTCATTAAAGAATTTGGTCTGAAAAAATTAGGCAACATTATTTTATCTATGTCATCTTAGCTATTTCATCCCATACCCTTTCATGCACATCCCTCCTGTTTCCTTTCAACATTTATTTCTCTCTCATCTCCCCTTTGCCTGTTGTCTTGCACCATTTTCATTCAGGATTCTCTTTCTCTGATATGTTTGTCTCTCCCTCCCTCGTTCACTTACGTGCTCACGCAAACATTTTTCATTCCCCCCCTTCCCTCCCCTCGCTGAATTTTTTTGCCAGTCTCCTGTATACCTCTCTCTCTCCCTCTCCCTCTCCCTCTCCCTCTCTTTCTCTCTCTCTCTCCCTCTCTCTGTCTGGCTGTTATGTAGGGTAGCTCCATGGAGACTGGGTCTGTGCAGCTCTCTCACTTGTACTCATCTAACCACTTTCTTTCTTTTTTCTTCCCTGCATCTGTTTATTTCCCCTCCTCACACCTTTCTTTTCTCCTTGTTTGCACCACCCCCCCCACACACTACCCCCTACTGCCACCACCACTGTTCTCCCTTTCCTCTGACTCCTCTCCCTTGAATTTCTTATTGATATTTTCCCATTCAGACTAAACTATGTGGGTGTTTAGGGCTGTTCGAGTTGTCCCAGATATTTACTGCAGATGTGACGGAGCGCATCGGCGGGGATTCACAGAGCAGGAGGCGTGAGCTGGTGCAGCCTGGCGTGCGCGCATTCCTTCTCCCGCGTTCTTCTGGGAGGCCTGCTGTGCCTCTCTCTCTCCTTCTCCTGGAAGGAGGGCACGGATTGCCAGTTCACGACTCTCTGTCGCTTTGGACCCACTGTGCGGCATCGTGACAGATGCACGGGCCGCACAGCTGAGCTCTGTGAGATTCGCGCACACTCAAGGTTTGGGCTTTTGTCAGAGGACAAATCGCTTAGCCTTCATTCATAGTGCATTTATGTGTGTGTTTGTGTCTGGGTTTCTATCTGGGTCTGGGTGGGGGATCTTATATTAAGTGGGTAATTATCAAATGCATTGGCATTCTGACCTCTGTCCGCATGCACCAACACAACCACACACAAGGTCAGGCCTGGGTGTGGATTTACGTTCCGGGTAATCCGTTGCAGGTTCGTTCAGATAAACAATATCCAGACGACTGAAATGTTAATAACGCTGTATTAAGATCAGCATAATTTATAGCTACATATCAGTTACCGCAGACAGCTAAATCACAGTGGATAACCGGCAGAGTGGCGTGGGAGCTGATTGCTCTCCCGCATGCAGTATTTCACGCGTGTGTCCACACATACGCACACGCACATGCAGGTGGCCCGGACCTCATCTCCGTTTGTTTCCCCGATTAGTGCGCAGACACGAAAGATCCTGTTGCCGTGGCTCATATTTACATTTTCTGCTTCATCAGTGCTGTTTGTCTGCCTGTAAAACGAGACGGAGAGCGGCGCCGTGGCGTGCAGAGCTCCCCGGTGCCTCCCCCCGCTCCCGCTGATTGTGATGCATCGCGGTGCAGCGGCCCCTGCACCACAGAGGGCCAGCTTCCCCTGCTGTCCGTCCAGCTGCACTGCAGCACCAGCTGGAGGAAGTCACACGGCTATCACACGGACCGGGCCGGGCGGGGGGGTGCATGGCGACGCTACCAACTGATCTCAGTTCAGATCGTATTAACGAACCACATGCATCAAATATTTGTACGTCCTGCGCTATTTGCGTCAGATAACAGGACGTAATCCCTGTTGTGAGCTGTCTGGAAGCAGTTGGTCCTATGCTCAATATATGCAGAACATAATCCTTCTTATTCTGCCAGCTGACAAGTAGATGGCTAACAGTTGACAATTGTGTTACTTGATTAATTATTTAAAAAAGAAAAGTTTTTTTTTTTTCGCCCAAGAAAGGCACACCTGACAGATGCTTTCCGTTGCAGTAATAGCCTGAATAAGAACTAGGTAATATGAAGATGTCTGTTTGACATAGAGATTGGTGTTTTAATCAGGTATGACAATTCTGTAGTGATTCTTAGCAATTTTATGCAGTAGGGTGTTATGTGTTTACTCTGTTTGCTATCCGCATGCTGCTTGGTTTTTCACCCTGCGTGAGGGCATCTACCAAATACCTAAATCAGAGCAGTCCCAGCTACACTACAGTATGTCTCTCAGAGTGGAATCATTTAATGTCATTATTGATTTCGCTTGAATAGGTTATACCGTGCACTGTGGGTGAATGTTGAATCTTGTCTCGTCTGTCCAGGCTACTGATCCTGTAGCATACTGCTGACAAGGGCATGATACCCGGCTTATCAAGGCATTGTTGAGACAGACGCTTTGAAGGTGGGCCTGGGACGTCACACCTTCACAAAACGCGACAGTGGTGCCCGTCTACAAAACAGTCCTGTAGCATGTCTTCCGGTTTCCATGGCAGCCTCATTTGCTTGAATACCAACACTCAAAATATTTTTTTTTTCCCGTTAGGTGTGCGGCCGTGTGTGATCTGCATTAATTCACTTGCCTCCATTCCTTCGTCTGTGTCCTCCCTTTCCCATTTTTTCTGTGGTGTAGGAAACAGGAGAGGGAGGGAGGGGCAGTGGTTATTTTGAGTGCGTCTCATGTTATATTTATAGTCGATAAAACACTCTGGTTTCCTCCACCAGCCCCGGGAGTAGGAGGAGCAGCCAGCTCACACAGAGAGAGGGACGCGGGCGAGGGGACTCGGAGAAGCAGAGGAGAGAGGGACGGGCGGCTGATTCTGGGGAAGAGAGACACGGGATGAATGAGAGATGGAGGAGGGACAGAGAAATGTAGAAAGGAGGAGGGTGGCAGTTTAGGAAGACAGTAGTAGACACAAGAAAGGGGGAGGAGAGGATAGATGGAGAGGCAGGGGGAGACAGGAAGAGGAAACTATAGAACTGAGAAGGAAGTGAGAGGGGAACTTATCACCTCAGACGCTGATAATGATTTCAGCACATGATCGTCATATATTCTTGCAACTCAGGATAAATACTGGTGCATTCAATTCAGAAATAGAACTTAATTCTAAATTAACGCTGGCTTATATTGCTACCTTATTTATGTCATATTGGTCACATTTAAGATTTTAAGTCTATCAAAACTTGATAGGCGTATATGCCCCCTTTCTCTCTCTCTCCCTCTCTCTCTATGTGCCTCTCCTGCAGTGCAAAGTGACAGGAAGCACATCCAATTAAGTTTTACTACAATCAGAGCCCGGGACTGCTGCCTGTCAATCATCCAGTCGTCCCGAGAGAGAGAGATAGAAAGAGCAGTGGAAGTGAGAGAGGCGAGCCTGAGAGATGAATCTTGTCTTTTTATTCAGATTACACAACAATTATAAAAAAGGGAAGCGCTGAAATGCGTGAAACGGCATGCGCCGGCGTGATGCAAGCGTCACGTGTACTCGGCACAGCACGTGTGCTGCGAAACGCAGCGCTCTTTGATGACATCCAGTGGCAAGCACACCAGCGTCGGGGTACTTTTTTTTTTTTTTCGTTTTAAGATCAAAAGGACCTTTTATGAGGATTTTTTTTTTTTTGTTTGTCTGTTTAATAGGCTTTTAATTAATTGCTAACATTAAAAGATGCATGCAGAACACAGAATATCACAAATTTTCTGGAGAAAAAAAAAAAACCAAATGACTGCAATATGGCAAAGTAAGATCTGGCATGACAAACTCAACTCGGTGAAAACACTTGGTCGGGAGGTATGATGCATTGCGCAGCGCTCCACATATTCCATGGGTTTTGACTGGCAAAAAGCAGATTGTAGCCATGCCCTGCGGGTGTTGTGAAATTTTGGTGCAGACAGGACAGAGTAGGAAGTTGAGAGGTAATGAAAAGCAGGCCGACAGCACTAGCGAATGAGTAGCTTCTCCTAATGTAGAGAGTGCTCTGCTGGATCTTATTATTCCTGATGTGATCACTCCCAGTCTCTTAACCACTTAGTCTTCGGTATTTACTTTACACTGATAAACAAGAAGCGTTTGGCTTGCACAGATCTAGACAAGCAGACATTTAGATATTTCCATGCAATAACTGAAAAAAAGTTAATGCTAAATGAATGTACAAGATACAAAATATGTACACATGGGTTCTATAGAAAATGTCACATAGATACAGTATATTGCTGTAAAGGTTCCATTTGTGGAAGGTAGATAGAAACCAGTGAAGAGTGGGGTTGTCCCTTGTACATTTCTGTCATAAACAGATGAAAAAGGTGAATGAAATTTCAGATGATTGTCATGTGTCCTATGATGCGTAAAATGGGTGTTACTTTACAATGTGTTTTGTCATTTTTTTCTAGGTCACTTTTAATATATTTACGTCGCCGAAATAGTTTAGAAATGACTAGATCGCCCCCTTGTGGCAATCAAGGGAAATGATCTGCCCAAACACAAGTAACCATCACCTTTCACATTCACCAGCAAGACACACGGAATGAAAATTTCTTTCCTATGTGAAAAGCAACAAACATGTCATGTTTTAGAAATCTATCCACTATTGCTGCTTTCATATATGTATCGTTGTATTCTACAAAATTACACATACAAGATTATTTATGTATTTTCAATTTATTTAATCAATCATATCACACATTAAATATGTAAATGCATGTAATGTAACATGTATATATGTATGTAAGATCACATCCCAATTTTACAATATATCAACATGTATTACTATTTCATTAGGCAAGATAAAAGTGATGTTCTGCATGGTTTCCAGGGAACCATATTAGTTTCTCTCCAATAAGATTAGCAGATACACTCAGGGAATAAAAACATTTCCTTTAAACTACCATCTGGAAACGTCACCCAGTATCTGAACCAGAAGTGTAGAAATGAGATCAGTAGAGTGTTAACACACTCCCTGTATGATGTGCAGTGTGTTTATTTCTGAATTGGCTTTGTGTGGGCGGTTCAGAACAGAAAGAACACCGTCCCTCGATGAGAAGGCAGCTGCTATGTTACAATTCACATGGTTGACCTTTAGCTTGCCTGAGGAAAGTTTTTTTTTAGTTTACCAGTACCAGTGTATGTGTGTGCTTGTAAGTGAAAGAGAGATACACAAAGTAGGATTTAAAAACAGATTTGTGAAATCTATTAGCAATCTCCTTTTTTTCAATCATAACTGCACGGAGAAACTGTTTTTCAAACAAGGGAGACTATAGGAGGAACATATGGTTTAAACTGAACATACTTTTTCTTGTTTATTTCATGTTGCATGTTTTATTTAAAATATCTTCTTTTAAATAACCAGCTCATTCTTTGTTTTTGTTTTTCTATCCTTCTTTAGGCACCTGTTGGACCCCTCATCTAAAGCCTGGAATCTATTGGTCCATCTCTCTCTGTGCAATTAATATGTTGCTACATGTTGCTACAATGAGCCAGCAATAAATGGTTAGTAATGTGATTAACCACAGAAGAAAACTAGCTGGCAGTTGCTCTGATTGGTCAGAGTGAGGTTCAAATCAGGGCTTGAACTGTGTGCTGGCATCCACAGAGTATGTAAAAAACTCTTTCTACAACAAAGTCTGGAACCATGTTCCACCCAGCTATCAATAGCATTACCCGGCCATGTTACATGATACACAAACAAGCAATTAACATACAACTTACTTGCTGGGGTTTTGTGTTGAAATGGCAACTTTCTGAGAATGAAGCTGTTGTAAAGCCTCAAATTATTTCAAAAGACGTCTTAATTCTTTGTTCTCTGTTGTAACATTACATACCACAGAAATGACATTAGAATGGTTATTTGAATTTAAAAAATATCAATGTTTCAATGCAAATTAATTATCTTATAGTTTTCTGGGTATCCACCTGTAAAGGCTGTGAAGGCTCGTATGGAGATCAGAAAAAAAGCTTGTTGTAGGGAATTAAATCAAGTGCAATTGATCATGCGTGACGGAGCTAATTAATTCATGGACTGTCTCATTCGCAGTTTGTCTCTGTGTCATTATCATCACAGTGTGTTCCTTTTTGCTGAAATGTGAACCATTGATAATGTTCCTTTTTGTATAGAGCCCAGGACTCCCTGGAAAGCAGTGATGCTTTTACCGACAGTTCTATCCCGATTAATTAAATAAAACAAATGAATGAATGAATGAATGAATGGATAAATGGATGACAGGGTGAATAAATGGATGAATGGATGAATGAATAAATGAATCGATGAATGAATGGATGGACGAATGAAAGAATGAATGAATGAATGCATGAATGAATGAGTGGGTGGATGAATGAGTGGGTGGATGAATGGATGAATGAATGAATGAATGAATGAATGAATGAGAAAGAGGTAAGGTCACACCCTGACTTCAGATGTGATTTTCATGTGTAAGGCAATGGAAGGTGGAAGGTGGTGAAATTAGTTCTTTGTGGTTCATTATACATGCCTACTGAACTGTAGGTTAGGAAAAACATGCATAATATCATTTTTCAGAGGAGCTGCTGCTACTTTCGTTGGTACTTTCATAATCGACTCTTTGTTGTGCAGTACCAAAAGTGACCACTGGGGGAAAAAGTCAATGTGGAAAAAAAAGCACAGGACTGCTTGCTTGATTTACCATTTTATTTTTACATGGAAGAGAGAGCGTGTGCACAGGGAGAAAAGGAACTTTGTGTACTTTCGTAGCTTAAGCATGCGTGTGAGTATCACCGAGTAGATCGTTTCCAGATGTTCTGGGAATGTGGCTCCCCCCTCCTTCTCTCTGTCTCTTTTTCTCTCCCTCTCTCTCTCACTCTCTCTCTGTCTGTCTCACTCTGTCTGTTTCTTTTCTTTCTCTCTCTCTCTCTCTCTCTCTCTCTCTCCCCATCCCTGTGGCCACTATCCTCCCTCTCCCGTTCTCCAGATGGTTTGGTCATCCCGTTTCCTCTGTCACTGGCTTGCCGCTTCCTGTTATAAGACCGAAAAGGAGACAGCATGTGCACAGGGTTTTGCGTTGCCTTTCTCCTTCTCCGCTCACATGTAACGTCCACGCAAAGGTTCCCATAACGTTTTAGTGATGTCGTTATCGGGCTGTTACAATGTCATAGCCATGTTACAAGAACGTTATGTGCTGGCTGAGGTCCTTGTCCTCTTTATCTCCCCCTGGGCAGTTTTACAAAGCACAGATGGGTGGAAATTTTATCAAAGGATGCACAAGCTCTAATTAAGCACAGGAACTGGCATCACCTTCTATGAATCCAGCATCTGATGCCTTTTCCTGTGGCTGTGGTGTCATCCACAACAGCTTAACTACCCTTTGCAGTCACACACCCCACATGTGATGTCGTTGTGTTTGCACTGCAGTCCCAGGGGACATCTGATAGCCTGAAATGCATCCGTACAGGGTGAGAACTGGGCTATAAGAGGTGTTTAGGTCTAGACGTGTTTCCTTTGAATGACAGAGCCTGCTCAGTTCCCGCGAAGCTCTCTGGAGCTGTGTGGCAGTGCGGTCATTAAGGAATGGGGTGGCAGTGTAGGATAGCGGTTAAGGAGCAGGGCTTGTAACCGAAAGGTTGCAGGTTCAATTCCCTGCTGGGGCACTGCTGCTGTACCCTTGGGCAATGTACTTAACCTGCAATTGCCCCAGTAAATATCCAGCTCTATAAATGAATAACATTGTAAAAAAACTGTAACCTATGTAAGTTGCTCTGGATAAGATAGTCTGCTAAATGCTAATAATGTAATGCAATGTAAGGAATGCAGCAGGGCTGATGGTTTGACACTCAGGTGGTTGCTACCGTTGTCCCCTTGAGCAAGGTCCTCCAGCTGAATTACCTCAGTTGTATAAAAGTATGTTAAAGGGAAAACATCTCTCTCGATAAAAGTTTCTGTTAAATTGGTAAAAAATCTTTTAATGCTTTGAGCACCTTATTCTGTCCCTCGGAGTCACAGCATCCATCTTGTTAGGGAACCTGCTGAACTGGGAACCTGCTGGGACAGAGAACAACTATCAAACTGGATATGTCTCTGTCATTATTTTTTTCTGGTACACCTATGTTTATGTGTCTGGACAGTGTGTACGTGTCTGTCTTTGTGCGTCTCTCATGTGGTATCTGTCTGCTGCATGTCTATGTTCCTTTTATGGGCATCTTGCTGCGCAAAGTATAAGCTTTCATTGATCTTTTATGGAGTGTGCATTGGCTGAATTAGTGGGCAAAGCGAATGAGCTGTTTGGATGACGTAAAGGTCAGAGAATGTCATGAAGAGAGTAAGTGTTTTGCCACCTTCAAACACAATCTATGTTTATATACCTATAGAGCACATATGTGGTTGTAGTGTGTCAGTGTTTGTGTGTCTGTATTGTGTCATTAGTGACCAGGTGTTTAGCTATCTGTATCCTGTGGTATTGAAGGGGATGGCAATTACTCTTGTGCCTTGAAAATCTGTAGAAAACAAGAACATCAAGCTATGGTTCACGGTGGAGGGAACTCTTACCATTTAAATGTTGTGCTTTTTATCCTGGCCTCACATTCACCCATTTTCTCTTCTAGACAGGAGTAGCAACCATCTGACTCTGATGACGTATAAGGAAACTTGAGCATCAATACAAGTCATATTATTAGATTAGGATAATACAGGGACTCTAGAAGAGAGTCGACATTACTCATTCATTCATTTTTGTTGGTGCAGTGCTTATTTATACTTTCGTGGGGCACATTTAACTGAACTGCAGCTGAAGATAATAAAGCATGTAAAAATGTAAATAGAGGCACTAAGTGACGCAGTCGGCAAGGCACTTGTCTTGAACGCTTAGCCCAGCTGCTCAGATTCAACCCCAGTCACGTTATCTTCCAGCAACTGCCTGGAACCCACAGCAGCAGATTGAATCAGTTTCGTGCCATCAGGGATAGCGGTTGGAATGTTAGCCAGAGTTTCCTCACCACTCCCAGGTGCCATGTGATTTGTCAGGTGAGGCCAGTGGTGTAGCACCTATCCAATCAGTGCTCACTTTACTGTAGGACATTGTAGTGTGAAACACAGCCATTGGCTGTGTGTCAGTGTATCACCGGATTGCATTTGTCTTGCTTCAGGCCTCAGGGACAAGTGCAGCGGTCGTCATATCTTAAGTCAGCGTCTTCAGCCAGCTATTTGAATTTTATATTTGAACGCAACATCATCCCCGTGCTTGTGTCTGTAGCATGTCTGTAGGATCATTGTTTGTCTGTATACCTGTGGTGTCCCTGTGGTGTTTATGTGTCTGTAACGTTTCTGTGATGCTCATGTCTTTGCATTTATAGCACGTCTGTAGTATCCTTGTGTTAATGTGTCTTTTCCATGTCTGTGGTGCATCTGTGGTGTTTATGTCTGTGGTGCACCTGTGGTGTTTCTGTGTTTACGTTTGCAGTGTGTCTGTGGTGTTTCTGTGTTTACATTGGCAGTGTGTCTGTGGGGTTTCTGTGTTTATGTTTGCAGTGTGTCTGTGGTATCTCTGTGTTTACATCTGCAGTGTGTCTATGGTGTCTCTATGTTTGTGTTTTCAGTGTCTGTGGTGTCTCTATGTTTACGTTTACAGTGTGTCTGTGGTGTTTCTATGTTTACAGTTGCAGTGTGTCTGTGGTGTCTCTATGTTTATGTTTTCAGTGTCTGTGGTGTCTCTATGTTTACGTTTACAGTGTGTCTGTGGTGTTTCTGTCTTTACGGTTGCAATGTGTGCTGTCTCTGTGTTTACGGCTGTAATGTGTGCTGTCTGTATTTACAGTTCTAATGTGTACTGTCTCTGTGTTTATGGCTGTAATGTGTGCTGTCTGTATTTACAGTTGTAATGTGTGCTGTCTCTGTGTTTTCAGCTGTAATGTGCGGTGTCACTGTGTTTATATGTCAACAGTGTTTCTGCGTTTTCTGCCATTAGCAGGAGGAGAGGCGGTCTTTGTGTTGCGGTTGACAGGTTGACAGGAAGCGTGGAGCCACAGAAGCCATAAGCCTTCTCTCTCCTCTCCTCTCTCATTTTCTTTCTCTCTCTCTCTCTGAGTCTCTCCTTTAGGATCTCTTAATCCTGATGTGTTTGTGTGTGATTTGAGGCTGTCAGCTAGATTTACATTCTTCCTCTCTTTCCATCCCCGTGTCATCCACTCATCTTTCCCACTGTTTTTCATTCCATCTCTGCCCCTTACCTATGCCTGCAGATTGTCCTTTGATCAATCCTTTTCTCCAGCTGACCTCCCCACCTCTTCCTTTCTCTGCCTCTGTTTTTCTCTATCACTCTAGGGCATTCACTGCTTCAGTCCTTGGCAGGACTGTGCATACACGCAGAAACACATGGTTTTGATAATGGAGAGATGGAGGGAGGAGAAGAAGGAGAACAGAAAAAGAAAAAAAAAAACATAAAACTCCAGAAATTTCCTTTTGCCAGTAAGTTTTACAACAGAGCCGTGACTCCCAGCCTCTGGAATCTTATTTTTTTCTGCTCGGTACAAGAGGAAACGTGTTGCACAACAGCTAAAACGAAGAGGACCAAACGAGGGAGAGAGGGAAGAATTGTGCAATCAAATGTAGGGAGCGGGAAGGGGGTAGAGTGTGTGTCTGGCAGGCCGTGTTTTGATTCCAGAAACCCACGTTGTGCTGGGAGCTGGTAGAGGAGGAGCCGCAGGTTGTGTATATAAGGCTCAAATTCCAGACTGACCAGTGATACTTCTGTCTGCATCTCTGATTCACACATCATGGATTCCCTAACTTGAACCAAGGATTTGACCGGTAGACACCCAACACTGGATCTTATTCTCACCGTTGTTATTTTTTCTGTTCAGGCTATTTTGTTACCCCGATGACTTTTTTTGCTGCCTGTGGTTTTTGTGTTTTGTTTTGATGTGCTTTCGGGAACATTTGAAGCGCAGAGAGGGAGGTTTACAGTGTTATAAGTCATTTAAAATACATTTGAGTAATCGCTCGGCAAATACGGATACTGTCATGATTCTATGATTTGTAGGCATTGTTCAGGGCAGCCAAATTCGGTCTTGTCTTGTCTGTAAGGTCCACGTGTGTCTGGCCTATCATCCAGTCAGTTCTGTGATTTAATGTGCGCGGTCAGATTTTACGTATTTGCCTGCGAGTTGCGGTATACGAATCCACACTGTATTGCTCCCCTTGCTCTGTCTAACATGTTAAAGTCAAACTTTTTCTTCAAAGTCACAACTTTCATTCTTGGCCTTGATCAAATGCAGCGTTACACACACGTCAGCTATGTTAAATGGCGTTTGGGTACAGGACTAGAGCTCAGATTGTTTTGTGTCAGGCTCAGTGGTCTTTGATGCGATCTCAGACTACAGCCGGACTCTTGGTCCCGGTCTTTGCTTCTGCGCTGCCCGGCAGCAACGTGGTGAAGTTTGTGGCAGGAAGGGCTGATGTG
>CM032877.1:51880232-51977732 GCA_019176425.1 Megalops atlanticus
TCTCCCCAGTGCACAGCGGTTGAGTCATCCTACCTGTCACCACCAGCGGTGCACTGCTCGTGTAAGAACTTTCTTTTTTTCTCTCACTCCCTTTCGTTTGACCTCTGTTTGCCCAGGTCGATCGGCCGAGAACAAGCTCGCGCTCGCAACAGCGATGCTGGAAAGCAGAACACGATTTGTGCACCTTTTTATAGAAAGAACGGCAGATAATCATATGGAGTATTAACATAATTAACATACGAAACAGGACTGACCACATAGCAACAGGGTAGCCCCCCCACGAAGGGATAGAGGTGGCATACAGTGAACAGCTGTGTGGAAAAACAGTTAAAAGAGCTTTGATTTTACAGTAGTAGTTGCAGACTGAAATAAATGATGCTGCATGTTTGAATATGGAAATTCAGTCATTAGCTGCTGCAAAAAGAAGAGCTCATCAGCCAACACTGGGACGGGCTTTGGGGAGCACCAGCCAGAGAACTGCGTACTGTGGGGAGAAGAACCAAAGGAGACTGGAGAGAAAGGGCGGCCTTTTTTCATTGAAGGGTTTTATAAAAACAAGGGAGCAAGAGAGACAGGTGGTGATTATGTAAGGATTACTAGCTTGTATATGGATATAGGCCACAGTGTAGTAAGGTAATCCATAGTCAGCATGGATGGCTGAATGAAAAAAAAAAAAAAATCGCTTCTCCAACACAGACCTGAACACAAGTGTGTGAACTGCAGTGTTACTTCCTGCCAGGGACTACAGATGCAAATCAGCTACATAGTGAAATCTGGCAAAGATAATGGTCCCTGCTAAATAAAGGAATAAACTAAACTTAACATTCACGTAATCAGTTATAGGGAGAATGGTTGTTTCGGCTAAAGCCTGGTTTTGACTTTGGGTCAGTGCAGAATCCAGCCAGATGCCACGGAACTCCAGATACAAAGGAGCAAAGGGTTGGTTTCCAAATGAGATATTTTAGTGATTAATATCTGATGTGAATTTATAGTGGGAAGGGTATCAGATCCATGGACTGAGGAGTCAATGAAAGCTTGCTGGATATTTTTGAAGGGGTGTTGTGTATTAGTAATCACAGCGGTCAGTTCAGGTCCAGGAGTATGAAGGGGTGTCAGAAGAGAACAGAGATGGATGGAACAGTTATTTACGATGCATGCAATATCCATTTAAACATTATAAAGACATTGACCCTGGTGGACATATTTCGTGGCGATCAGATTTGACTCATTGGGTGTGGCTAAGAGTAAAACACTGAAAAAAGTGACATTAGACCACAGCTTAAGCAAAACAGATTCAAGAACCAAGGAAACCTCCAAAAACTACTGCCAATTCTTTGCATCACTTTCGGGATGGATGATATGAGAAAATATTAGGGAGGGGAAGTTCACCCTGGAGAAATGGTGGGGCTAAGGCTTCAGACCTGTGGGGATTCTGTTAGCACCAACCTTTCTCTCTTATTGCAAGTTGCTTTTTGTCCTTCTAAACTGCATTTTTACATACACATTACATAGTTTGCTTAGCATATGCTCTTATCCAGAGTAACATACATAGGGTATACTGTATATCTACGATGATAAGTGAACCTCTGTGGAGCTGTACTGCCACTGATAGATTAAAATATCTATGGGCTCTATCCATTATAGAGTGTAGAACAGTTATTAAAAACCTTCTTTCTGCATAGCAACTAGCTTTGCTGTGATGTTTGATTTTAAATCCTTATTGTGAAACTTCATCCTTGCAAAGTCACCTTGGTCAAGGGCATTCAATAAATGATAATACAATAACATAAATGATAATAAAAAAGATTCAAAACACCTCCAGCCGCATTACGTTTATCATTCTTTTATCAGGGCACGGGCAGTTTTGTGTTCCCCAGCATGTATGTGGTATACTTTTATTCCTGCATTAACACATCCACTCGGTCCTTTATCTGTGACCCTGGGCTCTGTATAGCAGACTGTGCTGAGAGCGATATTGTCCTTGCTGATATTCAAGGTCCTGCTGCTTTTCATTTCTTCACATTATTCTGACAAACAGTGACAAGTGGAACAGACTGTCTTCAGTCTTGCATTGTAACTTTTTAACATATGCATTTCTTGGGTCTGACTACTATTTCTTTTTATGGTCGCAAGGGTGAAAAATGTGCAACAGTCGTAGAAAAGGCCGGCAAATGAACACAGGACAACTCTAATCATACCACTCTGGCTCATTCCATTTCAGAATTCTCTGCTATGTCCCTAGACTTCAAATGTAAAATGTGTGACGCAATGTGTGTTTGCTCCTAAAAGGTGCATCAAAAAATACACTATGAATTAGAGGTGGCAAAACAGAATGATCACAACAGAAATAAGCTCACGAGAAGTGTAACAGGGAAACAGATAGACAAGAAGAGGGCAGATTAAAAAAAAAGAAAGGGCAATCCACATTTGCAGACAGTTCAACCCACCTGACCTACTAAATGACATCCGCAGCTGATGCAGTGTTCTTGTCTGTGTTGATTTAGTGGGGACTGAAAAGGTGTCATTTTAACAAAAAAAAAGAAAAAATCAACTCGTCTGTCGTCACGGTCCTTCTCCTTCGTGTTCCACCTTTGTTGTGGCATCTGTCCCCTGGCGACCATGGCTGTAGACTGTTACCACGGTGCCGTCGCTACAGTAACAATCTAAAGCCACGGTCACCATGGAGACAGCAGAAAAGGGAGGGGGAGTTGCCATGGAAACTGGAGATAGTGCAATCCCATTGGTTTGCTGGCTGAGATGTCTCAGACTTCAATGCAGGAGTTTCAGGGAGACACCTCACTGACTTGCTCCCATCCACACATGTTTGCAGTGCTATATTTGTCAGTGTTGCTTCCCCCACCTCCCCCACCTCCACCAGAAAACACAGACACGTAAATTTAATTTACAACGGCATGTTCCTGTCCTATTTTGTGTGTTGATATCACTTGGTGTGACGAGGAATTCTTGTCCATGAGTGCTTACAATGTCCCGTTCTAATCTTTTACACTGATTGAGATTGACCCAGAAAAAAAACATCCTTATGAATTCAAACCTGCAGTCTGAATGAGGGTGAGGGAACTCGGCGGCCCTTGGAGGGCCGCTGTTTTTGCTGTTGTCAAGCTGTCATGTATCAGTGTGAGGGTCGGGGGTTAGTGGTGAGTACAGCAGTTCCTCCGTCTCAGAGGGCCTGGCAGGAGCTGCAGAGTTAACCCACTGCTGTCTGCGCAACACAGGAGACTGTAGAAGGTTGCCAGGCATCAGTAGCCATGACTGTAGACTGTTACTGTACTTTCAAATCCTATTAGCAGTAAGCAGTCTAGAGCCAAGGTATTGATGCACTGGCTGTTCCTAGATCCACCATCTTAATCTGAGCTGTTACGGCCACGTTTGTGCAAACTTGTGTGGAAATAATTTTTAAGAAAGGACTTTTGATGTTCGGCTTCCTTTTTCTTGTCGTTGATGTTGGTTATCCTCATGCTCAATGGACGGATTACAACCCTTACACAGAAAATAAGTATCTTGATTTGATGGCCTCATCATAAACACAAAAGCTACAGCTTGTAATCAATATTGAAATCTGCAAAGGACCATTAACCCGGCACTGTTCATTGCTTAAATGCAGGTCACCATGTGCTAGATCTAAGACATGACGCCTTTGCTGTATCCACCCCACTGACCCACTGACCACAAGCAGTGGCAGTCTTAGCCTTGATTGCCCCATTATACTCGGTTTGTTCAGTTTAGGGTTGTTTTTGGAGAAGTCTTTCACACTCTAATATGCAGAAAATGATATGTGTTAAATTATGTATAAAAGAATGCATTAGTCTGGTACAGTTCATTGAACATTGAAAAGTCCCCCCCCTGTCTCTCTCTCCCCTCTCCCTTGCTGTACATATATGTGTGTGTATGTGTGTAGTAGTAGTAGTGGAAGTTGTAGTTTTTACAGGTGAATCTAACTATTCATTACAATGCTTTCACCAAAGTAATTTCATGCAAATATCTAAGCCTTTTTACAGCATACTTATACACTTCTCTTTTGCAAAAAAAAAAAAAAAAAAAAAAAAATAAAACAAAAAAACACTTTCATGGCTGCAACAAAAAGGGATACATCATAATCTTTAAAATGCTTTGAGATAAATATAAACTTTTTTTTTTCAAATCCTCACAACCTTTCATAAATAGTACAACAAGCAGACCGTGGGGCTAGAAAAGAGTTAATGCCAGGAAATTGCAGCAAAACTGCACGTCATCAAACCCACACACTACATTAAGTTGAATCCATTGCAGTGACACATGCATTTGATTTCTGTGCCATTAAAATCTCTCTCTCTCTCTCTCCTTCTACCCCTCTCTCTCTCTGACTCTCTCCCTCTCTGACACTCCCTCCCAAACTCCCTCCCAAACTCTTTCTCTCTAGCAACTCTTTTCATGACCCAGTTCTGGAGTTTAAAGTATGGTATTGATTGAAATGCGGTGTATTTCTGACTCAGTGAGGGCACAGTATTCTGTGTGTTACTCCAACAACACAGACTGGCGTCTGCACATGTGAGATTTGACATAATAAACTGCTCCTACTGTCTTTCTTCACAAAAGCAAAAGTCATTTTAGGCTAATAAAAACCCCTTATCATAAGATGGTCAAGTGTATATCTCATTTTACAAGGGAATGCTCTCTTGCAGTGTTAAAACCTGCACTTGGGATGAGTCCAATGATGTCTTTAATCGTTTGCGTTAAAGCTGTCCTCTGTTACGTCTCTCGTCATGTGCCTTACTGTAACCCAGTTAAAACCACCGAGTGGTGCACGTGAAGTTACTCCAGGGGAATGAACTTGTCACACATGTGCACACCTGTGCACACTGCTTTACTGTACCTGACTCCTAACCCTAGTTATCATTACGCGGCTAATGCTTGTTTAATGGTGTGGCTCTCCTTTGTGTGATTTCATTTATATCATTCTTTCAACAAGGCATATCTTCGTCATCATCATTATCACTGACATCACTGGCGTCGTTATAATCATCATGATCATAACTGTGCCAGCTGGACATAAGACTGACCGGAGAGTTACTTATCCTAGAAGGTTCTGTCAATAGATGTTCTCTGCCGGCGAAAGCCAACACGCAAACGTCTTAGCGATCAAGCTGTAAGCCTGCCTGATTAATACTGTCGTGCCCGTTGATATCCTTAATTGCTGTAGCGCTGACTCAGTGGCTGACTGACCCTGCTGATAAGAACTCTATGCCCTCGAGCAAAACAGGAAGTGAATGTCGTCTGACGTCCTCGTCAACTGCTTTCTATTACACTGTCAAGGAAACGTTTAGACATTTCCTGAACAAAGGTGTTTCTAGATGTAGCTACAAAGTAATATGTAAGCTTAAAATATTTTCATATGGCGATGTGGTATCCCTTACGTTTTAAAGATACAACAATCTTAATCATTTTATCTTTTGGTCTTATGTCTGTTCAGTTTTTTTCTAACATATTTTATAATCTAACACAATTTACTAAGCTTTTGCACGCTGAGCAACTTTCTTTACTCTCTCTCCATCTAAGTCCGTGCTAAAAAGGGGCTTCGGGTGTCAGAGCTTAAAGCCCGTCCCAAACAAGGAAGAGGTCGGATCTCGTTGCGATTGTGACGCCGCTGTCCATGGTACTGAACGAGAAAGCGCAACAAATGCGCCTGAGGGTTCAACCGTCGCCCTCGAAGCCGGCACTCCAGGAAAAAGTTGCTTGCGTGATTGTGTCTAACGATTAAAGGCATATCTGTGAATGTACGGCAAATGGATCCACTGTCATTTCGTTTCTCATTTCTCATTACCAGAGCTTTGGTGATCACTCTTTGCTTGTGGTGTGTTGCGTGTGTTCAGCTAGCAGTCGACGGTGGTGTGAACTACCCAACCGAACCGTCAAAAATCGCGCACCGTGCACTGCAAAGCGTGCGTCAGCTGCGGAGGTAAAGCTTCAGACCACAGTGGAGGGTCTGAGTAGTAAGTCAGTTGTACTGACAAACCTTTTACTTTTAATACCTGCCTTTCTATGTGCATGCGGATATTAACTTCATCTCCATTTATACAAGAAACACTGAGACAGAAAATGTACACGGGTGTTGTGTCAACTGATTTGATGTGATACTCAGCCAATAAATGCTTTGATATGACACCCAGCCAATAGACGCTTGCCCAGAGACTGCCTCGGCTTATCAGCATCCGGAGTGTGCCTCCACGTGGCCTAGTTTCCAACAGAGAGGAGGAGAATAGAGAAAAGTCGTCCACGCAACTGTGAATGAATACAGTAGTCGAGTCTCCGTGACATGCGGGTGCACAGTGCGCGGCACGGACTTCAAGGACTTTCACAAATAAGCATGTTAGTGTTACGCTTTCCGGTAGAGCGAGTGGTCAGTGTGCATTTTTAAAAAAATGATGAAAAGGCATGAAAGCTCGCCAACTTTTAGAAAAACACACAAAATACCCAGAATAACAGTATTAAAGAAATGATAACAAATAAGAATTAGGAGCAGTGATGTTTTCCAAGCTGTGGAGCCCTGATATGTAATGCTCCAGCCATTTTATCGGATTCGTCCTGCCAGCGAGTCATTGTCATTTTAAAGCCGCTATGTTTCATTGTTAATCTAATTTGTCTCTACAATTAATAGCCCGACAACTAGCCCACTGCTACCTCTACGTCTATATCTCTTAAAACAATGTGCACCTGAATCACATTGCTGAAACCAAAATCGGATTAATAAATCACAGGTAGTGGAATACTAACGGAGGTAAGAATGGTCATTAGCATTCAGCACATCACCAGAGGAGGCACCCTGGGGCTGGGGTGTCCTCCACGCCCAACCCAGCCCCCACAACTCCCACTCTTAATTCCCAATGAATAACCCCCTTAACCCCCGCCCCCCACTGTAACTCCCACTGCCCCCAACCCCCACACCCCCGCAGCACATCGCCCAGCACGAGGTTCGCACTGCGGTCGAAGTGTGTGCTGTGCGCGCTCTGTCTCTTTAAGGGGTTACAGTAGGTGACTGCGAATCATCTGCAAAGTGCGCAAGAATGACGCAGGACTGACTTCAGCGCTCGAAAACACGTCACAGAATTGAAATAAAAAAAACGTTTAAGGAAAGGAAGGGGAAGAAGGGAATTGATACATAAAATAGAAGCAGGGGAGGGGTTGCAAATAAAGAAAAAGAGATAAATAGAATCACCATGGGTATAGAGCTTATAATCAAAGGTTCGAGGGAAGTGGCACGCGCTGATGAGAGACAGAGAAAGGCGGAGAAATTAAGGGGGGAGGTAGACAGGCATCACACAGCCGGAAACCTCCCGGTACAGAGTACTACCGGGAATGGTTGGAAGGGGGGGAGCGCTCTCCCTACTCCCACACTCACCGCTCCATCGATGCGGAGGTTCGCAGGAGCGGGGAGTGTTCCGTACCAGCTCGGCTCAGACAGCCGCGAACTAAAATATTTTAGCGCCATCAGGACCGAAACCTAAAAACCCCACCTGCGTCATTCAATCAATACTATCTTTGGGAAACTATTAAATGTGACAAAAGCACAACGCGAGCGATATATTTGAAGACATTCCGAAATATAATGCTGCAGGCGCTTATATTAGTGTTAGTTATTAGGCTATATTTATAATGATAGCAAATAATAGTCCTAAGAGAGAACGAATCGAACACTTAGGAGCAAGCACGATCAATTTGGGACATACTTCATTTTAAATGACAAATTTGTAACTATGACCGATTTATAGTGAACGCATAATCTATTAATCTAATACATTTAACGTCGGAAGTCCCTTTCAGCATAGGTACGAGTCGGCTGTGCTAATGCACTACATTGATGTTAGACGTCATCTGCTGTCAAGACTACAGACGGAAAGAGTCATAACATAAAACCACTGACTGATATTTAAGTTGCATTTCTCGTGTTCCTCAGATGTTTTTATTCGTTAAAGTCTGTTAAATGTTTTTTTTTTCAATGACCCATGAACAACCCATCCTGAAAAGATCAAATTCAGCAACAATGTCCTTTGGTGTTTTAATTGTGTATGTATAATGCAATTAGCTAATTATCTGCAATATTTCCTATACCATATTGTAACACTATATTTTTCATTCCAAAACGTATAAAAAAACCTAAAACAATTGATCAGATGTGAATGGCTGTCTGCGGCATTCGAACGCAGTATGTCTGAACTGTAAGAGACGTTTCTCCTGAGCCATTCCCAGCGTTTTTCTACAAGCTGTCTGCTGCCCACGTGCGCGAAAGTGAGTCACACTGCAGTAACTTTCACCTCTTCCGCAATCCACCGTAATTCCGTTAAAAGACACGCACTACGAAAAACAGTATTCGTTTTTCAAGTAAAAAATAGAACAATTTTCAAATATCAGCCAACCGAGCAAATAAAGGTTTAAGCAAAACTCATCTTAAAAATGTATATAGTCTATTTTTAAAAAGAAACATGCTGTATGTTTTATATAAGGACATTAACTGAATAAATGTCGCCTGCATCTGAAATTGTGTAGAAATGAAATAAAACTTAACTTACCTCATCCATCTTCGCATGTGAAAAGTTTTCCAAATTGGCAGATGCGCCTTGGTCACAGAGTTGCTTATAACTGAAAAACAAAACGCTATATGGAAATAGTATAATCATCATAGGATCACTGCAATGCTCTGTTGCCTGTTATCGCTCTGTTGCACTTAGAAAAGCCGTTCCTCTGTTGTCCCCGCATCTCTGTGCCCCTTACCTTGCAGAAACTTGCGGTTCTCAACCGGTTCTCCCATCTGTCCTACGCTTTATATAGAGATCCCGTAGTACTAGTAACGCGGTTGGGGGGTTGAGGGGGGGAACTCATTCACTGAAAAGCATCACCTACACATCTACGTGCATTTCTTACGTCATTGAGAAATTGTTGTCAACGGGTTGCTATTTATAAAGACAGGGTTCCTAGCGGAGAGAGAGGAGGGAAAGAGTATGTGGACTCCCTCGCCTTACAGACGTCGGAAATGGAAAGAACGATTCGTTGGTTTCTACTATAAATAATAAAATTAGAAAAAATATATTTTATACCTAAAAATACAGAATGCTTTATCTGGTCGTGTTTCATAGACAGGCTGAGTGAAAACGGATTTAGTGTTGTTCAACAGATTTACGGAAAGCAGCAGCGCAATGGAAACCCAATACTAATTTGAACAATGATTGTGTTATCTGAGACAGAAGTGTTGCCTGACATCATAGATGTTCGTACTACTATTCATTAACGCTTACGTGCTGTTTTAGCAATAAAAAATCGATAACATAAAACAATAACCACTCTAATGACACTCGGACATGCGTGCGTTATTTTAAACGACGAGCTGATTTATCATTTTAAATACTTAGCCTAATCGTATTTGATGACATGATACTGACATGTGTTTTCCAGAAGAAACGTAGACTAGCCTACTTGGAATCAATATAGTTTGTGGATTTATCCGAATCGTCATTTCCATCACTTTCTCTACCTGAAATTAAATAGGCTTCTGTCTTCGTTAACGACATTCGTCGCAGTGCTAAAACAATAGCAACACTGTCTCTGGGTAAGTGCACCGCTAAGAGATGGGTTGATAGCTTAGCAATGACGCTGCTTTATTCCAACAATATCACACGCACGAATAGTTTGTGTGTTGTGCATTTTACCATTCCGTGGATGATAATTCTGGTTCTGGTTCAAACCGATTCTTATTAATTAATTCCTAACATCAACTGGCCGTTTATCTTCAAGTGAATGGTGACTACTTGTTCCATTAACGAGTATTCATTTAGAAGCCAGCAAAATTGCGACCCAGAACTCGTTTCTGGTATGGCCACTGCCTTGGGCAGGGGTGAAAAGCGAGCTATCGATGTGGTACACTAACGTACACATTCCGGTGAATAACTGGAATCCGGAATCACTGAGCCGAAGTGAGGTCCGAATTCATGTTGCAAACCTGAACATCAGCTCCCGTGTAAATCTAACAACGGAAAACGTTGGATGCTTCAAGTCAGAAGTAATAATTTCCCCGCCCCTTTCTCACCCGTTGTTGAAGGGTACATGTACGCTTGTTTAGCACACGTTATACATGAAATAGGGCCAGACATTTGTGATATGTCTTGAGAACTGGATCAGTACTTACTCAGCCAGGAGGATCGCTAACATATTTATACTGTGGGAAACTCATTGAATACGAACCTCTTGCGAAGACAACGAAAAGGCGATGATGTAGTTAAAGCCATCAGATGTTAGAACTGCTTGTTCAAAAATTACGTACTAATAATGCGATTTAGATCGTCGAACTTCACATGGTTGGGTTTCTCACAACGATAAGCTCGCCACTGTTAACCACCATATTTAAGGTATAGAACACGAATGTGATTATGTCTGTAGAGAAAATCATGACCTCATGGTAATGATTTGGAACTTGGCCAGCAAGTGGGTTTACATTTAGAACCTGACGGAAGCATTACATTGTAGGAAATCTGAACGTTTGGGCGCTGTCACTCCCGAAAAAGATGGGAAAACCCTGAACAGTATGGCGCGCAGAAAGACGTATTGGACGACGTGAGGCACGCCAGCCCTTGCGCTCAAATAAATATTATTTTTTGATAACTTTCGTCAGGTGTGACAACACGCGGGCGCGCATCGCATTTCCCCGCACAAAACGGTAGTCTGTCTCGACGCATCACTTGTCGTGTCACGAAGCGAAGGGACTGGGGTGAATTGAACCAAGCAAAAATGCGTGACAACAGTGATGCGATTGCGATGGAATTCTCCCACCAACGTGTATTCATATGCGTTGGCAGCACTATAGCGAGCACCTCTTGCATTTTAATTACGTGGTGATATTAGCTAGAGATCTGTGAAAGTTGGAACCTTGAGATACTCTACCGTATGCTTTGTAGCGTCGCATGAGACTGTCTACTCTACACACTGACTACTTGTTTACGACCGCAATCACAGTTAAGGTACCCAAAGGAAGAGGCACTGTTTTCTTTTAATATAAAAAGCGAACTATTATCACTTGTTTGCTTAATTTAGGAAGTTTATTAATTTAATAATGTTTAAGGCATGAGGAGCAGATGCTGTATTGTGGCATAGATAGATGTGTTTTCTCATCTTTTAGATTGCTTGTGGCCTGTATCACTTTTATTTTAAAAGTCAGTAAAACAAACAATTTGCCATTGGGGTTCATATGCTTCACCCCCCAATCCCAAAAGTGGTTACATAGCAATTACACAATTCCTAAAGTCTGGTAGTAAAGGGCAATGAAACAGGTAATAAAGTTCCATAATTTAAAGGATGACATAATTCACTAGCAGCAATATGGATATATATTGTCACAATTTACAGGATTAGTAACCACCAAGGTGTCAAACTATTTTTCAAGTTATGTGAAAAAGGCTGCTTGTAGGTAAAATATTGCAATTAAATCATTCAGGGAAGTACAAATCAGTTTCAATTCAACATACACCATGTCTTCAAGAACACAATTACAGTGATATTGTTTTGAAAAATAAATATATCGTTTGAATGTAACCATTTCGAGATGGCCATTTAGAGAGAGGGTAATCTAGTTTGTGGCTAACTAGGTGACTCCTTATCACTGTGACTGGTTTAAGGCTTTTTCATGTACAGGGAAGTGTAAGTTAAGATTCTCTTACAGAGAACAAAGGACTGATTTAAAAAAAAATCTCAAAACTGCCCATTTCTGGCCCTCAGTTTCAGTGCACTCAGGAGAATGGTATGATTGCTTATGAATGAATCTACATGATTCTGCATTATGCTTGTAATTGGTTATCATTGTATTGTATTGTGACTGACATTATAATTTAATGGTGGTCATGACTGTGATTAAAATCATGGATGTAGTGGTTATGATTATGAATATGGGGATGAATGTGATTGTGATTATTTCATTTATCTGATGTCCTTATCGAGAGTGATCAAAATAAAGGAGATCTTTCTAATACAATATCAAATGTAACTTAAAAAAAAAACAAACTTCAAAACATCAAGGACATATCATACACATTAATTTAGACCCAGGTAATGAAAACAGAATTACAGCTCAGATTTAAAAAAGCAGATAACGAATACATGCCAAGAAAAAATCATGGATCATGAGATTGAAATATGATCAAAGGAAAGTTCAGGTACAAAATAAAAGATGAACTGACAAAAACAAATTAAGGAAAAAAAGGAAATTCAGAGGTAACAGTCAAGAAGACGAAGTCACTAAGAGACTACGCAGCCCTAATACTGGCAGGTGCTTTATGCCACCACCAGGGAGCTACTTAAGAGAAAAAGCAGACAGGAAAGGAAGGTGTGCTTCAAACAAGAAATATGTTCAGAGACATAAGAGAGGAGTCAGGAGTCATCCCATTTTTACCAGATTGGAGACAATGGGAAAAACAAGAGGCTGGACATGTAAAGATTAAGTGTATATTGATGAAAATGTTTCCAGGAGGAGAAGTTCAGAGACATGGTATAACCCCAAAAGGAAGAGGAATATCGGTATCAGATGGGGGTAAAAGACATAAATCATTATTCAGGCACAGTAAGAAGCAATGAGAGTTGTAACAGGCAGGAGACAAAAGTGTACAGAAGCTGTTTAATTTTTAAAAATATTTTGTAGTTTTTTAAAATTGTATCTGCAAACAGCATGCTAATGCTAGTGTACATAAAGCGTGTTTGCTGTAATTACTGTCTGAAATCCTTTGAAAGAAAAGATTTTACTGTGATTTGAGTGGCACACAAGAGTTGTGTTTTCTTGTGGCACTACTGAGTCATAACATACTTTTAAAAATGGCATGGAAATGCCTCTCTGCTTTTAGCTCGTTATTATGGAGTCATATGGGAGGCACACTGGAGACATATTGGAAATGTATGGGTGTGATGGACTGGCATTCTTCCCAGAAAACAAAAACATACTTACAGGGACTGGCACTGGCACTCAAACAGTGCCATCCAGCTCGGAAGACTGATATTTTGATATTGCTTTAATGCGTACAGCACCACCTAATAACCTGAATGATTATTTGAAATATTTGATAAAATAAATATGAATTACTATTATAGGAATGGCATTTTAATTTTGATACATTTGATATTTATTTATTAGTAAATCTAACTGTCCAATTCCATGACTCATAATAGACACGAGTGAAACAATTTTTTTTTTTCTCAAAAATTAATATAGATGGCAAAAACCTGAGACAAAGTAGACCCATCCACAAACAGGTACAATATTAGGCCAGGGGTGGCTTATAGGGTATGGGCTGTTTCTTGGTAACTTGAGGAAAGTGAATTGTGTGACTTTAATTGATGGTACATATAAACCCAGTAGGTCATGCATCTATCACTTTGTACTTTATCCTTGTATCAGTCATGGTGTAGAATAAGAGGAAAAACATTTTGCATTCTGTCAGCAGTTTGAAGTTTTTCCCTCTTTTGTTAATTTACACCATTGTTCATCTTTCTCGGACTTTCATGCATATGTATCTGGGGGAACAAACTCGTTTGAAAGTGTAATAAGGCACAAAAATAACTATCAAACGTTTGACAAATATCTTTTTAATCCTGGAGAAACTGAAGAAGCAATTGACCCAAGTTGTGCTTGGGAATCCCACTCGGTTGACCGCACACCATTTAGCAACTGTCTTAAACCGCACGTCATCAATGTACATTCAAACATGGCTTGTTTTGCCTTCATCAGCGTAACCATTCCAGTCAGAAATGAGAACATGAATAAATAGAACAGGGGAACTGTGTGGGCGCTATTTGGAGGATGCTGATATTTCTGTCTCGCTTTAGAAAATGTAAGTGACTTCTTTCTTCTCTGTATCTCTTTCTCCCTCCCTCTGTCTCCTTTTGCAACCAGCTTCATAAAGGTTTGTTTGAAAGTTCGGTTTATCACCACTTTATTATTAATTATTATTTATTAATAGATTATTATTATTAATAAGTTCAGAAACACATACCAAGCCACAAGCTACAAACAGATGTGGACACATAGGCCTGAACAGATGTTTGGCACACATAGGCCTGGTGAATACATTCACAGATTACCTCATATACAGAACTGAATACACAGAAAGGCAACTAGCATCCACAATTTAGGAGGGAAAATGCAGAAATATAACTGTGATAGTCCTCAATGCAGCTGTGAGCCAAAAGAAATCAGATACAAGCAACTGCATAAATGCAAGCAAATACACCCTACCCCCCCCCCCCCGCACACACAGATGGTCAAAAACACAGATGTCTATAACAATCATAGCCCCCCCCCCAAAAAAATACATACACACCCGCATACAGACAGTTACCATGTTCACCATAAAGATAATTACAGTATACAGTCACACAAAAGATGAATCACCATTCTATGAAACAGCTTGCTCCATTCCCTGCAGAAATACCAATCTTTTTCCTTTTCCCCTTTCTTTCTCTTTTCTCTCTCTCTCTCTCTCTTTCTCTCTCTCTCGCTTTCTTTCTCTTTCTACCGCTGTCTCTGTCTCTTTCTGTCACTTCCACCCACCTCTCTCATCCCACTCCCTTCCTCCCTTACTTCCAAATACAATCGCCCACACACACTGCCACCTCTCTGTCACTTTCTCTGTGTCTCACTATGCTGCGCCCGCTCCCTCTCTTTCTCCACCCTCCCTCCTTCCTATGACCATTCCTGATACCCCAGTATCCACTTTTTATGGTAAAGACCCACCTTCTTACAGTGCCAGGCTAGTCAGTACTGTGACTTGTTTTGTCGGCCATTCTCTCCTTAATGTGATTATTACATTGTGGTCTATGGGGATTACAGTCCTTAATGCCTGTATTGTTTCTAGTCTGAAGTTGCTTTAGATCATTCTCTAATTGTAATAATGACTATTTATGTTTATGGCATTCAAAAATATTTATTGAATTTTAGCAGCTTTTTCATATATTTGTCCAACCTGTAGCAATGGTTTTTTCTCTTGCTTCTCAGTCAGAATAGAATATGTGGTGGCTAGATCAATATAAAAAAAATCCTTCCCTCTGTTATTCCCTCTGCTCCTTCTTCCCTGCACTCCAACGCCCCCCCACACCCCCACCCTCTTTCCAACCCCCCACACACACACACACACACACACACGCACACACACCTCTCTGACTCATGCAGAAATCCCAGCATGGCCCTCTGTCTCATTTGTGTTTTCCGTCTTTGATTTTCAGACTGACTTGCATGTAATGAGGGAGGTGAGAGAAACCGTTAGGTAGATATGGAGGGGAGGATTGAGAGGGGGAGAGAGAGAGAGAGAGAGAGAGAGAAAAGCCAGAGCTTACTGCAGACTGACTCACATGTAATGAGGGAGATGGAAGACTGAGAATGGAAGTGAGAGAGAAAGGTGTGGAGTGGATGTGGAGTGTGATTAGAGAAATCTCCTAGCCCTCTCAGCTGTTCTGGCTGTCTCTCACTATATGAAAACACACATAAACACACACACAGGTGTTGCATACACACAAACACACATATATGCACACAGTTGCACGCATCCATACACACACACACACACACACACACACTCTACAGACAAAAGAAAAACCGTTTAGTTATGATCAATACCTTTAGGACAAACATATATAAACCACAATTTATGGCTCTGTGTATGTATGAACCACAAATAAGCATCATTCTGGATGGATATGATTCACATGCATTCAGGGTACTGGCTGTGTGTGACTAGTTATGTGGCTGTATTTGTGTTTATGCGCTTGTGTATCTGGAAGTGTCAGCGTGTCTGTATGTGTGAGGAATCCCATTTCATTTCATAACTCCCTCAAATTTGTTGCTTTTCCGTGCTCATTGTCAGCAAAAATAGCTCTCGGCTGAATCACTGTACCCCCGCATCCCAAATAGCCCCAGGGAACACAGTGGGGGACCCTGAGATAATGGGTGGGGATGTTTGGTAACTGACTGACAGGCCACCCGAGCTCTCAGCCATGTGAAGTTGCATAAAACCACTTATGTTCATTTTCATCTTAGGTTTCCTGTTTGTTCTGGAGGCGTTACACAAAGCGCCCACGCCCACAAAACTTCCACACACACGGCAAAGTTACCTAACCCAAAGATGCTTTATGCAAGCAGGTGCTGACCCCTGAGCCAATAGGTGAGAGGTGGTTGCACAGGACATCCGGTGATTGCTATTGGTTCCTGACAGGATGATGACTGATGAAGAATTCTTCGTGCTGCCTTAACACTGGGTACTCAAGAAGGGTGCGGGTGTGCGTGTGTGTGGGTGTGTTCATGTGCACTTCTGTCCACGTGATAGGACAGAGCACACATCTCTATGTATGTGTGTTTGTGTAACGTGTACTGACGAGATGGTGTAAAGTATGAGTTTGTTATGTGTGGAGTGTAGTGGTGTGGTTTGATCTGTTAGCATGAGTTCCCTTTATAAATGATTAATAGTTAAATAAGAACATTTTATTTTATAGAACAATAATGTGGCTTTTGGTATTAAGTATGGTTAGTAATTATTGGCATTAATTATGGTAAGTGTGGTTTTGTAAAGGGTAATGGGGTAAGCGTGTGATGTGCTAGTTATCTTATTCTTCCATGCATAGACCATTTTCCGTAACAGCGGAGTGTGATGTTTTGCAGCATGTAAGATGTTGGTTTGTATTCCGTTCTGCAGCAAACATCGCAACCAGCAATACAATAGCTGACACATGCTGCACCTGCTCTAATTGGGATTTAGTTGGGAATGCTATGCAACAGTAGTGGCAAAACCAGTGTTAGCTAGCTACCACGAGGCAGTCCTGTTGAATAAAAAAAGGAAGACTGTTAGTTTTGTTGCGGGACATCCATTTCTGTTTGTCTGCAATGTTGCTGATTAGAACAATCTAAACAAGGGAAACACTTGGCTGGAAATCGCAGTTCAGCCAAAAGTAACCCTTTGTCAGCTAGTATGAAGGTATGACAACAGCTAGCAATGTCTGCTATTTCAACAATGTCCTTGCATACAAACAAACTATTGTAACCACTTTTAGGTGACTGTCAGGTGTGTTATCGCACAGTGGGGCATAACCCAGCCCCAAGAAAAATTACAAAAAGTTCAGGCTATGAAGGGCCCTTGCTGCTGGCACATTAAAGCAAATATAATTCATTTCAAGTTATTTAATACATTATAAGTATTTAATTTTTATTTTATAAATTATTATTTACTGTTTTATTCTATATTAAGTGAAAAAACAAACACACAGGCAATGTAGTTACACACATGGGTCTCTTAACCCTATATTTCCCATCAACCCTCAGTAATGCCAAAGAATTAAGTATCAGCTGTTGGAGAGGGGTTTCTGCCATAGGTCCCCCACACAATTTGTGTTCATCATTCTTCTTAGTAATACCTAATCATGTTTTGTGTTTGTTTTATGTGCTAGGTTATGCTAACCACCATTCAATCGCCAGTGTAATAGGGTAATGTTCCCCTGCTTTTTACTAATGAAGCGATGTCAGCCTGTCTGGATAAATCCTTATCATGTTACTTTAAAAATGTTTTTATAATAATAATAATAATAATTATTATTATTATTATCATTATCATTATCATTATTATTATTATTATTATTATTATCAACATCGTCATCATTATTATCATTATTGTTATTATTGGGCCTAAAATATTATGTCTAACTTCTACTTCTAATCTATTAATGTTAACCTATCTCACAATACTGGAAAGGAATCCTCTTTCCAAATGAATAATTTTACTTTAGCCTCCCACATTTTCTTACTAATAGGATCTCAAGGGGGAATGTATGACTGTTTGCCATTTCCTGCTATTTCTACAGCCAACTGCTGCGCAATAAGACATATTTTTTCATTTGCAAGTTTTACTTTATTACCATTGATATACATAGCAGGAAAAGAGAGCATAGCATAAGCTATGGCCTACGATGACTTTTTCAGTGTTGAAACTGGAATGGAGCTGGCAACGCGCGGCTATTTCATAGCACCGGGCAAACATGTTTTTCTAAGACGTTAGTGGCCTGATTTTGAACAGAGTAGAAACACAGAGCAGCCTGCAAATGCAAGGAACACAGTGATTAGTGGTATTTTGATGACAGTGTTGGTATTGTGGTATATTGTGCTACATGCCAGCTGCACCAGGTTTGTGATTTTTAAAATGTTTTTTTTTTTCACTTTATGCAACCTGTCTGTAATTGTCAGTTGCTCACCTCACAGCAACAACCTTTGCATTATTTTTCACACCACAAGTCCTATAGTCCACTGCAGCGAGTGAGCTCCAATCAGAGGATAAGTCCAGCTTCACTGACATCATCTGCCCTCCTTGTAGGCACCTGACAAGTTGCATGGTTCAAGAGACCAAGAAACCCTACCAAGAAACCCACCCTCAACTCATCAGAACAGAGCCGGTTTATTCCACTGATGTGATCCTTGTCAGCCTGCACTCAAGACAAGTGCCTTACTCACTGAGTCACTTGGGCTTGTGAGTTTTTCCATGATTGTACTAGCTCTTTTCTCTGTGTAGGAGGCTAATGGGAGGTGGTCAAAAAATTTAAGGAGTGGTTTGTATCTGGAATTTTGCATTTTGCCTGTGTGTTTCCACCACCGAAGACCTGGTGGAAAGCTCAGGACAATATTTAACTCAACAATATGACAGAAGACCTTTGATCAAAGAGATGAGAGATGTGGGAAAGGTCAACATTTATAACTGTATAATCGTTTTTAACTGTAGTGACAGCAATGGTTAATTTTTTGTTTTGAGAATCTAAACCAAATGAGATCATTCTAACCAGACATTACAAGACAAAAAATACAGAGGTCAGCTGTCACGCGTGGTTTGTAACAGTAGCTAATTCAATTGAACATTGAATTTAATCTATATTAACAACAATAATCAATTTAGCCAATAGACATCATTGATCAAATACTAATACACACTGACAGTCTAGCACAATATAATTATGGTTCAGGCAAACCCACCCTGCAACCATGAGAGGAAAAAAATACAGCTATCCAAATCTGCCTATGACAGATAACCAAATAAGAATCAGGTGTGTGACTTTGGAGATGTCTACAGTGATCTATGCTACATGCTTGTTTATATTGCCCACCTGTTGCTGTGAAGATGACAGTTGCCTTGTCAGCTGTCAGTACTGCTCTCTGTGAGTTCACATTGACTGCACCAACGTAGTTTTACAAGCAACATCAGTCAATGCTGCCATTATGTGACTTTCGTGGAGTCCGCTCAATCAATGTCTGGGAAGTTTGCAATGCTAACCTTTCCATCTGTGGGCCAGATCTCGCAGGTTAAATGTTTCAGATCATTGCAGACCACTATAGGCTAATACTTTGGACCAGTTAGTTAGTGGACTGCATAGCTAACTAGCTGGAACAGTCAGGACATATCTGTCCCAGCTGTGCAGGGATAATTGTGTTGCCTCTCGTGTTCCTTATAAGGGATGCATTTTTATCATCTGTCATTTACGGCAGCCATTATAGAGTGACGTTTTTGTGATTAGGTCAATGAAACTTATTCAATGTAGCCTAGGTAGCTACCTACCATTTCAGCTAAAGCAAATGTCATTGTTAATGGCACAATTTAATGCACAATTGCTCACCCCTTTTAAATATGACAGTATGAAAATGTAATGTGTCATAATAATAATTTAATACCTTTTCTATCTGTTAACCAACTAGCTAGCTAGTTGTTCCAATTCCAGCTGTAATCACAGAAGGGTAAATTGTACCCACGTCCCACTCATGTGTTGTGTAGAATCACTTTCGGAGGATTTTATTAAAGATGCGGAGAAGAAATATTAAAATGTAGGACACAGGGGAAAGTGGCACATACTCCACGGCAAGAGAACTGACACATCACTAAAAACCGTAAAGCACTAGACAGCTGGTCCAGACCCTTATATTAACTGCTGGAATTTTAGACATATATGCAGGGATATGATCAATCAGGCTAATGTCTGCTGGATAGATTACTCTGGCCTGCTTAAGTAGTAACCTACCCTGTGTGCATGTCTGTGTATTTATCCTTTCCCCAATCATAACTTCATTTTTGTTTAAATTAGCATTGGTTTCCATTCTACAGGGAGGTTAGACAGATTTGCTCTTAAAGCAATACCTTTGCCAACATTTAAGGAACTAAGAGGGAATTTTCCAAATTTTCCTCTAACGTTTAACTACTACTAACTACTAACTACTAGCAGACAGTGGTGTTTTTTGAGCAAATAACATTATATTCAGTAAGCACACATCCTTTTTTAGCTACCAGTCTGTATATAGTTGATAAGATCATGTTAGGTTAATCTCATTTGATATTGAGCCTTATTCCAATTTTTCTTGTTATTAATTATTCATATTCAGCTTACTGGCTAGCTAGATGACAAAACGGGATTGTCTTTTTCTGTTCAGCTGCCATTTGTTTGGATTCTCCAAAGTGCAGTATGCATTTTGGTATTGGGGTCTGCACCTCGTACAGCTTCAGGTAAACTTATTTAGTGAGGAATTAACATACGTGGTTGATACAGTGTGTCGGCTGAAGCATGACTGCATTTCTAGAGCAGAGACATCATAGATGATTTCTTCTCTGAATGAAGTCGGCTTGTTGAGCAAGAGCGCTGTTTTTGAACTCAAGGTCAAAACTGATCAACCTTGGTTATAATGACGAATTGGTGAAGTTCCAGAAGCAATGTCAATTGTGTGCACTCTACAGGAAGCGAGTCTTTGGATCAGCCAGTGAGAGATCTGGCTGACTACGAGCTGTAATGACAGGATAGGGTGTGCACAGGAGTAATTTTTTCCAAAAATTGAGGAGTAATTTTTCCAGAAATTGAGGTTTCTAATCAAATTACAGCCCTTGCAGGAGAGGACATGGGCTGGACATCTTCCAGGCAAAGGGAGTCAGCGATTGCTGGGGAGTCATTCATTAGAGTTGTGGACACCATGGTGGACAAACGTGAAAAGGAGTCTTGAACAGTGTGCTGGCTGTCTGGTGTCCTGGAATGATACTTCCAGGAGCAAGCTGAGCATGGATACATTTACCCATAGCTTTGTGAACAGGCAGGAGACATTTTTTGACAGAGCAACAGAGATAAAGAGCCAAACCTTCACAGTTGTCTTCTGTTGAACTCTGTTAGCATCACATACTACCCTAAGGAAGTAATATTGTATACAGACATTTAACCAGTGGCTACAAAGCTGATGTAGAAAATGGGATTTTAGGTTTATAGGGCACTGGGCTCCATTTGCGACAGGTGGGAGTTTATCCCAAGGGATTCTCAGCATATGACTGGAGTGGCTGACGGGTAATTAAAAATGGGAATTATGTTTTATGACTTTCCCTTTTCTGTCATTCCCAAACAGTCACACTGCATGTGTAATAATACTGAATATTTACCCTGAATTTTGTGTGGAAGTATAGTATATTTAAATATACAAATATTCATATACTATTGATGTCACATGAATTTTTGGCTCAGTCCTATATTTAGCTCTCCAAAAAATGTTATTTCTAGCAAATATTCGGGAACATATCTCTTACTAATAACAGTGTGTCTGTGAAAATATGATTAAATTCAACCTGGTGTGGTTTATCAAGGGGTTTCAAAGAAACATTATGTTGCAAAAGTGGGGACCACCAGTACAGGGGATGAATTCAGCATAGGTACGTAGTGGTCAGATGGGATAGAACTAACAAAACAAGAGAGGTAGCCATCTAGGTGAAAGAAAGATGTGCATGATATTGAGGTAAATGATCTCTGAATCCTAAATATTTTAGTTAGTCTGGGTCTTTGCGTGTTACACATCAGTTACTCACTGTATTTCTATGTTTGCTACCGCATTTCGCTGTACATCATCTTTCTCACGGTCTTCAAAAAGCATCTGTTTATCAGCTGTCACGCGCGCCGAGTGTGTCGGTGGGTGTGAGTGCGTCAGTGCATCGGTGTTTGAATGTATGTGCGCACGGCAAGCGCGGATGGCTGTTTGACTGAGTGAAGTTCTCTCTTCTTTATCTCTCCCCCCCCCTCCCCCTTTCTCTCCCAGTGCTCATTAAAACAACCCACCCCAGGGCTGGAGGAGCATACTCACTCTCAAAAGCAAAAAAAAAAAAAAAAAAAAAAGGAGGAGAGAGAGAGTGCAAACCTCAAATGAGGTATGCTTCATATATCTCCATCAATTAAAACAGGAAATAAAGAAACAGAAGCAACAATTTAAAAAAATAGATGTCATAAAAGACTACCATTTTCATACATGAAATTATAGGAAATTTTCATCAAATATGCTGCATTACTAAAATATGTTTGTACATTTGAAATATAAGCATGAAATATATCTGTGTTTGCCATTAGTATGTTTGTAATGTATGATCGATCTGGTTACATATTGTAAAAATATACTTGTTATATTTTTGATTGAATGAATTTGCATGTATTAACATAATTTACTTATTCATAGAGCTGCACACGCGAATGAGAGACCTATCAATAAAACATGCTAGCTTCTTTTCATTCATGGTCAGTTCTGCTGTACAGTACATCTCTGGCTCACTCCGTTTCCCTGTCTTCCTCAGCGGAAAGACTTGTGTGAATTAAACATGATAAGCAGTACAGGGTATTTTTTTTTCCTTCTCATGACGGCAATTGCAACACATACGTCACAGGGTCTATAGACACCTATCTCCCCCTCCCCTCCCTTCTCTCTTTCTCTCTCTCCTTTTGTCCTAGTTTTTCAACCTCCTCTTTTTTCGCCTCTCGTCCGCTCCCTTACTTGTCCTTTGAGCCCCAAACTCTGCCCTAGTCTTCCTTGCACCATCTTTCCCCTTTGCTCCACCATTAATCCACCTCTCCTTTCCTCTGTCACCTCTAAAAGTCAGCTCAATCCTTTCTCTCTCTTTCCCCTCTCATATTGCCGCTCTCCTTTTAAGCAGAGGCAGCAGCATCTGGTGAGGAATGAGGAGGGGGGGGTGTGGGTGAAAAGGGAGGGGGAGGAGAAACCCCACCAGTGTTCAGAATTCACCTGCAGAAAAGTCCCTCCCCGCCTCCACAACACTCACGCACTCTCATCAGTATGCTGAGCAACTCCTCCCTATCTCCCTCGCTCCCAATCTCCCTACCTCCAAATCTCCCTCCCTCCCCTCCCTGTCTCCAGTTCCTGCATTGCTTTACCTGCACTAACGCACTGCACTAACAACCAGATGTCTCCCCCCAACCATCCCCTCCCCTAACCCCCCCAATTTTCACCACGTACCAATTAATTAAAAAAAAAATCATACAATGTTGCTCACAAAGTACAGGATGCATGGCAAATAGCATCATCTGTATTTTTACAATAGCAATCGCAGAAATGACCGTAATTGTCGCACATGTTGATTTCGCACAAGCCTTCCCGCTCTTATATCAGAATAGATCTGTTTGGTTGTGACACTGTTTTTCTCGTTTCGTTTATTCTTGTATAATTGTGCTGTTCCTCATGGCGCGTAGCGGTGATTGCGTGCAATCATGCAGTTCCTCCGTGTCCGTGAGACCACACTCATTCATGAGGCTCAATAATGACCTGATATCACAGCGTTAACGAAAAAAAAAAAAAGAGGAACTGCAGGCATTGCCTCTTTAAATCTGCGCTGTGATGTCATGTTGCCATGGAAATGGAGCTGTTTACTCTACCATCAGCTTGAGCTGGCAGACTCCCCAGTGTCCCCCAGTCCTTTCTCTCTTTTTTTTTTCTTTTTTCACACCCATCTTCCGGTTTATATCTATTTCCCTGCGTATTGCATTCTGTCATTCCCTCTCTCCCTCCTTTTTTTTTTCCTTGCCTGCCCACATCACCTCCCCCTCCTCCCCTCCTTGTTCCTCCCCTGTGTTCACCACCTACTCACTTTACACCATTAGTAAAGGCCAAGTTGGTGGAGAAGAATTAATACATGAATGGATAACTGAAGCCTTGTACAGTGCGTAAGCCGTGTGTTGTCCCGCATGTACTACTTGGCACAAAGAGGATGGAAGTGAGTGACCAAGGTCGTGATTTTAATCAGACTGCAGATGGGCTTGAATTCATTAACCCATTAGCTTCCTGTTCTTCCTCTAAAAAAATCCATTTCCTAGTTACTGCTACACTAAATGATTTGTTCAAAGTTATGTACATAGCCTGTATTGCCTAAGTTGTGTATCATGCTACCGGTTCTATTTGCGCCTGTTTATTTTACGTTTGCAGTCTGCGCTTGATCCTCCCAATAGTCTGATTCACCAGGGTAATGGGTGTCTGTGAAATAAATAAATAAATACACAGACTGAACTCAATGACTCCCCTTGCTTGGTATCTCACACTTCACAGTGTTTGGCAGACTCTATCACACACATACCTGTCCTAAACCCACCATAAGATCTTCCTCTGCTCTTTTGCGGCAGCCAGTTCCTGAGAGTTTCATGACTGTACTGGAAACAATATCGGCCTGTGCTATGCTGAACTATGTACAATACTTTCCATCCTCTTATATTTTAATTAGCCTTGTTATATTGTGTTGATGTAATTAATATTGAGAATAGGATTTGTACATTAGTACATTAGTCCACTATATAGCAATGCGCTATACACGTCCATGGTACTATGGTCTTAAGCTGTCGAGTGGGTTCTGCTCATTAAGTTAACCAGTGAGTTAGAAATAGGTCTCTAGCATCGGAGGCCTCAGAACACTCTGTCATCCCAGCCAATTCACACAGGGTAAGGAGGGAAATATTCAGTTCTTTCTGGGCTGAGGGAAATGCAGAAAAATTCAGCATACATTTGTGTGGGAAAATAAATAGGTCTCTTCCAAATGCTATAACCTTTACAGGCACCGTAAAATGATCAATTATAAGAGTAGCGGAGCGCACTGCCACTTTAGTAGTGTGATATAGCCTTATAAATGTAATACCTGAGTGTTATGGACATTACAGGAGAGCAGCAGAGAGGCAGGGAAATTGGTACATTTACATATATATAAATGATATTACTACTACTAATACTTATAGTAATATTAACAGTAGTTGGTGGTTCTTCATAAGGACAGAATTCATGTCCCTGATAACTTTGACTTTTTTCTTGCTTTTCTTCATTTCAGTGGTTTACAGTTTTACCAAAATTACAGTCCTGAGCCAGCCTTCTCAGTTACTCTACCCTCTCCCCAGCCTTCTGTCTCCTCATGCCAAAAATAAAACTTAGCTCTATTTCTCAAGGTCTTGGGCTGAGAAGTTTCTTTGTTAGGGTGTCCCAAACAACACTGAATAAAACTGTTTTTTTTTAAGCACTACCTCTATTAAAAGCCTCGAGGAGAACAGGAGAAAGGGTCTGCATTCTTCCCGGGTCTGCTGCTGGGGGCTGGATGCAATAATGTTTGCCATATTACGCCATCCTGATCGCCGCGCGTAGTAACTTTGGGTGAGATTTTCCACCTCGTGCTGCTGCATCGTGTGCTACATCAAGCCGTTCATTCTGAGAGATCAGAGGAAACCAGAACAACCAAACCACACAACGGACAGCAGCTTGTATAAACAGTCATAACCAACAATTCAAATGCAACTCCACCCGGCTGCATACCAGCAATCAGCTGGAAATCAATTAGGCAAGCGAGCAGTGTAACCTATTCAGTCAATATAAACATATAAGCATGCACAGCACCGCTCATTTAATGTGTTATTAAATTAGGAGGGCTGTCATTCATCTTTATTCATTATCTGATTAAAAATATGTATCAATGATTTATGACACAGTAAATTATATTATTCTATAAAATATTATACAGTAGATATTATTAGGTCTGGGTTTAAGACCACAACTGATTTTCTGCCAACCAGGCTGAGCAATGACAGATATGACAGTCATTATCTCATTTTCTTTATCTTATGCGGTTTGTCAACATACAATCTTCACTGGCATGCTTTCCTCTGTGTTTATTTTTAATTTATTATAGAGTGTGAATGTCTAATTTAAGGGTCTTGAATAATTTTACAAACCATGCAACAGCAAACCTTTTTGTCAGTTCCTCCTTTTGTGAGAATTTGCAAGAGTGTCAGTTTGGGTACTGGATAATTGCATAATTGATTGAATGGCAAAAAAGGAAAAAAAAATTCAAAGGTTCAATCTTCACACAGTTTCTTTAAGAAACTGAGCAGGTGTGTGATAATTCAATATTTCTGTTCCTAGTGTTCAGAGACTATCATTTGAGTTAATGCCAAATTTCAGGTCAAAAAGAAAGAATAATGTAACATCATCTTGTCACTAAGATGTATCTTATTTCTATAATATTATATTAATGTTCTATTAAACAGGAGGGGTAGAGGAAAACAAGAACAATTATGTAAATGTGTTATCACTATCATTGCATGGCACTGTATGGCAAAGTATTATTAGCATATTCTTACACTGTTTGTCAGCTCCCTAATGGTATGCAAACATCTGACCTTTCTGGTCAGGGCATCATTTTCAATTCATGTGAATCTTTACATCTTGTACATATGAATTCACGTCCTGAGGACAACCCTAAAACTTTCAGAGACTTACTCTACACTTTAATCTCTCAGAATTCCTGCCCAAACCCTGACACCTGCTGGCCATTAGTGAGTACAGCAGGTCTAATAGCCGAAGAAACAGCGGCAGTGTAATATTGCATTCTGCGCACACACCCCTTCTTCAGGCCAATACGTGTTCTGATCAGTGCTAGTGTGCTATATGCAGGGTTTACATGTCAATGTCAGTGAGTGTGTGTGTGTGTATGTGTGTCTAATGTGTATCCAATGTATGGGACGTAAACCTTGCATTTCTTTTTCCTCGTCTGACTTCCGCTTTATCCCTTTTCTTTCTCCTTCTGCGACTCTTTTCACGTTGTGTGGGAGACCATATTTCCTTCCTCTCTCTCACTGTGCAGTCAACCCCCATCACACACATACACGCTGCCCATGACTCATACAGATGACTCACAACCCACCCCACCCCTCCCCTCACAGAGCACTATATTATGCCCCCTGGCTAACCTAGAGAGCGAGAGAGGGAGAGAGAGGGAGATAGTGAGAGAGAGAGAGAGAGACAGAGAGAGAGGGAGAGAGAGAGAGAGAGGGAGCGAGAGAAAGAGAGAGACAGAGAGACAGAGAGATGCTTAAGATCTTTCATTTCAGCATGAAACTGGCCATCTGTGTACAGGGAGAGTAAGAGACAGAGATTGTCATCTGTGTCTTACTTAGTTTCTCTAAATTTACATCCACGTTAGATATCAAATCGGTGCTTAATATGCAGGAGCTAAGCACTACAATGCCGCCAAAGCTTCTAAACCACAGCAATATGAGAATTCCTTCGCAATCATTTTCCCATTGTTCCTCCTCACATCTCTGCTCAGCTCAACGTAATCCAGTTCAACACAAGCTGTCTGTCATGCAGTGTGGTCTCAAGGACCCGAACATCTAAATGTGACGCCAGTCCATACCTTTCTAAACGACTAATCTATTGACGTTGAAAGCAGGCAGTGCATCCAGGTGCTGTTGCCATACTGATGCGTCACATTGACGTTTGGCTCATGAGATCAAGTTGGGTGGATGATGTATGACAAATAAATGCAGAGATCTGATTCGCATCCTACGTTTTCCTTATTCCGTATTCTTCAATTTAAAAAAAAAAATCTCTCAGCCCCATTTCTTTCAACATTTAGCTGCGTTGTTCTCCTCGTTAAATCTATTGGCAGAAGCTGTTTCATTTAGTTTCTGTGGTTTCTGTTTTGTTTTTATGTGATTGTACATCATTTGATATTTTTACCACAGCTGAATAGTAACATTATTTAAATTTCTGAAAGATACTATAAACCAAAGCTCTTGCAATTTCATCCCAACCATGAAATTGAAATTCATCTGTCTATATGCCATAGCATATTAAGTCAAGCAAATACAAAGCCATTCTTAATATATATATCCTTAATTTTGAATGAATTCAGTTAATTGTCAGAGGTCTTCACCGAATGCTCATCAACAGTATGAGCAACGAAACAGGGTTTGTGGACTTATATCCGCAATATAAAACAGTACAAGGGAAATCCGACACTGATCTCCTCATCCGTAAGCTTTGCTGATTCCTTACTCTTCCCCTATCAATCCACCAAGAATCTTAGTGCCCTCACCCCTCCGTCAACAGCATAAGACATAAACAGCGTATCCTCCTACCAGCCTACACCAAACTCTTTCTGCAGCAGTGTAGCATCGTGGTAAAGAGCAGGGCTCGTAACCAAAAGGTTGCTGGTTAGATTCCCTGCAGGGGCACTGCTGCTGTACACTTGGACAAGTTACTTACCCCAGAATTTCCTCAGTAAATATCCAGCTATATAAATGGATAACATGTGAAAATTGTAACGTATGTAAGTTGCTCTGGATAAGAGCATCTGCTAAGTGCCAAAAATGTAATAATGTAATGTAAGATATTCAGAATGTGGCTCAAGTGGTGTTTAAGGACCCCAGATATGCCCTATCTCACCTCCAAACATATGCCTTTAATCTGCTGGGTTGTGTGACAAATGTATAGAGTTTTCCCTTCAGAAAACACGAGGGCATTGAGTGAATCCCACAGTATGCGTGTATCATCGTGATGAATGTTTATATTGATGGTTGCACTTATGACTGCTCTTACAGTACCTCTGTGGGGTTGAGTCATTGATCAGCCCTGTGGAAGCAAGGCCAGGCATCCAATTGCATACCAGGCACCAGCAATGCCATACCTCAATATTTTAGCTGTTATTGATGCGCAGCATCCAAGAGGGAGCAACTTTTCTGAAGGGTGACCGTGACGATGGACGTCACACAAGCATGCACAAGCTAGTAGTCATTCATCCAGTCTTCAAATATTATTTCCCCCCAACTGACATGGGGGAATACGACTGTGGTGTCACACATGAGTTGACAAGGTATGAGATCACTCTTCGTACCTGCCCAGGAGAGTTCTCAGCTGTTCTCGGTGCATACTCACTCTGTCAAGCTATGTGTTGTCCATCTCTCACGGTCATCCAGGGTGTCACTGGATCTTACATACAGAGGGTCCTGCCCAAGAGACTAGAATCAGCCTCCTGAACTGGAAGAAGTCCTTCAGTTTCATTTCAGCGATGTACAAGTGGACCTGTATATCAGAGCTAAAAAGCGGTAGCTTGTGAGCTGTGTAAAGCGGGTAAGGCAGCAGGCAGCAGAGCAGCAGTGGTGATGTCAATCCTTGAGACTTACCTAGAGCCGTTTTCTGTGGAGCCAGGGTAAGTTACCTTTAGTTCAACTGATAACGTGTTGGTTTTTACAGTGAGTTGCACGATGAGAACAGAGGTTCAAATTGCAGAGGTACTGACGTTTGTTACACATGCTCACCTTCTTGGACACTCTGCATTGTCACCTGTGGGTCTAGATGCAATGCCGGACTGAGATGTTGGATGGCTTAGTACACTAATGGTTTTGGTCACACCTTTTCCTCTCACTGCAGTTGTTCAAAAAAAATCGACAAAATAAGACTGAGAGTCCAATTAGTGGCCTTGGGCTAGTACTCCAGACTCTGATGGTTTGTCTATTGGAGCTGTTACCAAGAACAGCATAGCTCAAGGCAGGCATGTTGTCAGGTGTGGGGGTGGCTCCGGCATCCAAGCCCACAGTTATTAGGCCTGCGTGTTTACTTACACGATGAAGGCAATTACAGGCTTCACAGTCAGTTGGTGAATTTGATTACCCATAATTCTTTGCCTTATTCATTAAGACAGCTCAAACTTCTTATGGATATAAACTACTTAGTCTGCGTGTTTACTTGCACATTGAATGCAATTCCAGGCTTCACAATTAGGTGGTGAGTTTAAATCAATCGGCAAGCTAGCTATCAATCAGCTACCTAATTATCTATTTATCTAGCTGCCTGGTGATAGATTAGGAATCTGATTAAAATAATTTGCTATCTTTAATACATAGCTTGTTAACCTTAGCATGTAAACTTACTGCTGATTCAAATGAATATGCTATGACTATTCTATGATTCTTGCTATTGCTTGCAAACAATTCTTTCAAAGAATGCAATTGTTGCTGCATACTGAGGATGGACACAGGATGTGAGGGTGATAGGTTTAGGAGTGAACATTTAATCCTCTAGCCTTCCCCCCTCCCTTTACTATTTGCCGAATCACTCCTTCACTCAGGGATATCCAAAAATGTTCATCTTGAGGGGTACTACAGTCAAAAACTTAGGTGAGAGGGGATGGTTTGGGTAACAGCAGCTAAGGACAGATGGAGGGTGTCCCAAAATGAACATTCTAAACCTCCCACCTTCTCCCTCACCCTTTGCTGTTCACTGACTCACTGGTGTACTTGTGATGTCAGAAAGTGTTGAGGGAGGCTCCACTGGGAGCAGTTTGTGATGCAGGATTAGATACTGGCACAATAAATGAGGAAGGAGGCCAGGCTGGACGGGCTCACTATCCATAGGATTTTCTCCAACATTGTCCCCAGATGGTGGAATGAACTTCCACACTTCATCCGTTCTGCCGAGCCCCTCTCTGTCTTCAAGAAACATCTGAAGACACAGCTCTTCCGTTCTCACCTGAGCACCTGAAACACTACCCCTTAAAGGAACTTCTCATGTCTCAAAACTGCCTCCTACTAAACTATAGATTAAAATAAAAATGTAATCTACTGGTTTAGCACACTCGTTATCTTTACCAGCTAGTTTGTACCTTGCCTGGCCAACCATTGAAACCTGGTCATGCAGTGCTTCTTTTATTGTTGACTTCTTACGGTTTTTTGCTTGTGCTGTACTCTACCTTGCTAGTAAGTTGCTTTGGATAAAAGCATCTGCCAAATGAATAAATGTAAATGTGGACGATAGCATTTGATGATGTCTTTTTGGCTGAGGTTTCCATGACTGACGCTTGATACCTGAGGATGTCCTAAAGCGGCTTCTGTGTGCCTCTCATGTTTTCACCCATGCTGTTGTTAGACCTCACCTGTATTTGTACCTTATGGTCACCCAGTTTAACTGTGGAATGTCATTCAGACTTCTTCTAATGCCTCACTTGGATTTGTTGTCAGGCAACACATTTTTATACTGCCTCTCTCAATTTCATTGGCATCCCTGAGATGTAGTTTTGTCATGATTAAACAAATTTGAACAAGTTTTAAGCTTTTTAATGGGGGGAGACTGAAAATAGTTAGTCATACTAAACACTAGCAGAAAGTCATATTGACCTCTTAACTTGTACAATGCTCTATGTCCTCTGCTTGCTTGGTGGCTTGCTCTGTTTTACACTAACTAATATTGGCTGAATGAACTATACATTGGTGCAGTTCTCCATCTTCTATGGAAAAAATATGTAAAGACCTCACACATCAGCATGTACATGAAAACCAGACAATGTAAAGCAATTTCAACAATATACAAACGAGAACAATGGAAAGTAATGAAAGCCTATGCAAGAAAGGTGATTGAAATTATTGCTGATGAGATCAGTGCGAAGCAACAGAAATGCACTTGAGTACACTCAAAATGAATTATAAATAGGATTTTTTATTTTAATTTAATGTGTGATTAACGCCAAAGCAGTATGTTTTTCCTTGTGCGTTTTCACTTTGCTTTTTCATTTTCAGTTTATCACAAACCTTACATAAAGTGAACACACTCATGTTCTTGGGGATCACACTGAACACTTTCTCCATTAATTTCTCCAATGTACAGTTCTGGGATGTAAAACGAGTGAATTAAGTGGTTGTACTGATGCAAGGTGCATACTGTGCCGAACTAGTTCCCAGTTGGTCACTTCAACCGCGTCATCAAGAATTGTACGTTTGCTGTCGTCTTACGGAACATATTCTTGTAGCCTACACGATTGTTCAAATATAGCCGTTCAAATTTATTTATTTAGTTTTAACATTTTTAAATTTAGTTTTAACATTTTTCAGTTTTAACATTAGTGCTATGAATGGCATCTCACATACATTTTAATACTTGAAAGTGTAGTTTATTCAGTGCTGTCTAATTATATTCCAGTTCGATAATTGGCTATTTCTCGATCAAATACAAAAGTATGAACCTTTTCTCACACACAGTCTATAGCGAAAACATTTCTGACAATGTTCACTTTTGTCTGAATAATTCAATAAAACCGACAAAACCAACGACGTCATTTCTTCGCCCACCGCTTTGACTGTTGTTTTTCTAAACGCGTTCTCGGAGAGTGCGCGGTATTTGACCCTGCTGGGCCACCGTGTGTTTGTGTTTGATGGAGACGAAAATGGCGGATGAACTAGATAGAGTGCGGATTTCAGCTGCGGAGCTGCGAGCTGGAGCGTCGAACTTGGCCAACCACGAAGAGAGCCTGAGAGGTGAGAGTCCACCGGAGTATCTCTGGAGCACCCAAAAGGCGAAAAAAGACAGGGTCACTCAAATAAGCTACACGAGTACGCACAAACTCCAAAGCCAAAGATGGGGGTGTCCCCCCGCGCTTGTTTTTGAACCCCCTCGAACAGTCTCCTCGTCCCCTCCTCTCCGCAGCATGACAGCGTGCTTGCACCCTCTGCTTCTGGTTCACCCTCTCTCTAATTACAACGTCCTCACACCCCACTTACGAATGTGTCCCCGGTTTGTCTGTCAAGTTCTCTGACAGGCCGAAACGGACAAGGCGGCAATTTCGTGTTTTTAAACGATAGCAACCTGGGTAGCTAGCGAACATAAACGGTTAGCTAGCCAGTCCTTTTGGAGGATGCTAGTTCTGGACTAGCTGCCTTGCTACCAAGTGTATTAGCCTGCTAGCCGACCCGCTTGCTGGCTAAAGTTGTCTGTTTAACTATTCTAGCAAGCTGATATCGTGTCCGCCGTTAGTTAGCATGATAACGAAACTAGATAACGAGTTAGGTAGAGAGCGCTTGTTTCATATTTGCTGTCAAGTTGCTAGCTAGCTGCATTACCCGCGGAAGTAGCTAACGTTAGCTTGCTCGGTCTCATGGTTGACTAGGTGGCTGTGAACTGCTTGCATAGAAATCAACAAGTCAGTGTCTGGCTAACAGGCAAGGTAATGGTATATTTTGGACACTTGGATTCCTCGTGTGTATGATTTTTTACTTAAAACACAGTAGTTAGCTGGCTGGCTGGCAAGAAAATGTAATTATTTTGAAAGATTTCCCGTAAAATAGAATTAGATCTACATAAAACGCTTTTAGCGTTCAAAATGCCAATCCACGTGTACTCACGCGTAGAAAGGCGAAGTTCCTTGTAAGTCGGACGAATACCTGTAGAAATAGATCTGTCATGAAAACTATTTATATCACAATGAAGCCAAGTTACACCGAACAATGTGGGCTACATCGTCTCAGCTAATGTTAGCACAATAACATCAAGTGCTAACATTATTTGTATACCCAGTCTTAAGTTCTTTAATGTAACCCCGCACTGTGTCCTGCCTTTACGATCTGGAAAGACTTTGGTTTTTCACAGTGTGTCCAGCTGTCACATGCAGGAAAGTGTCAGCAGAAGTTGACTTAAAGTTGGCTGTGAAAGCCGATTCAGCTCTGCTAAGTTGGGGGAGACACTTTTATATGAAGGCAGTACTTGTAGTACTTGCAGTAGAACACTTCATACCAACGTTTAGCAGTCTGTTCATGTTTGAAGCTGACATTTTTGTGTGGTAACGAAAGTGAAGTGTCATTTGGTCGCAGTAATCTAATGATATATATATTCCCATGTCAGTTACCCACATGAACAGTAGATGCGGCCGCTGCAGTTAGCCTAATGATATGTACATTAAAAAGAAGCAAAAGACTCCTAACTCTCACCCTAAAACTTCCATGCTTGTATAGTTGGCAAACTAGCTTCAAGTTGTAGGCTATAGAACGCATAGTTCTTTAAGTTCACATCGCAGTTTCACCAAGTTCAATGTTTGTTATCATTTATGCAGTAGCACCTTTTGGATTTCACTTTATGCATGAAAGCATCACTGTTCTGTCGGAAATAAAGCATTTTTCTTGCTTCTGTAGTTTTGTAGTAAACATTTTGTTTGTTATGCTTAATAATAACATGCATGCATTTTTAAATACTGTCAACAAAATAGGCTACTTTGATAAATTGAGGCAAGGTTCGTGACTTTTGGTGTGTGAATGTGACTCTGTTCAGATGTCATGACTGTTTGCCAGTTGAGGATGAGTCAGAGGTGGGTAAAAGTGTAAGGGACAGAAAGGGCATGAGAGACTGACACTGACCTGCTTGGCCCTGTATATTTCATCTCTTGTCCCATTTGTTTGCAGTACAAAATGTGAGGTAGAACAAATATCATTAGAAAGTTGAAGTTTTTAAATATATGGAGCCCTCAGCTGGATGTCTTGTACCTTGAAACACAGTTTTGATTTCTGTGACAAAACGTCTCTTCAGTTTACACTGTGAATTATGCTCTAACGGTACTGTTGCTTTGTGAGTGAATTGAAGGGGTACACCACTAGAACTGGCTCTCATTAAAATTTTGTTGATACAGTAATGGTAACATGGGAGTACTTCTTAATTGTACCAATACCCTAAGGACACTGCTACCAGTGTTGATAGCTATATGTTCCAAATAAGTAACAAGCTTCATCTGTGAGTCATTTTATTACACGCATTATCTTTAGTGTTCTTAACTCTACAAAGTGTACAAACTGTACAAAGATAGTGATGGCATTCTTTTTACATTCTGTTGGATGTATTCAGAAGTTGTTGTCTGTGATGTACAAAGAGTTTATATAAAAAGACAAACATAGGTTATGCATTATTAGATAAATTATTTACAAAAAACATACCTGAAATAACCCTGGTGTTCTTCACATTTTGTGGGTAAAATAGTCTGATACAACTGATCAGCATTTATGGCTGTGAGGGTTGTACTAGATATTATGGTCTCATATTTCTATAAATATCAGTTGGGCCAAACCTTTTAAAAGTATTAATGCAGCAAACGATTATATGTCTTCTTTTATTGACTGTTGCTAGCAGTTGTTAAGCTATCTTGTCATTTGGAATAAACTTTCAGCTACGTTAATAATATTGTTTCTATTATCCAAAACATCATCCAGCATTGCAAACGCTGCAGTCATATAGAGTGTCTTTCATAGAATATTCATTTGAATCATATGGCTACAAAGTATCCTTTCTTTAGTAAGTGATGATGTAAATGTTAAAAGTGTGATGATGTGAAATGAAGTGTGAAATGAAGGCTTACTTTGATCCACTTTTGCTTCGTTGTGATTGTTGTAATTCTGTTTTGGAGCTGGGCTGCGACAGACAGGTGAACTGAATGACGCAAGAAGTTCAATTAACGGAGAGAAACTGGTTGCAGCAATAGCTAGACTTTGATGACACACAGGATTTAGTGCTGCTTTCTTGGTAAGAGACATTGGTGCGTTTAATAGCTGTAATTAACATGTTTTGGCATCATAATTTATAACAGGCACTGAAAATTTTGATGCGATTCAGTCAGGTGGGTTTTGTCTTAAAATTAAATGACGTTATCTATAGAAGGTGCATGACGTACTTTCAATAGACCCGGTACCAGGATGCACCCCTGTAAACCACTAGCCTTTTTGTCCTTTTATCCTAATGAAGTTTAATAAATTCAAGTCATAATCAATGTATTTAAATGGAAAAACAGGTGTTGGTGATGAATACTGCAAAAATTGGGGCAGCAGAGTAGCATAGCGGTTAAGGAGCAGGTAACCAAAAGGTTGCCGGTTCGATTCCTCGCTGAGACACTGCTGCTGTACCCTTGATCAAGGTACTTATCCCAGAATTGCCTCAGTAAATATCCAGCTGTATAAATGGGTAACGTGTAAAAAAATTGTAACCGATGTAAGGTTCTCTGGATAAGAGTGTCTGCTAAATGCCAATAATGTAATGTAATGTAGTAATTCCTTCCATGTGTCCCATTTGCCTGTGCCTTCTCCCTCACTGCCTTTTTGTGTTCCCCATCCAGACTCGCGAGAGGAGAGGCGAGGCCCGCGCCAGCGCGAGGGGAAGCGGCCCGACCTGCAGCGCTACCAGGGGCCCGGTCACAGGCGCCGAGACACCGCGGAGGGAGAGGGGCCCGTGGGCTCCAGGCAAACCCAGGGCCCCGGGGAGCCGGAACAGATGGAGAAGGCGGAGGACTTCACGCCGGCGACGGACCACGAGACCGCTGCGGACGCGAAGGCGTGTCAGGGGAGCGCGGAGAGGGCGGGTAAAGATGGCGACTGCCACGCCGAGGGCCAGGGCAGCTCCCTGCCCGCCGTCGGTGCCCGGGACTTCGGCGCGGACGCCGGCGGTCGATCAGATCCACTTCACCACGCTCAGGCAGATTCTGCAGGCTCCGGCAGCCAGCAGCAGGACTGTCCGAACCCTGCCGCAGAACCCAGCGCTACCAACGCTTGCGCGTCCAGGTCTCCCCGGCCGGCGCGGAAGGTTCGCAAGCCTGACCGGGAGATATATCAGCCAGGAGGGAGGAGGACGCAGCAGCAGCAGCAGCAACAGGGCGCCAAAGACACAGGCTCAAGCAAAGAGCCAGAGAGAGCCGCTAAAGAGGAGCAACGGAGGGACTGCCGTCCAGGCAAGGACACCGGAGAGAACGAGGAGCGAGGGGGAGGGAAGCGGAGAGAGGACAGAGCGAAGGGTGAGGAGGGCAAGGAGGCGGGCAGGAAGCAGGAGCGGAAGGCCACCTCTGCAGAGCGGGGCAAAGGGAAGAGAGAGGCTGGAGGTGCTGGAGGCGCGTCCGCTGCAACCGAAGGCGGCGCAGCGGTGGAAAGTCTCACAGGCAGGGTGGAGAGGCTGAGCATCAGCATTTCGTCGGGGGCGGAGGCGGAGGGGAGGAGAGGAGGGAGCGAGGAGGCCGGCGGGAGGAGGAGGAAAGCGGGGAACGAGGGAAAGAGAAGCCGAGCCGGAGGAGGGGGGACGCGCGGGGGAGAGGAAAACGCGGAGAAGAAGAGCGAGAAGAAAGGGAAAGGAAATCGGAAGAATAGAGGAGGGGAGAAGGAGGCAGACTGGGAGCCAAAGAAGAGAGGGGGTGAGAGGGGCAGGGTCACTGGTGAGAAAGAGGTGGTTGAGGAGGAGGATGAGAGAGGCAGAGAAAGGGACAAAGAAAGAGAGAGGGACACGGGTGGAATCAGAGACAGGGAGAGGGATCGAGACACACCAAAGGACACGCAGAGGGAAAGAGACAGGGAAGGGGAGCGGGATAAAGTGAAAGAAAGGGATGGAGGGAGAGAGAGACTCAGGGAAGCAGAGGCATCAGAGCAGGCCCAGGACGGAGGCGGCAGGCTGCAACACGGAAGCAACAGTAAAACAGCCCTCGCGTCGAAACGCTACTCAAAGTCCGATAAACGCCGGCCTCGTACCTACAGCACCAGCTCGGCCAGCAGCGGGACGAGCATGGAGGGCCCGGGGGAGGCAGGGAGGAGCAGGGGCCCTCTGGGACTGGGGAAAGCGAGGGGCAGAGGGAACGGAGGGGTATCGCGGCCCGCGTCCGCGGGGAAGGACCGGGAGGACTGGGGGAGGGGCCACCAGCTGCAGCAGAAGACGAAATCGATCCGAGATTTCTCCTCCACCGACTCTCTGGAGGAGAGCGAGGCGGGCAGAGAGGGGGAGGCGCGGAGGCTGAGGCAGAGGGAGAGGCACCGGGAGGACGACTGGAGCCCCGACAGGAGGGCGGGGGAGGGCGAGGCCTCCAGAGGAGGAGCGGGCGGGAGGAGCGGCGGCGGGATCCTGAGGGTGTCCTTCGACAAGCCCTCGGGCACCGGGGAGGACCCGCAGAGGAGGCAGGAGCCGGCGCCCCGGGGCCGAGGGAGGGGCATCCTCGTTCTCCCCACCCACACTGACATCACGGGGTCCCCGGAGCCGGGACACAGGCTGCTGATCGGAGGGAGAGGCGGGGCCGGACAGGGCAGGGGCAGAGGGGGCCGGGGAGGCGCCATCAGGAGACTGTGGGACCCCAACAACCCCGATCAGAAACCGGCTCTGACCCGGGGCCAGCAGTACCAGCAGCCTCTACACCTGCAGCAGCAGGGGGGTTACGGTCAGCTGCACTTCCTGGATACTGACGACGAAGCTGCAGGGAGTCCTCCGGTCCGCCAGGGGGAGCCCTTCCAAAGCTTCCCTACCTCCCAGCAGGCTGCTGCTATGAATGCGGCAGCCATGGCCTACTACAAGTTCCAAAACTCTGACAATCCGTACTGCTACCCACTGCCGCCCAACGCCCCCGCCCGCTACCCTTACCCCTACCACATTCCCTACCAAACGCCCGGCGCCAACGGCGTCTACCCCGCCGCTCCCTCCTTCTACGCGGGGTACGGCCAGCCGCCCGGTTCGCAGGGCTACGCCCCGGCGGGGACCCAGCTGACCCCTGAGGAGGCGGAGCTTCAGGCCAGGGGCGAGCTGGGGAAGCTCCTCCGCGTGGCGGACAATCAGGAGCTGCAGCTCAGCAACCTGCTGTCCCGCGACAGGCTGAGTCCCGAGGGCCTGGACAGGATGGCTCAGCTCAGGTGGGACCCCTGACCGACGCCCTCACTCCTGCCTTACACTGTCCACCACACCCACAGGCACGGGCAGTGACACGTACTTCCATTTCCATGAAAAATCTGTCTTGAGCTACTTCATATTTCTCTCCCTAACTGCATTCAATGAATTTAGTAACCTTTTTTCTTCTCTGTATTTAATCCTTGTGCATGTCCTAAAATATTTCCAACTGCCCCCCATCGTGACTTATTTTATGCTGTGTAGCGCACGTGTTACGTTATGTGGTTCGTTATGTTTTCTTTAATATTCATTACTAAGCTTCTCATAGATTTCGCTGCCACATTTGGTGCACTTTCTAACGTTAAATCACTGATTCCTCAAAGCTAACGTTAGCTAGAATTTTTTCGATTTTGGGAGTCAGAACTGTGTTATGCTGCTTATGTTGCAACTTATGTGAATCTGCACTGAAAAATAAATAGTCACACTGAATTTGTGGAACGTTTTTATGTGAAAAAGCAGTGGGCGTAGAATGAATGTTGCTTTGTTGCGTCACTTGTAAATAGCTGTTCTAATCTAGTGCTCCAATCACACTGGTTTGACCGTAAATGCAAAAGGGTTAACATGGTCATGTATACGCAGTGTAGTAGCCGAATCTAAACATTTTTGTCTGTCTCAATTTGCCCTGTCCATCCCGGTACTAGGGCGGAGCTGCTGACCCTGTACGAACGAGTGATCCTGACAGACATAGAGTTCTCCGACTCCCAGAACCTGGACCAGGCCCTGTGGAAGAACGTGTTTTACCAGGTCATAGAGCGCTTCCGGCAGCTGCTGAAGGACCCGGCGGCGGACAACGCCCCGCGCATCAGGAGCATGCTGCTCACTCTGCTGGACGAGGTACGCACGCCGCGCTCACAGAGCCGGCAACGCTGCACTCACAGTGCCGGCAGCACCGCACTCACAGAGCCGGCAACGCTGCACTCACAGAGCCGGGAACGCCGCGCTCACGGTGCCGGCAACACCGCGCTCACAGAGCCGGGAACGCCGCGCTCACGGTGTCGGGAACACCACGCTCACAGAGCCGGGAACACCGTGTTCACAGAGCCGGCAACACCACGCTCACAGAGCCGGGAACCCTGCAGACCCGATCCTGAGTGCTTCACGGCGTTGTGTTAACAGCAGCGCGTGTCGCACTCAAACGAGCGCTGAAAGCCGTTTGTTCTCTGCCGAACAGATGGATCCGTACACGTGGTACCACTGGTGACTTGAAACGCAGCAACAGATTTTGTTCAGTGTTTTCTTTTTTGTTTGTTTCATGTGTAATGAGCATTGTCCTATTGAACTGCTTATCATTATCAAAACAACATTTTGTTGATTTCAGCTTTAAACGAAGGTAAAATGTGTGTATGCCTAGCTGGGAATCTAGCAGTTGCATAAATATTTGCTCCACATTGAAGGTCATTGGAGGATTGAATTCTGTATTTGCTTTTATAATTAGCCTGTCCTTTGGCAGTGTTTTCATGTATATAAAACATTTAAAATGCAAGCTCTGTATTATTAGCTTGTTTTACAATTAAGATGAGCAATCTCCATAACATCACACCACTGCTGTATGTGTGTTCCTGTTAGCTGAAGCTAGGGCTGAAAATTTTGAAAAGGGGCATAATCTGTGTTTCCAGGGGGCTGTGTTCTTTGACGCACTCCTGCAGAAGCTTCAGACGGTGTTCCAGTTCAAGCTGGAGGACTACATGGACGGCATGGCCATCCGCTCACGCCCCTTACGCAAGACGGTAGGGACCCCGCTTCCCGAACCTTTAAAAGATGCTCCAGCTGGACCGTTAGGGTGTGTTATATTTGGTGCACCGTGTGTCGTCATGCAGGTGAAGTACGCCCTGATCAGCGCCCAGCGCTGTATGATCTGTCAGGGGGACATCGCCAGGTACCGCGAGCAGGCCTGCGACTCCGCCAACTACGGCAAGGCCCGCAGGTAAAGCCATTCTCACACCCGCGCTAACGAACTGTTATTACAGGTAGAGAGACTTCATCGGAATTCATAAAAAAAAAAAAAAAAACGAATCTAACACATCCCCGCAGGAGTGAAAGTATCAATCACAGCTTATTCAGAACGAGCGTGTAAAAAAACCATGCTAGTATCATTTTGTGTTTTCATAATGACTCTTGTTTTCATTGTCTCATTTTGTTTTTTTTTGGTGTCATTTCCTGTCCCATGGTGCAAATCTCTCTGCAGCTGGTACCTGAAAGCACAGCAGATCGCCCCAAAGAACGGCCGGCCCTACAACCAGCTGGCTCTCCTGGCAGTGTATACGGTGAGGCTCTCGGTGCACCCCTCTGAGCTCCAGGACCAGGACTTCAGCTCTCATATGCCCCCTAACATCAGGAGTAAAGCTCCGTCAAAGAGTCTGAGCACTGGAGCAGACAAGGCAGAACTTCCTTCAGTCCCCGGTGCTTTGTTTTTGACTGAACAGAAAGAGAGAATTTGGTCCCTGTTTTTTTTTTTAAACATTGAATCCATACTTGTTTTTTATTTATTTTGGATGCACAAGTGTATGCAACTTGTGCACATATAGTTACATCTGAGATGCAAAATTCTAAATTTCATCCAAGTGCTTTTTTTCCCCCCTAACTTAGATTGTGTGTGAAATAGTCGCATTTCTGCCAATGTACCATTAGGTGTCAGTGCAGTCAAAGGAAAAAAAAACATACGTGGGTTTGATAGAAGCAGTGAATCACCAGCAATTGCCACAGTAGTGTCAAGTATTTCTCTGAGAAACAAAAACGCATGAACCTACGGTTCAGCAAATACATGGCAGCGTGCTGTTGGGTTAGCTGTGCTCTCTGGCGTGGAGCACAAAAATCGGTCCTATATCTCATCCTGCTTTATCTTGCGTATGCACCTTGTTTCTGGTCGCACACCTTGTTTTCTTTCTCTCTAATTCAACCCCTCTCCCCTGGTCTCCATGGCCACCCCCCTCTCCCCTCTTTCTGCCCCTCTCAGAAGCGGAAGCTGGATGCTGTGTATTACTACATGCGAAGCCTGGCAGCCAGCAACCCCATCCTGACTGCCAAGGAGAGTCTGATGAGTCTGTTTGAGGAGACCAAACGCAAGGTTAGCGGCCGAAGCCATGGACGTGGTCAGGCGTGCTTAGCCAGCCGTCAGGGATGAAGGCATATATTACGCTGGCTGTAATTCTAACCTTAAGTGGTGATGTTTGCCCTAACTTTCGGCTCTGCAGTAAATTGTGGCGTCTTTAGTACTTTCATATTGCATATCATTCATATTACAGCTGGTGTTTTTTTGGGGTTTTTTTTTGGGTAATCCAAAGCACCTGACAAATGGATAGGTAAACACATTGCAATTGCTGTCTATGTCATGGGCTTCTTGCAAGGGTGTGAACCTCTTATTTGTCTCAGTCGCACAGACGATGGGCCTTTTAAGCATCTGTGGGTAAAAAATAATTCACCATACACTATGATTTTTGTTTTCTCAATATTCACACTGTAGCATAACAGTGAAAATGCGATGCAACGTCTTATTCAACATAACTGCATGTATTCATGCTCAGTTATTAAATTATGCTTCTATCAGCTTTTTCTGCATCACAATCAAACACATTATTTATGATAATGTATATTTTATTATTTTAAATAAAACAGGATGCCACATTAGATATATACCATGGCGTTTCTTCAGCATTTTATAAACATGAGTTTCTCTTGTGCTTTGGCATGTTTAAAAAAAATGAATTGCCATTTGAAGTCAAGAATGACTCAGAAGTCCAAGAAATGTCCATAATGTCATTTGAGCATAGAACCACCATCACAGAAACATTGACATGTAAGTTCTTAGAATGAAAAGTCCCAGTTAAAACAAAAAATTATCCTTCAAAAAATGTTAAAATCAACTGTGGCTGCATCACAATAAAAGTTATTTCCATGCTGGGTTAATGAATACTGAACTGATTTCAAAGATGGCCAGGTCCCTAGTGAGATATGAAGTGATATGAAACGCAGAACACAGAATGTCCATATTAATTCATGGTAAACTGGACTCCTCTGTGGAGCTTTGTAACAGATATGCAGGTGCTACAGGAAGACACCTGTTGGTGTAGCAGAGAATCAGGTGGTGATGTGCACCATTCATTGTTCATACTCACCCTTTGGGAGAAAGAAAGGAAGGATTAGCTAGCTGGCAAAAAAGGAAACAAATTTACCAAGAATATAAATGTTGTCATTACGACGATATTAAAAATGAATTCACTTACCCGTCTTTTCATGTTAAATTATTGTCTGACATGCTGCATTCATTTATTGAAATAAACCCCAGCCGTAGCACCCAGCCATAACTAGCAAACTGAACACAGCTGGCGGGTTTTACGACACAAAGCTTAAAGTTCATGTTAATCATCATGTAAGCACACCATGCAGATTATTTACATAACTTCCATATGCTTTTTATGTTTCATAACTTTTAAGACTTTAAAAAGCTTTAAAAAGGGAAACTACATTCAGAGCTTCTCCACTCTTCCACCACATAAAACATGCTTGCTTACATACATGCAATGCAGTCTTGTTTTAAAATCACATGGACCACAAATGGGCCCTGTTTCATCACTCAAGGAGTGAACTCACTCCAAATTTCTGTGAAATTTGCACTAACACATAAACTCAGGAGATTTTATATAAGAATGTATTTAGTTGGCCGGCTAGGTTAGTGGTTCATTCATCAGTGCGCTGAATTGGTCTACTGTGTCACCTTCAACCATAATGCACATGTGGTTGATGGTGTGTGCAGACTGTTCTTTGACCTGACAGACCGTATCACAGCTACATCTTCAGCTGGCTGTGCTGGATTTCTGTGTTACTCCATCATAGTGTGTAAGGGTTTGTCTGCGCGCCTCAGCTGTGCGCTGTCTCGCAGCACACTGGTGTTTTTGTGGCATGCCAGCTTTGCATTGCAAATTCTGTATTCTACTACTGTTTCCGCTGTCATATCAGAATATCTGCGCGCAGTGCGTCTTTTCAGTAATGTAAACAGCTCCACGTTCAGGCAGTTCAGTTGTTGAGTGCTTTTTCTAGGGTTAGGCTTCAGAGCAAGATGGTGAAATCTGCTAGCATTTAAACAGTGTGGCTAACTTATGAAACACCTAAGCACTTCCGAGGCACCTCGTATTTTTAATGCTTCCCCCCAAAATCTACATTTTGGATTGAAAAAATGGTGGCAGTCCTTAAACTGGATGCTGTTGCCGTTGTTTTATTGTTTTATTGTTGTTATCAAGATGTTCATTTTTGTCAATTTAAATAGGTTTGCTCATCCAGGAAATTGATAATGCAGACCAAAATGTTATTCTTGAATTTTAATCATCAGGCGTAAGCCCCAAATAGATTTTGAAGCTGTATGTCATTTAGCTCACACGTACCCCTTCCCTAGCACAGCTCACAGCAGCTGGCCTGCCTCTAAAATCTAGAGAATGCCAATGCTATCGACCAATCAGTGTGCTTCTGGCAGCTCTGCTTCCTCAGTACAGAGGGCAGCGGTGTGGTGTAGTGTTAAGGAGCAGGGCTCCTAACCGAAAGGTTGCTGGTTCGATTCCCCTGCTCGGGCACTGCTGTTGTACCCTTGGGCAAGGTACTAAACCCAGAATTGCCTCATTAAATGTCCAGCTGTACAAATGGGTAGCATGCAAAGTTGTAACCTATGCAGGTTGCTCTGGATAAGAGCATCTGCTAAATGACAATAATGTAATGTGGTGTAAAACGAGGTTTGGTCTTGCTTGGAGGCATTCTGGTGAGGTTTCTGAGCCGGTTGGCCAGCGTTAGGGCAGAGTGCTTTCTCGGGCAGGCAGTTACCCTCTGTTTCCCCCCTCTCTGCTGCAGGCCGACCAGCTGGAGCGGCGTCGGCAGCGGGAGTCAGACGGGGGGTCCCGGGGCCCAAGGGGCGGAGGCCGCGGAGAGGACGCCGCCCGGGTGGAGATCTGGGTGCGGCCGAGTGGGCAGGCGGGCACGGCGTCCCGCGCCGGCAGTGGCTCGGGTCGGGACTCGGAGCAGGACGGCGAGCTGGGGGCCCTCAGCGCCAGCGACGTGAGTACCAGACCCCTCTCCGAAATCTCCCCCTGCGCGCCAAGCATGCCACGTTACAGTCCCCCCCCCACGCAGACCCTTAGCGGAGTCTATTTACTGCTGCATTCTGTGCACTTCATGAGACATGACAAGCCCCTCAGAGCCAAGATGTCATTAATCAGGGCCCTTCACAAATGCGGCACAGCAGACACTGAGAGCCGAATAAAAGGGACAGGGAGAGAGGGAGATAAGTGGCACTTTCCCTTCTGTCACCACACACGCACGCCGCAGGCCGGCTCGTTGAGGGCAGCCCGGGACCACAGCGGTATGGTATGAAGGCCGCCACCTCGGGTTTGGAGAAAATCAAACCCGTGCGCGAAAAAAAAAAAAAAAGCACTGGTCGTTCTTGGTCATTATCATCATTATCATTATCATTTTTCTGTTCTCTGCGGGGTGAGTGTGGCGTCGGGCAGGAAGGGAAGGCGCACTGATCTAATCCTCCTCGCACAGCACCGGGAGTTGTGTGTTTGCCTGGGTGTCGAGCTGCATGTGTCGCATAGCAGTTAGAGCTAGAGAGCGGCTTTGCGCATCGAAAGCCGCCTCGGCGAGTCTGTGTGCATCCAGGCGGGTATGAGAGTTCATGTGTGTGGGCATGGGGTTTGTGTTTTTTTTTACTCCAATTGTGTTTGAAACATTCAGCTGTCTTTGTGTGTGTGTGTGTGTGAGTGAGAGAGTGTGACAGTTAGAGTGAGAGTGAGAACAGGTGTGTGTGTGTGTGTGTGTGTGTGTGTGCGTGCGCGAGTGAAAATGCGTGTGTGTGTGAGAGAGAGTGAGAACAGCTGTGTGTGTGTGTGTTTTTGCGTGTGTGTGTGTGTCTGTGTGTGTGAGAGAGTGAGAAGGGGTCTGTGTTTGTGTGTGTCTGTGTGTGTGTGTGTGTGTGTGTGATAGAGTGTGTGCCATTTGGCCACCGCTGCATGGCTGGAGTCACGTCCCCTGTCAGAGCGACAGTGGGAATGTGGTCATATTGGTTGAAACCAGCTCATAAAACACTGCACCCTGGCCCTGTCACCATCCCCTTGCACACAGAGGCAAAAGGGGGAAGCCACACAAATTCGCAAGAGTTGCGCAAAAAAAAAAAAAAAGGTTTTTTTTTCTTTCTTTCTGACACCATTTGTTCTGTCGACCTCAGGGTCAAGACCTTAAGGTTCTGGCTTCTGTGGTGTGCAGATTCTTGAGAGAAGAGGCAAAGAAGAAGAAAGTTTCCTCTCTGTCAACTGTTTTTTTTTTTTTTTCCCTTCATCTTCAACAAACTCACGTGTTTTCCAGTTCAAACGTTTGAGCAGATATCACAAAAAGTCAAACTGTAAAATGCAAGGCTGCCAGTTGCAACAGTGCAGAACTCCAGCGATGAAGTTCGCCCGCAAGAGCACGTACACACCTGCACAGGCACACGGCCGACATCATTTCGGCTGATTGGGCAGAGGTGCAGCCATTCTGGATTTCAGTCAGGCGTTTCTTTTTTTTGTTTTTTTTTTAATTCGCAGTATGCAAATAAGCAGTTCTGCGGAGACCTCAGATTGACACTACCCTCCTTATTATGCATACCTGCTTTGCAAAAAATATTGCAAGTGTGTCAAAAATAGGACACTTTGATGCTGGGCCTGTGAAACTGATTAAGGAAGTAGGAGGGAAAAATGGACTCCAAATATTTATCTTACAAAAGATTCATAGTTAAAAATACCAGTCTTGTATATTAAGATAAATGATCTTATCATGAGAAGGTTTCCTTTCTGAAGAAGTAAGCAAGGAAACATTGCTTAATAAGTAACTGAGGAAATGTAAACAGTCTTTTCTGTGTCGTTGAATTGGCTAAGGGGTGCTGGTAATGGCTAGGTGTTAGCTTATGTCTCTGTAAGAGCAGTTTGGAGATACAGATTTGTCGTGGATTAAATTTTGGCTGTGGGTTGGTCAGTCATGGAGTGATCCATCTGCTTGTATAGTTAATCTGTGGGCCGTTGTTTCAGTGAAGCCAAATGTAACACCACATCCCACAACGTTGCAGAGACAAGCGTTTAGGGTTAAGGGTTGCCCAGTTAATCTGCTGGGGCTGTTTCACTGGTAACGCTGGAAGATGATAATGATTCGCATGCACTAGAACAGCAAGCAAATAGTGTGATCCGAATGATAGGTTGCACAACATCAAGGAGTATTTACAAAACCGCTTCCTTTCGGGCACATGTGCGATTGCGCCTGGGTGAAAACTGGGCTTCTCATGCTCACAGCATGAGAAAGAGATGCTGAGCTACTGCAGAGGGATGTTCCCATCGCAGGAATGCAGCCCAGTGGAAAGGTGGGAGGTCAGCAGAGATCACCTCCCAGGGTAAAGAGAAAACTGGCCGGAGGGAATCTCTTTATTCTCCGAACATCTGTGCCAGCCGAACAGGTCTGCCACTCTGCCAGTCCCAGAGCTAACAGGCTGCCGCTCCCAAGCATGCAAACATGTTTAACCCCCCATCCCCCCCAAGAAAACACTACTGCGAGTAAATTATTATTTAAAAGAAATGAACTTTGGCCAGATGCTGAGATTGACATATTCCGTGTTTCTTTACCCTCTCGCCCCTAGCAGCTGGTTTCATACGTTCGCATGATGGTTAGCAATTTCCTCTAATGGACCGGTCCTAAAACTGCATGCACGGAAAATAGTTTCCCCCCATCCTCATACCGAATTGGAGCGCTCTACCTCTATCGGCGGTTTTATCGTCAGCGGTTCTTCCAGCAAAAAGCAGGAGCTGACACCTCCGTCATGTGGAGGGGGGTCTGTGTTTCTGTGCGCTCTGGCGTGTTTGAAAAATCGTATTGAGTGCACAATTCTGTGAGTAATTATGTGGTACCCTCTGGGGCTCTGCGAAACTGCAGCGGCATCCGTGGTAGTGTTTTTCACACGGCGCTGTTTTCTGAGCGTCGGTTAGGACGGGTTGCCCGATAAATCGTTCACATTTGAAATGGGGTAACCAGTTATGTTCTCCAAGCTTGTTTACATCGCCAGAGGCTAGTCTGTTGTGTCCATGCAGAGTGTACTGACATTTTTTTTTCCTGTCTGTGAGGAACCTGCTGTTACTCATTACTCTTGTGATAGAGTGGGCTGTGCGTTACATCATTGTTGTCCTCTTCCAACGTTGTTGTCACATAATAAGTACGCATTTAGATTGGCGAATTGAGGATGCCTTGGTGGACAGGTCCAGGTCTCAGTGAACATTGCAAAATTGAAGGAGAATGTGTGCATTACCGTTAGTTTTCACACCTCAAATGGTAAAAGTTGCCCAAGAACAACCTTGTATGTTGATTAGCCAGTTAAAAACCCTTGAAGTATGTGGTTGGGTTTTTTTTTTTTTTTTTTAAACTTTTATTCTTTTATTTTTATTTTTTTAATATTTGAACAGCTAATATTCAGGTACTAAATCCCTAAGACATCCTTGCCTTTTATTCGAGAATTTCAATGTCTTATCTGCTGGGGAGTTTTATCGCTGCCAGTAGCGTTTATTATATTATACATTAACGATCCATATATAGGATCGTGCATAATGTTTGCATCATCCACAAGAACAGATATATTTTACGTGTAAAGTATACCAAACGCTTTTTAAAGTATTTTGAAGCTCTCGCGTCGGGAGATGTGTGCAGCCTCTAGTTTTGAGGGTGTTTTTGTATGGTTGGTTGTCATTTCGCTGTAATGAGTGGAATCCCAGTGTTGGCAGTGTGTGTGTCCCTGTGGGTCGGGGCAGTGGCTAGGACAGCTCCTGGCTCTGCAGCGGAGCTGCGATTCCCAGAGGCACAGTAATAGCCCCTGCCTAACTGTGGCTGCCATGCCCTCAAACCCTTGGAAGGCCGCCTTCCTGCCATAAATGTCACGGCTCTCTTTAAGGAGAAATATGAACGCGCGGGGGGTGAAATGATACGATCCTAAAACGAGCAGCATCTCCGCATTTTTTTCGAGCTTCATTTTTTTTTCTTTCTGGAATGTTTTTTAAGGGGGTGTTCGGCTAATCACATCTTTTGAGAATTAGTTTCAGATTTGAGTCTTGCTTTTTTGGCTCGCAGTTTCTGTGTGGGTGTGCTTGTTAAAGTTTTTTTGTCTGTCTGAGTTTAAATTTCGAATGTATATTTCTTTACATTTATTTAGTTTGTATTATACAGATGTCAAAATCATATATTGAAATCTGGAGTGGACAGTAATATATACATCTTGTAATGCTATAGCCATTAGAAAGCATGTTGCCAATTTCGTTGTTGAAATGCCTTCAGTTTTCCTTTTAGATTGCTTTTACTTTCGAGTTTGCTAAATATGACTTTGGGAGTGTATTAAGCGTTCAGTTGGGCAGTTTTTTGGGTTTGTCTGACATTGTATTCTCATAGTGGTCTTAAAGTGCTTCTCAGTGGCCAGCAAAAAGTAAACATGTAAAGTTATGCAGGCTTTTAAAAACAAATGAAACATGGCTTTTTGTGTAGCTCAAAGTTATGTTAAATTCAAAGTGCAGTTTTCATAAGGGATTAGTGGATACTCTTCGCTGCTTAATCTGTGGTATTAAAGTATAAAGTAGCTTTGATTAGTAATTACAGTACACATGACTTTATACTGGGTTAGTGTTTAGTCTTGCCTAATGCAGGTCAACATTCACATGCCTCAGGTAGGCATGTTTCTCTGGGTTCAATAAGTTATGATGACTTTCTGTTAAATTCAGCGGTTTCTTCCTCACATCCTGCGCTGTCCCAACCACGCCTTCTATGTTCTGGACCCACCTTGATGTGATTTTGCTTGATGACCTCCACCCTAACAGAGTTTGACTCCATCAGTGGCTTCCTAAAAACCCCACGAAGCAGACCCACCACGACATTGCGTTGAGTCATTCCGGTACAGAAACACAGCAGTACAGTCAATACTTTAATAAACGAAGCGTCGCAGTCAAAATTAGTTTTCGGAGGCGTGTCAGGGGATTGTTTTTGTGCCATTTATACCGAAAATCACGGCACTTGCGTGTCACAGACGGAAGCTTTGAAACAGATTCGCTTAAAATGTCCGTGAATCTCGATGGGCGCGTCGGCTTCTGTGTCCAATGCGTGCCACGCCCGTCTGAGGGGGGAGCTGAAGATGGGGGAGCTGGCTGAACGGGATTAGGCGGCTCTGAGTGGCGTCGGGGCCGGCGCAGTGCAGGCTGTGCTGCGTGTTTGGTGCGGCGTTGTGTTGGCGGAGCGCGGCGTGAGTCAGCGTGTGGGAAACGGCAGGTGAAAGAGCAGCGTGAGCAAGCAGACAGCCGGCATGAAAACAGCAAAGCTGCGTCGCCCGCGAAAAAGTCCAAACATAACCGGCGTTACTCTGCCTATCGTTACAGTAACACTCGGTCCCATTCACAGTGCATCGTAACATTCGGCATCTGTATTTCTGAGAAATTGTGAGCTGGAAAAAAGCTACTTCAATATTTTTGATGTCACACATTAGAAATGTATTAATTGCTTTAATTTTGTGTAATTATCTGTGCATTTTAGCCCGTGTGCTTATATACACTACATAGTGTGGATACAGTAATTTGCTTGAAAGTTGTTATAACCAATTTGTTTGTTGTTTATATATACGTACAACGTGAATTTAGAAAATGTGTTTTTTGTGTAAACTTTTCACGTGTGTTAGCATGCGCCGTTACACGTTACCAGCGCGGATCAGCGACCGCAGAATGTTTTTTGAGTGTTTGTGTGCTTTTGTGTGGGTGCGAGAGATAGCAGCGTGTGAGTCAGGGCAGAGCGCGGAGCCGCCCGCGGTGCGCAGCGAGGTCGTGCCGAGGCGTGGCTGCAGCGGCCTGATGGGAACACAGGCATTGTTCTCTCCCGCTGCACCCGGCCCGTCCGCGAGTGCCAGGCCCGCTGCAGCTGCGAGAGGGAGCGGCTCGTCCCGTCTCAGCGCTCCTCCCGGAACGCTCGCTCCCTTGGAGGATCTGGCTGTCCCGCTGGCATCTGCCCCCATGCCCTGAGAGAGTGGGAGAGGCCGGGACAGAGCAGCAGGGAGAGATGGGAAGGGGGGGCGTGAGGATCTGTGGCTCACTAGCGCACACACTGACACACACACACACATGCACGCACACACACGCGCACAGATGAAGCATCTGCTGAATGCTTCAGATGGATTCTGTGGTCGGTCACGAGTCTGGGTTTGTGAAGGATGATGATCTTTGGCCTCTAAACGACCGCTAATGTCCTGCAAACACACACTTGTGCTGTCCAGCAGAGAGACACCATTTTGAACAGACCAGCACTTCCCACGCACCGGGAATGCTTTCATCCCTTTGCTGCTTTTTTCTTTTTCTTCTTTTTTTTCCCCCTCCATCTTTTTCTTTACCTGTTTACCTCTTCTCCCTGCCTTACCTCTGCCCTGTGTTTCCCGGTCTTTCTCCTTCAGAGCTGCAGTGGCCTCTGTCACCTGTTTCCAGAAGAAGCTGTTTAAACAATACATGTGCCATGAAAGTCTCCTGCAGCTGCTTTCTCATACTGCATGCAGTGTATCTTAGCCTTGTTTAACAGCTACATCCATCTGGAATTTGAAACTGATACTGAATTTCATGGGGGGGAAAAGAAGAAATGAGTGTTCTGTAGGACAAAAAAAGCACACACTAAACCAAAGGTCCTGACATGACTGACTGACAACTCTTGGTGCATCTGTATATAAAAACATCTGCTCTGTGTATTCACTCATATTGGCACTGTAAGTTTGCATACTCTTCTCCATCATTGCCTGCCATCTGTCTTTTTTTTTTCCTCTTTGTCATTATACTCCATTTTCCTCTTTTTCTTTGCGTTTACCTCTTATCATTCCTCTCCCCCCTTCCCTCCGTGCCTCCTCCTTTCTCTCCCTCCCTCGTCGGGCTAGCCATCAGTCGTGAGGTCTTAGGAGGTGCTGACTCACCTCCTCTGCCTCGGTGCAAGCGAATGGAAATACGCACACGCGTCTGTGTAGATGCCTGCGTCTTTCTCTACCAATATAAACGCTCATGCCAACATTTATAGCGCCCCAGTTGCTCAGCCAGGTATGGGGCTCCTGTGGGCTGTGTTTGCAAATGGACCTGAATTCTCGCAATGCCCCCCCACCCCCGGCGCTTTATGTCAACCAGGCGTCAGTTGTTTCAGCTCTACTGCTGTGGCGCACTTCATATGAACTAACTGACACAACGTCTGGGTTTCCTTTAATACCGCCTTGATTACGCAGGTCGCCACATGAAAAGGAACCTTTGTTTACCTGCAGCTCATATTCATACTTCTGTCTGAACATAGTTTTCTACTTTTGACCTGCACAGAACTTAAAATTTCAAAAAACTGAGTAGCGAAAAAAAAAAAAGAAGAAACTAAAACCCCAAACCATCCACCTGAAATTAAGAGATTGAATACCTACGCTGGAGAGTTGCCTGTTTTAAGAGAAAGAAGAAAAAAATGTTTACTCAAATGCAACGGAGCAGTTGAATGTTAATATCCAGCGTGATTTACATCAGTGATATTAACGTTTTTCATCAGTCAGTTGCTTGGCACACACACACACGCGCACATGTATCTGAGGACAGGAAGAGAAAAATTGGAGGTCAAACCGAGTTCTTGACGAGCACAGGAAGCACGGAGTGTCATGACTCACCCTCTGCGGTCGGGAGAAAGGCAGGGAGATGGGTATCAGTGGGCAGAGTTATCATCATCGCACCGTCGCCATGGTTATCCTCTCGTCAGCACTTGCAACACTCTCACGCAGGAATAGCTCTCATCCTTCCTGTCCACGTATCGCTCGGATGCTTCACGTGTTTATTATTGGACGCGCCGTTGTGTTGAAGCGGCGTGGGCCTGGCTCAGAGATGCGCGCATAAAGAGAACAGTCACATTCTGAGAAAACGGCCACTGCGCATCGGCTCCGCCGAGGCACCGAGAGAACACTGCGAATAGTCTTTCCGTTATTAATCATCCCGTCTCTATCAGTCTTCTCCCACAGTCTTTTCAGTTGATCGATAAACCTGTTTCTGCCATCGTTAGCAGTGACCTTTATCATATTAAAGCATATGTAAACACAAGAAGTGCGTCAGTGTTTTCTTGATTATTAATGCGTATACATATGTCATAAAGGAATATCTGTTTCAGAATAGTTTAATGGTATACAGAGTTCTCACTAATGCTACTTCCTGCTCACAGAAGACGTCACCGCTACACTTCATGACTGAAGTGTTGAAGGACATTTGCTTGAAGTGTGTTTCCTTTTGACTTGAAATTTAGCGCGCATTACCTGCAGCAGTCACAGTTGGTATGTAAGCTGTAGACTAAATGCCTGGCATTCAGAGAGCACAAAGAAATGTTCTCAAAATGAATAGCAGTAGTTTATCTTACATCTTTCTCTTAACATGTGTATCTGGTTAGACCTTGACATGAGTTTGAAGTCTTCTGGAACAAGTCAATAAATATTTGACAGCAGGCAACATTGTCCAAAGTGGGGTTTTAGCTTGTCAGTGGCCCTTATGAGGCTGATTTGTAAACGCCTGCTACAGCCAATCAAGCCCATTCCCTTGGATGCGTTTTCTTCCTAGGACGTGATTGGGTTCTGTTTCTCCCCAGTCACCCTCTCCTTTTCCCAGGGTGCTGTGCGATTCTGCAGCCTCTCGCGTGCCCTGCTTTGTCCTGCTCAGCTCCTGTGTGTTGTTGCGCTCTTAGCTTTATTATTAAGCACCATAATGGCTATCATATATCATGCCTTTATTTTGGTCCCGGGGTCTAGTTTAGTTTAGCTTAGGGGCTTACAGGTGATTCTCTGATAAACACACCGCTCTGTTGTAGTAACAGTGTAAGGCTCGCTCCACAGAGCGCTAATGTATACACCCACTCCTGTGTGTATAATATAAGGAAACACACTTGTCTGTGGTTAATATTATTTGAGATTTATAGTAAGTAAAGGATGTGCTACTGTACCATGCTGCCCATCTTAAACAGACCTATTGTGGAAACCCTGTGGTTCTTATATTAGGCCTCTCCCAGGTCTGCGTTTAACTGCATCTAAAAAACAGGAAAGTAATTGTCTTCTAAAGTGAAGCAGTGATGTAAATGTTCTCGTTCGCGTAGGCAACGTGAAAGGAATCCCAGCTGGCTCGATGCGGTACTTTTGTCACCTGCTTAAATTGTAACTATATTAACGCGTTGCAGTTGCCCTGCAGTCGCTTTCATTAATTTGGTGATTGAGTCATTGTGTTTAAAGCGATTGCGTGTTACCAGAGGGCTCCTGGTTTTATTTAGCGGTGTTTGTTTTCTGCTCTGCGTTGTCAGACTGATCCCACCACTGGCTCTTGAGGTGGCGGTATCTGCGGCGGGCAGCAGTCCGCGGGGTGATGATCGGGCTCTCTCTGGAGAAACGGGCCGCTGAAGTTTCACTGGGCTGAGACCCCCGCTTTCCGTTCACCTCCGAAATGCGGGCCGTTCTGCCGCTCTGCGGGTCACCCCTGCTGCAGTCCCATAATTCTTCGCCCACGGTTGCCCCCCACTTGATGATGTCATCGATTCGTCATAAGGCAGCGATTGACTCATTCGCTGACTTATTGTGGCATGACAGTTTTGTGTCTGTGTGTGTGTGTGTGTGTGTGTGTGTGTGTGTGTGTGTGTGTGTGTGTGTGTGTGTGCCCGTGCCCGAGTGTGCCGGTGAGAATTGGATCCGCACAATTGCCAAATATTGCCAGCAGAGGGCAGGCTCTCCCTTTGTCAGAGAAATTTCCCTCCCTACCCTCTTCCCTCTGGACCTCACAGAACATTTTGAGGGGACTGAGTGACACACCGTCATTTTTTACTGATTGTCAATAATGATTGATTGACTGACTCACTGTAACCTGACACTAAAGCCCCACTTGCAGCAGTTGCTGGCAGACCTGAACGTGTGACACATTGTTTGACTGAAGCTCTATCTTCCCCTGCAGCTTAACAAGCGCTTCATCCTGAGTTTCCTGCACGCCCATGGAAAGCTCTTCACCAAAGTGGGGTGAGTGTCAGCGTCACGGGTCTCAGCGTCTGTGGCCATGTCCCCTGTCATGACCAGTCATATGACATGGTAGAAAATAGATGAAAAGGCAGAGAGTATGAGAACCAAACTGCCTCCTCCTCCTGTTCCTCCGAAGCCCTCAGACTTTTGCTTCTGTTTCTCTCACTGATACACACACACACACACACACACACACACACACACACTCTGCTTCAAACCTACATATTCAGATGCACAGAAGTGCATACATTCAAACCAGCTCTCACTGACTCATAGAGGAAGCAACGTTTTTCTCAAAAGCAACAGAGAGCACGTAGCCGGGTTTTCCCACTAGTCCACCCCGTTCAGTGTGTGAACTCTCGTATTTGCTGTGGGTCATGTGGCGTCAGCGCTAAACGCCTTCGCCCGCGGCGGGGCAGGCAGACGGCGTTGCCCCTGCGCTGGCATTAACGCTTGTCCGTCTGTGTGTGTGTGTGTGTGTGTGGCAGCATGGAGAGCTTCCCGGAGGTGGCCGGCCGGGTTCTGCAGGAGTTCCGGGCCCTTCTGCAGCACAGCCCCTCCCCCCTGGGCAGCACCCGCATGTTGCAGATCGTCACCATCAACATGTTCGCCGTGCACAACGCCCAGACCCGGGGTGAGTGTCGCCCCCAAAAGTGCCTGTCCCACACGCTGCCAGCCGCCAGCCACCTCACTGACGCACCCGAGCGCGCTCTGCGTAGCACCAACCCGCAACGCTCGCACCACGCCGACGCCAACGTCAGCTCCACGTCCACTTTCTGTTTAAGCAGCACACTTCACACCATTCGTGCACGCCTTTACTCGGGGCACCTCGTGGGCGTAGCTGGCGCTTCTTATTCGAAGGAACGTCGGTGCCCGCGTCCCCCCGAGCACCGCTGCCGCACCGCGGCCCACGTCCCCTCCCGCCCCGGGACGCGGAGCGGGCGCCGTGACCCCCGGGTGAACCCTAACCGCGCTGTGAGAACGCTGCCGCTCGAGAGGAGGAAGCGAAAGCGCTCTCTGGCTTGGCTGAGGCTGTGCTCTGTGCCCGCACTCACCTCGTGCGAGCTTTCCCCTCCCCGAGCGCGCTATGCCCTGTCAGACACGTCCACAGCAGCCAGCGCCACACGTGCTCCGACCGCAGGTACCTACAGGCGCGCTACACGGCCTGGTCAGCACGTACTCACCCAGCCTGGCGCGGTCTGCCCGCCAACACACGCGCTCCTTTCACACGCGCCCCCGCTGCTTTAAATAGCACTGCTGTGTTAAAGTGTGTTACGTGTGTGTGTGTGTGTGTGTGTGTGTGTGTGTGTGTATATATATGTGTGTGTGTGTGTGCGTGCATGCATGCATGTGTGTGCGAGTATATGTGTGCGCGTACGTGTATGTGTGTGTGTGCACGTGCAAGTGCACATGTGTATATATGTGTGTGTGTCCGTGCGCATCTGTGTATTGTGTTTACTGTAGAGTTTGCTTCTTTAAATAGCAGCGGTGTGTTAGTAAAGATGTTTACACGTGTGTGTGCATGCGTGTGCACTTGTGTGTGTGTATATATGTGTGTGTGTTTATTGAGTTTGTGTGTGTGTGTGTGCGTGTGCACTTTTGCGTGTATATATAACTGTGCGTGTCTTTATTGAGTTTATATATGTGTGTGTGTGTGCGTGTGCGTGTGTGTGTGTGCTTGTGTGTGTCCGTGCGCATCTGTGTATTGTGTTTACTGTAGAGTTTGCTTCTTTAAATAGCAGTGGTGTGTTAGTAAAGATGTTTACAAGTGTGTGTGTGTGTGTGCGCGCATACATGTGTATATATGTGTGTGTGTGTGTGTGTGTGTGTGTGAGTGAGAGAGTGTGTGTGTGTGCGCATGCGTGTGCACTTTTGCATGTACATATATGTGTGTGTCTTTATTGAGTTTATATATATATGTGTGTGTGTGTGTGCGTGTTTGTGAGAGTGTGTGTGTGTGCGCATGCGTGTGCACTTTTGTGTATATATATGTGTGTGTCTTTATTGAGTTTATATATATGTGTGTGTGTGTGTGTGTGTCTTTATTGAGTTTATATATGTGTGTGTGTGTGTGTGCGCGCATACATGTGTATATATATGTGTGTGTGTGTGTCTTTATTGAGTTTATATATATATGTGTGTGTGTGTGTGTGTGTGTGTCTTTATTGAGTTTATATATATGTGTGTGTGTGTCTTCATTGAGTTTATATATATGTGTGTGTGTGTGTGTCCAGTGTAGCTGGCGGCACGCCCCGCCCTCTCTGCATCACAGTGCCAGTAAAGGGCCCGGGGCATGGCAGAGGGAGAGGGGGCATTCCCATGTGGTGGCACCGCTGGGAGGAGTTGCTCAAGTAGGGATGCCGAAATCGGTCTCCAAACGCCATATGAGACATTTTCTGGGAACGCAAACTGATTCAGCTCAATGTCAAAAGGGGATGGGGTTAGAGTGGGTGGCGTGGAGGGGGTTACCGAAATTCACTCGGTGCAGGTTCCTTCTGAGAAACAGGAACTCGTTCGGACTGACTGTGCTATACTTGCTGTACTCGCAAGAGGTGCCTCTAGCTGCCTTCACTGCGGTGAGAACAAATTTGGTTTGACACCTCTTTCCTCTCTTTTTACCTGTAGCACGGCACTCTAGCAGCATCTTACATTGCCCTTAGAGCAGCTAACAATCTTGCACGTTCAAGATTGAACGTTCAGCAACCGATCCGTACGCCTTTGTTGTCCCTGAGACCGCAAGTACTACAATAACAGCGTCCCACCTAGTATTCAACGAGGTGGAGGGCGTATTTTAACTGACAGCTTCTCTTGTAAACCATCCATGTCTCTGCTTTTGACTCAGTCCTGGTTATAAACTTCTCTTTCCTCTTCCTATATGATAAGATTTCAGAGCCGCTGGCCCCTCAGCTCCACACCCCATGAGTTCCAGTCACCTGTGGCAACTTCCTCTTTGCCGTGCTGTTCTCGGCTGTCCCCTGCCATTTGAGTTTTACCCTGCCATAATGCGCTATATTCGCCTCTGGCCGCGTCTTCCCTAATCTACTCTACCACATGCCACAATCTGTCGTATTCTGGTCTGCCCTAATCTATTCTTCTGTGCCATAACCCACCATATTCTAGTCTGCCCTAACCTGCCATATTCTGATCTGCCCTAATCTGATCTACCATACCCTAATCTGCTGCATTCTGATCTGCCCTAATCTGACCTACCATGCCCTAATCTGCCATATTCTGATCTGCACTAGTGCTCTAACATGCCCTAATCCATGTGACTAATCCCTGTTCTGGTCTGCAGTAATCTGCACTATCCTCTTTCACTCTGCTCTAATCTGATATCGCCCCTGCGCTGCACCTAAACTCTGCTCTAGCCTAATCTGCCAGTTTCTGCTCCGCTGTAATCTGCCCTGTACTACTCTAATCTCCTCTATACTGCTCTAATCTGCTCTGCCCTAATCTGCTCCCTACTGCTGTAATCTTCCCTGTACTGCTGTAATCTGCTTTGCCCTAATCAGCCCTGATCTGCTGTAATGTGTGACAGTTTGCTCTGTGCAGCATTAAAACTCCCCGCCTTGCTCCCCCCCCTTCTGCTCTCTCCATTCCTGCTGTTCGTACTTTTGGAGGATCTGTTCAGTCATTTTGAACACTGCAAATTCTGAGCAATACATTCCTAAACACATTCATACACTGGACGAGAGTCTTTCTTTTTTTATTTATTTCTTTTTTTACTCATTTAACCTTAAGAAAAAGGTTGCAGTGGTGCTATGGGGGGGGCGACGCACAGAATGTTGTCTTTAAAGGTCTTAATTAGATTTTACATGCTATCGCTCTCTTTTAGGCCGGATGATGATTTATCGGTAGCCGAGGCTATAATTATATTACAGAGAAGTTGTAATTGTGGGGTGGGTTTGCTCTGTAGCGCTGACTCGCAGGAGAAGGGACGCCGACTCCGTGTCACAATGCCCTGCCTTTCCCACAAGTGCTTATGTCATAATACGGTCTCTTACTCTCAATTCCAATACAGCAATTTCATTCTCTGTCTCCGATTACATGCCCTCATCATGTACACGAGTGACAGAATTTGTCACCTTCTCACCCTGGGATGGCCTGTCTTCACATTAAACTCAAATTTAACTGCCATTCTGCAGTTTTGTGGGGATGAACCTTGACATACAAAAGTTGTGGAATTAAACTGAATGTTGTGTCAGAATTTTGTGAAGTCATGATGTGAGGAACAGTTCCACTTCGGAGCATTAAGACACCTCGGATGTTTTTGTTAAAAGCATGCAAATAAAGAACCTTCAAAAGAGAGAGGTCTGCCCTCTGGGGCAGCCTGGAGTGCTTTACCAGTAAAGTAACAGGGTTTTTGAGAGATGTATAATATTGGACAGAACACTTTTACATATTTAACAAAAGCACATTGTCACTGAACCAGAGACAAAAAAAAAATATTTACCAAATACAGAGAAGAACAAGTTGGACGTTTCACAAGATGAGAAATACCCGAGCGTCTTGGCGGTCACATGACCTGGCCGGTTTCCGTGTGGGAGTGGGCAGCTGTTGTGTCTCATCGGTGCGGTGTGGAAGGCCCCTGGCCGCAGCGCTGCCTGCAGCTCCGAGCGCCTCTCAGCCAGGCTGCCCTGCACCCCCACACCGTGCCCCCTTCCCCCGCGCCACTTCCTCTGCCCAGGGCATGGGAACTCCCCTGATCTCTCGTCTCTCTCTCTCTCTCTCTCTCCCTCGCGCTCGCCTTTCTTCCTCTCCCCCTCTCTCTCCGCTGCTCCCCTGTCCTCTCCTTCACCCCCTCTCTGCCCGATGCCCTCTCCTCCCTCCCTCCCTCCCTCCCTCCACCTCCATCACTCCCTCATCCCTCCTTAAAGCGCTGCCATCTCTCTCTCTCCCTCTCTCCCTCCCTGTCCTCCACCGTCTTGCCACTCTGCCCTCACTGTCCCCTCTCGCTGTTTCTGTCTCTTTTTATTTCCTGCCTTCCCTGCATCTGTGCCCAATTTACCCTGAGCTTGGACATTTTTTCGCTCTCGATAATTTGTTTTGAATTTCCCAGGAAAAGGGAACTATCATGAATGCGCGCACATACACACACACACGCACACGCACACGCGCACACACACACACATGCAGACTCACATTTTTATTGTATTATTCCATACAACTTCTTATAAATCACTGGTTATTAATCGGCCCCAGGCGGCTCTCCCTCCCTCCCTCTCTCTCTCTCCCCCTCTCTCTCTGCACAAACACAGACCAGATGCATAGGAAATGGGATGGCAAGAAGGGCACCCAAGAGACAGCCTGTTTTTTTTCCTCTTTTTTTTTTTTTTTCTCGCTCCCCCTTTTTCCTTTATTTTTTAAAGACGTTCGTTTATTCATACTCGTAGGTGCCCAGACCCCGGACTCAGAGGAAATAACGCTAAATTAAAAGTTAGGGAAAAAATAAATAAATAAATAATAAAATACCAAACCACTTCCCCTGCCAGAAAGCTGCACTGTGTGGGATGGAGATTGAACTTAGCTACCTCCTCTTCAGTCGAAGGCAAAAGGGCCTCCTGATTCCTACTAGCTTTACGGAACCCAGTTTGGCGTGTGTGTCCGTCTCCCCCCAGCAGACGGGCTGCCGGAGGCTCCGAGCAGAGGGGAGAGCATCCGACGGTCAGCGATGGGCGCGGGGAGAGGGAGCGAGATAACCCCTCGGCCGGTTAACCCTGCCCTGCTGGGAAGGGTGTCACCCCGGTCCCTTCGGACGTAGTGGTCGTATTTGGTTGTTGAGGCTTGGTATCCTCGCCGCTCTGGCCGAGCTAGCCCGTCGGGGGCACCACCGAGGCCCCCCCAGCGAGGGTGATGGAGGAGGCCCGGGCCCCCGTCATGGGTGCGAGGGTGATGGAGGAGGCCTGGTGCCCCCCCCCACCCAGCGAGGGTGATGGAGGAGGCCCGGTTAACCCCCCCCAGCGTGGGTGATGGAGGAAGCCCGGATCCCCCTCGTCCCGGGTGCGAGGGTGACGGAGGAGGCCCGGTTTCCCAGCAGACACCCCGCCTCCCCTGACAGCTGTGTGCAGACTCGCAGCAGACAGCGCTGTCCGCTGATGAAGACAGGCAGACACACCTGCGCACAGATGGCTGGTTTCAGTCTGAGGTCTGAGAGAGCGAGAGAGCGAGGGGGCAGACGCAGCAGTGAGAATGTCAGAGAGAGAGTCACTTCCCTGTTCTTCATCTGTGTTCTATGTATCTATCTATCTGTCTATCTATCTATCTGTCTGTCCATCTGTTCTTCGCCTATATCACTCTCTGTCTCAAGTCATATTGTGTCAGCCCGGTCTGCTTTATTGGCATGAGAAGCGCACATTCGTGTTGCCAAATCATGCACTTTGTAAACAATTGGAGTGATAATAGCACAATCCCACATAAATACGATAATAGCTACCGCCGATAATTTACAGTTTCGCAATAATTCGCAAGTCTCTCTCTCTCTCCCTTTGTCAAATCTGAAGGAGTGTGTGCTGCTCCGTGCTGTTCGCAGAAAACACCAGACCATAATATGAGAAACGTGTGTGCTGGCCCGGCCGCTCTGGCCTGTAGGGGCAGGCGCGGCGGTGTTAGCGAGCGCGGCGTGGAGCAGGGTTCCAGCGAGAGAGAGAGAGAGGCCAGGCAGTGTGGAGTTGGGGCGGTCGCTCGCCGCTGCAGTTTACCGCCGCTGCAGTTTACCGCTGCTGAGAACAAAGTGACCGGGAAACAATGCGGCGGTCGCCGCGGGCATGCGCAAGAAATGCGGCCGGAGACCAGGCGCGTTTACAAATCAGATTTCACAGGCTCTCCGTGAGTCATCGGCATCCACAGAGCCCAGCGAATGGAGCTGGCCGCACAGAGCTGCCCTGCCAATCAGCATAAGCCATCTGAGCGGACACGCTCGTTTTACATGTTTATGTGTTAATATTTGGTTGTTGCTGAGCTGGGTGCAGCCCCAAGCAGCTGCTCCTCTGATGGGGCCCCGTGTGAAAACGACACAGCCGATCCCCCACGATTCTGCGGCCTTTCGCAGAGAATGGCTTCCGGTTTTGGTGCGCTCGGGGTGGCTTTGTGAAGTGGCCGGGGAGGGGTTTTGGGGTTGCTACCCGAGGGGTGGAGGGAGGAGGAGGAGGAGGAGGAGGAGGAGGAGGTGGTGGTTAGGGGGATGTGGGAGGCACAGGGAGCAGTGGTGCACCTCCACAGTGACAGATGTTGGAGGGCTGTTGTGGTGTGAGGTGGACACACACACAGATTTCCTCTGATCTTTAATCTCATTTCATCTCTCATGCTGGGATTCACTCCTTGCTGTATCATTTAGCAACTGATACTAATTAAATAAAGGTCACAGTCACATGCACAGTCTCCTGTACAGTATCGTTTCTGATGCCTCTACACGAGTGCCTGTCACATGATTAATGTTTTATTTTCAAACACTTCATACAGCTTCTGAATATCTGAACAGATATTTTCCTTGGCTGTTGGTTTTCAGAGCGCTCCTTGCCGTTGATGAGGACAATTAACAGGAGCAGTAATCATACGGTTATTGAATTCAGCGGTAATCATAAGGTAGTTAATGAGCGTAATGGGCTACTATTTATATCGTTATTTTATTCGTTCATTCAGTCATTTACCGAACGAAAATAAATTAGTTAACCCCGCACACTCCCCTCTCTGCCCTTACCCCCGGCTGTCTGTGATGTGCGTCTTGCCTGTGTGCTGTACTAACATGGCTGATGTCAGTAGCGAGCATGAGTGAGGTGTGACTCGGTGAGTGAGGTGTTAAAGCCAGTGGAATTTAGAGAGGCCACAGATGCAGCAGCGCTGATAACCAGCGTTGGGTTCGCTGTGTGTTCGGTGTAATGAGGGCGTGGTGTGGTAGGAGTCAGCTGTCATCAGTCAGCTGAGTGTTTTGTCCACTCTGCAGAAACACCTGCGGTGGCCGCAGCTGCAGCGGCCATTTACAGACATCCCTGAATCTTTACAAATATGTAAATATGTTGACTGGGAGGGACGGCCTCCCTCCCCCGGTCCTCACAGAGCGTACCGCGAAGGGGAGAGAAACAAGGCCCTGCGTCTCCATATATGGGCCTGCGTTGGGCTCCAAACGCCAGCTTCTGAGTGCTTTATTACACTGAGACGTGAGGCTCCCGTCCCCCAACGCGGTACCGGGCCCGGCGAGGCGTCACAAACCTGCCACCGACGCACTGACACAGCCCAGCTCCCGCCGTTAACCGGACACCGTTTACACGCAACAGCGCTGTGTCACCGACACAGACACACTGATGCACTGACACAGCCCAGCTCCCGCCGTTAACCGGACACTGTTTACACGCAACAGCGCTGTGTCACCGACACAGACACAGACACACTGACACAGCCCAGCTCCCGCCGTTAACCGGACACCGTTTACACGCAACAGCGCTGTGTCACCGACACAGACACAGACGCACAGACGCACTGACACAGCCCAGCTCCCGCTGTTAACCGGACACCGTTTACACGCAACAGCGCTGTGTCACCGACACAGACACAGACGCACTGACACACTGACACAGCCCAGCTCCCGCCGTTAACCGGACACCGTTTACACGCAACAGCGCTGTGTCACCGACACAGACACACTGATGCACTGACACAGCCCAGCTCCCGCCGTTAACCGGACACCGTTTACGCACAGCGCTGTGTCACCGACACAGACTGACACAGCCCAGCTCCCGCCGTTAACCGGACACCGACACAGAGCGCTGTGTCACCGACGCAGACGCACAGACGCACTGACACAGCCCAGCTCCCGCTGTTAACCGGACACCGTTTACACGCAACAGCGCTGTGTCACCGACACAGACACAGACGCACTGACACACTGACACAGCCCAGCTCCCGCTGTTAACCGGACACCGTTTACATGCAACAGCGCTGTGTCACCGACGTACTGACACACTGACACAGCCCAGCTCCCGCTGTTAACCGGACACCGTTTACATGCAACAGCGCTGTGTCACCGACGCACTGACACACTGACACAGCCCAGCTCCTGCCGTTAACCGGACATCGTTTACATGCTCCAGCGCCGTGTCACACACGCACTGACACACTGACGCACTAACACAGCCCAGCTCCCACCGTTAACCGGACACCGTTTACACGCAACAGCGCTGTGTCACAGACGACGCTGCCGCCCTGCTGTTGCCCCACCATCTTTACACCCACGCAAGGCATGCCAAAGCCCCAGGCTGTTTACTCATATCCCCCTCCCCCGCTGCCACCCCCCCCCCCGTGTGCCCTCACAGTGCCCTGTGGCAGCTGATGATTAAGAATAAGAAAGAAAGAAAAAAAAAAAACAGAAGTACCCAGGCGTTTCTCGCTCATCGCGGCTCCATCTCTTTCTCTGCGGTTGGGTGGTCAGAGCGTGCCCGTCCAGGCCCCGGAGGCAAGCTTTTTTGAGATGTGGGTACCGGGCTGCGGTCGCGGGCTCGGCTCAGAAAGGAGGGGCAGAGATGGTGAAGCGGCCATGGGCAGCACCCGCAGGAGAGCCACGAGCTGCTTCCTCAAAAAAACCACCGCACAGCGTTTTAGGAGGGCTTCTTCGTTCCTGTGAAGGCTTACCGGCGTGTGTTGGGGGGGTTTTTTTAACGTGTGATGACATCACACACGTGTGGCTGTTCCCGTGTCTTCATCATCATGTATCTTGTTCCCGTGTCTTCATCATCATGTATCTACGTATCTGTCGTGTCTACGTGAAATGGCCTGGCAGTGTAGCATAGTGGTTAAGGAGCAGGGCTCGTAACCTAAAGGTTGCTGGTTCGATTCCAGTGCTGTTGTGCCCTCAACCCACAATTGCCTCAGTAAATATCCAGCTGTATAAATGGATAACACTGTTTAAAAAAAAAAAAACTTTAACCGATCTGGATGAGAGCATCTGGATAAAAGCATCTGCTAAATGCCAGTAATGTAAAAAATGTAAGGAAATATCTAAATCGTTTGTGCCGTTACAGTCAAACATTTATACATTTTGCGTACTGTGAGTTCGGAACTGGAATTTTGAAACCGAATAAGAACTACAGCTTCAGTGGTACAGAGCCAAGCAATATGAACTTCCCCTAGTTAGGGTGTGCGCACATGTTTGCGTGCGTGCGTGCGTGCGTGCGTGTGTGCTCAGTGACCACAGAGACCGAGTTCAGGACAGAACTGGTTTTTCAGACAGCTGTGAACACACAGAGGCAGGTTAGTCTCCAACCACGCCGGTGGGGAGACCCTTAGCGTCAGCTCCTACCCCTGAGCAACATGGTAAATGTCCAGCCTGCTTTCACACCATCCCTCTCCCTCTTCCCTTCATCCATCTCTTCATCCATCCCCTCTCTCTCTGTGTCTGGCAGCAGTGTTGGCTCTGATCCCAGCAGGATGTGGAGTTTTGTGTGTGTGTGTGTGTGTGTGTGTGTGTGTGTGTGTGTGTGTGTGTGTGTGTGTGTGTGAGTGTGAGGGGGTCTGTGTCTGCGCGCGTGTGTGTGTATGTCTGTGTCTGAGTGTGTTTCAGTTCTTTTTTTTTTTCCCTACTTTTTTCTGCTTTTTTTCTTGATTTTGTGTCTTGGCTGACTTTTTTACCTCTTAAAGAATTTGGAAAGGCCGTGAGATTTTTTTTTTTTGCATGACTTTCAGCACTGCGCTCTCTCTCTCTCTCGCTCGCTCTCTCTCGCTCTCTCTCCCTTACCCTGGCGTTCTCCCTTTCTCTCTTCTCGCTTCCCTCTCTCTCTCTTTCTGTGCCTGCTGTGGCTTTTCATTAATAGATTTCATATGTTGCAGCAGTTGACATCAGTCTTAAACTATTTTACATGTGATCTGCGATATTTCCTGAGGAAATCTGTCAGATATTTATTGAAGACTAATAAAATAAACCTCTCTTGTTCTCCCTCCCTCTCTCTCTTCCTTGTGTCTTTCTTTCTTCTCTTTTCCCCCCTCATACCTTGTTTCCTCCTACAGTATGTAGCGTTCCGTTTGGAAGCGGTTTGGTTATAGTATCATCTCTGGTGTTTTAAACAGCTCTGTTTCATACGGGTTTCTTTCCCTCCATTCATAAGGTTGCCGCTGGTCAGTCCCAGCTGTGTCTGCCTGACTGGCATTGGTGGGAGTGTCCCCCCTCTCCCTCTCTCTTTCTCTCTCTCTCTCTCTTCCCTCTCTCTTTCTGATCTCTTCCTCTTCCTCTGGGCTCAGTTCACCTCCCAGCCTGCACTGCTCTCTCCCTCCCCCCTCCCCCTCCTCTGTCAGTCTCTCTGTCAGCCTTTCCGTCCCGACCGCTACAGAAAGGTATGGCCCACCATGGCCCTTAGCCCACCTATGAGAGCCAGAGAAGCTGAAGAAGGATTTAAGGGAGTGAGAGGGGCTGGAAGAGGCAGCTTTGTAAACGGGCAAGTAAAAGAGAGCGGGGGGGGGAGGAGGAAAAGATTGACACCGGTTAGAGCGAAAGATGAAGGGGGTGAGGTGATGGGAGAGGAGGGGACGGGGGGCTGGGGCAGCGGGTGCCTGTCTCTCTCTCTCTCCCGGGTGATATCTGTGTCAGTCTGTGGGGGATTTATGTGTTTGTTTATGTCTCCGTCCCAAACTCTGTGTCTGTTCCGTCATGCGCTCCGCATGTCTGCTGTCGCACAGGGCTCTGTCAGCAACCCCTCCACGGTCACACACACACAGCCTCCCCCATCCCCCCCTACCCCCCCCCCATTTCTGAATCAGTTCCTCATATCTCTCGTATTAGTATTAGATAGTTAGATATAGATAAATATATTTACAGATAATACTTTATTGATCCAAAAAGTTCCAGTCAGGTATGTTGGGAACAGTGGTAGACAGTTGAAAATAAACGTAAAGCATAGGACAATGTTCTTGATAACTCTGTGAAATCATTGTTTTTGTCTTCCTGTAAATCTGAAAAAAGGACACTCAGCAGTTCCCAAAACAAGCATTCCCCTTATTTTCACGGTCAGCCCCCCAAAAAGCTTATTCAGGAAAGATTCTAAAAATAGTTGGAAAAGGTGAGAAAGTTACAAGCGTAATTTGCGAGGGGTGTGAAGAATTACAGAATTGTTGAAAATGGAAAATCTGGCGGTAAACAGGAGGCTGTGTTTGACTTATAAGTGACGCTTTTTCACTCCCTCGGTTCTGTCTTCCTCCCTCTCCCTCTGGTTCTTATTTTCCCCCGGCGTGTTTTTCTTCTCCTTGCTTTTGGAGAGAGCGAGACGTTATTTGCATATTTGTTCTCTCCTGGCGTATCGTGTCCCAGGACTGTAGGCCTCAGACTGCAGTGGCTTCTTTTCATTTTGATTGGTGTTAATTAGTTCCTTACTTTTAGTGGGATTGGGGGAGCGACCGCAAAGAAAGAGGGAAAGTGAGATGGGGGGGGCATGGGAGTGATCGGGGTGAAAAGGAGGAGCAGAGGGGCAGAGAGAGGAGACGGGTCTCCCCCCCCCCTCGCTCTCTGTGAAGGGGTCAGGGGTGTGTGCGCTGTCTCGCCCTGCAGCCACCCAGCACGAGACGGGGTGGTAGCACTCAGCCAAAGTCTGCGGGTCTCCAGAGAAACCCCACACAACGCAGGCCCACCCCACATCGTGCGCCCCCCGGCACGCTGTCACGCGCTTCCTCCCCGACTCCCACTCAAAAACGGGCTCACCGGCACCGATGACAGAAAGTAGTCATATCAGACAATTATATTCAACGTCTAACGACAAGATAATGCTATTGGATTAAATTCATGCAGTTTGCGAGAGAGACTGGAGTCGCTCATAGACATCACTCTCCTGCGGAGTCGGCAGTTGTATGATTCAGTCATGATTCTGACCAAATCAAAGGAAAATGAACTGGCATTTTGAGTTTTTTTGGCTGAGCATTTCTGCACAGAACATGGCTGGAAGATTAATAAGTTGAATACATCACCCATTCTCTTCCCCGAGTGAAAGTCAGGTCGATGTCGATTTGGACATGAGGCTGTGTCATTAAAAAGAGTTCGTTTGTTTCATGTTGGTTCCTGTGGGGACAGAGGCGATAAGGCAGCAGACAACAGACACATCCACAGGGAAAAAAACTAGCGGAGCAGAGCGGGGTGGAAGCGGGCCTCGTTTTCCCAGCCATGTGTCAGGCCCAGCAACCCATCTGGTGACAAGCGCGCCTGAACCCGACACCGTGTATGCACTGCGGCTGAGCAGCCAAAAGCCCAGGGTGTTACACCAGCTCAGTCTCCACATGGCAGGCATTTCATACTCATTAGGAAACAGGTGTGTACCAGGCCATAACCGTCCACTGAACCCGCGTGTGTTTATCTGAGCCGAACTCTGGGTTTGTCACCAGGCCTTTTCAGGGCTGGCTCAGAAAGGCAGGCCTGACACAGGGCCGTTAAAGGCTAAAAGGTGAGCGCTTCACTGTTTCCGAATATCTGGATATTTTTTTTTATCGATTCACGTGTTTACGACCAGACTCATCTTGCAAGAGCCAAAACCGTCCTGCTCTGTGGGATTTTTCTATAAGTGGGCAGGCTCGATGAGGCAGTTGGCTGTCATATCAAAAGATAACAATTTGGTGAGCTCACCAGGCCCAATTTCAGTAAACTCCTCTGCAGATGATTCTCTTACGCATCTCTGTGAAATGTAGTAAATGGGTCTTATCTGAGGGCTGAGGGCCTCTGTGTTGGGATGCTTTTCGGAGATACTCATTGCCTGTGGTTTGGGTGTTATATTTGGTTGGGAGGGTTCCCATCAAGTTGTTACCTCTGACAAAAAAAAGTTACTTGGTACTTTTTTGTGATCAGTTTTCCCCTGTCAGGAATTTGTCTAGCATGTACATGTGTTCATCAACGTTATACAGTGTGGAGTAGAGAAAACTGCACTTTATGCACAAGCAACTCTGTCACGTTGCTAAGTTTTCCTCGCTGGGACTGCGGTTGTCTGCCAAACAGTTGATTTTCATTTGTACCTCATTGCGACGCTTGTGTGAATAATAATGGTAATATTGTGGAAGCAGATCTTAAATCTGTCACTCACTTATCTTTTTACTGAAAGGTTGGCTCTGAAGGAGCCAAGGGCGTGATGAGCGAGACTGATGAAAGAAGAGATAAGGAGATATCTGTTATCAGTCCGCATTTGAAGTCAAACTTCCCCTCTTCCTCATTAATTCAGCTCACCTCAGGGTGCTCATCTCCCTGGAGTCAAGCCACCTGCAAACACACCCCCCCCTCCCCGTCTCCTCCTCGGCATGATGGACAAACCAGCACGCGCACGCGTGCACACACACGCACACAGGCACACACACACACACACACCTACGCACAGGTGGGGAGAATGCAGGGGCGTGTTTGTGTCTCCCTGTCTCACTCTCGCCCAGACACCTGCACCTCCAGTGCCTTTCATCCAGAGAGGTACCCCCCTTACATCTGCTCCAGGCTACCACATGAAAAAAAAAAAATGCATTTATGTATATCAAAAAAATCCTTTGAATGACAGAGAGGCGGCATCAGGACTCGAGCTGGGAGACAAATTTGGATTTTTCCATCATAAATTAGTCACTCTGCTTTTGTTTCTCTGCACCTCACGCCCCCCCGTTTCCCCCTCCCTCGTTCGCCCTCTCGCTCTTCCTTCCCCCTCGGCGTTGGGGAATCCACACGTGGCGGCCCATCAAAGCCCTTCTATTTTCGGTCCCAGGTTGCGTTTGTGAGCTGTAATGTAATTACCACCTCCGGTGGATCCGTGCAGATGCACAGGCCAGGTGTTGCCCCGAGCCCACGCCCTCCTTCCGAGCCATCTCTCCGTGCGCGTCGCCGGCCATTTTTATGTTCAGAGGAAATTGCCGGGAGTTTACGGCCACGGTTTTATTGGGCTCAACAAATACCGGCGTGGTAGAAGCAAATAAACTAATTTCAGCAGTCAGTGCCATGCTCCCTTGATGTTATGTGGCAATAGGGATCCATTATTAGGCCGAAGCCAGCAGCCATACCACCCAGTAGCCTTCACATGAAAATGGTTCGAGTTAAACGTGCCTGGTTAGCAATTGGATGGGAGGCCACCTCGGGGGAGTCAAGTTTCTGCTTGACGTGGTGTTGTTGAGCCAGTAGGGGGCACTCTTCCTGTGGATGGGGTACATCCAGTGTACCTCTGTGTAATGATGGGGCCACTGTGCTATGGGAGGTTCCTTATTTTGGATGAGATGTTCATCCATGACTGAACTGTGGTCATTAAATACCACAGTGACCCTTCTCGAAAGAGCAGGGGTGTGAAAACTGGTGTCCTGGCCAGTTTCCGATGCGGCTTTGTCTCCCAGGCTAGATAGGAATCCTTCCAGCGGTAAACTGGTCATGAAATCTCTCATCCCTTGTGGAGCAGGTTCCAATGAAAATGACCACAGACGCTCCCAAGCTTCACAGGGAGGTTCTGAATTCAGGTTTTGAAAACAAGTGCTTGTCCTGTGGGCCGTCTGTCCTTTTTTTTGTGCCTCTTTGCAATCGAGCGTTGTCTGAACTCCCTAACAGAGCTGCCGTGAGAAAACGGGCATTTGGGGACTGTATAAATCCCTGCTCACTGAGAATAATTTGGTTGGCCAATCAAGGCTCTCCCATTCTGTAGCTCTGGGGCGCTGTTTTTTTCGCATGCTCTCAGTGGGCACGCATGCTTGTGTCAGATAGTGTATAAATCCTCAGTCCCTAGACTCTTTCAGCACTCTTTCTGTTCTCCTCTATTGTATTTGTGTATTAGCGCATGACACCAACGCACTGTGTTAGCAGAACTTTTGTTGTCTCAATCAAGAGCACGTGCCATTGTTAAAGAGTCTGGCGTTTCAGACCTACGAGTATCCCCCAAGTTTGAATCTCAAGTGGGACCATCGCAGCTGTACTGTCCTTGGAGCTAAACATGGTGCTTCAGGCAATCTGTCATGTCAGTTACACTAAATACCGTCTTTAAATCCACTAGCAGGATTATTGTTGCTGTGAGGATTTTTTTCTGGATAAATTATTGTATTTATATCAATTGTTCTTTCTGCTATGCCCATTTCAGTGGTTATATGCGTTTCCTTATACTCTTTAGTCATTATATGCTTATGTTATTTAAGTATGTTATTTAATCGAAAAGATGTTCCCCTGCTAGAAATTCACATTCACACCCAGTGGCTCTGTTGAAACAAATGCTTTGGTAAGTTATGTCAGAGACCTCAAACCATACGCACAATTAACAGCTGTGAGCTTCGCTCAAGTTTGGCAGTGAAAGAGAAGCATGCTAGGTATGCGTTGATGCCATTTAGAATGTGTTATTTTTAAAGCAGAAAAGAGTATCCTGTTTTGTCATCACCCTAAATGCATATGCAAATTGAATCATCTGAACAATTAAAAGGGCAGTTCCTTGGCACTGCAATGCAAAAAAAGTGCAATTCCTTATAAGTCAGTAAAACACTTGTAAAAATATATCCACTATTAAAATGATTCATATGAAAAATGAAGCCAAGTTGCATAAAACAATTTGGACTATATTACCTCACACAAACCGAGCAAACACTATTACAAAGCAATGCTGTTAAATGTTTACTACATTATTTACTGTAACATAGCTCTATTTAACATATGCAGAAAATGTATACATAACAAGCAGGATCATTGCTATTATTAAGCACCAGCTCTGGTAGTGAGATTGTAGTGTCTTTTTTTCCAACTGATGTTTTATTAAACTTCATACATAGAGTGCAGAAATATAGCCTGCATCTGTGGTGGCATTGCTGTAATTGTTTTTTTTTGTATGTATTATCTTAGAATGCATTTTAATATTAAAGTAATAAGCACCTTAGGAGCAATCATCTCTCCTCGAGAGTCATTTTTCAGCAGAGGTACATTGAGAGAATAGGAAAGATTTATTGTTTGCCCTGTGTTGCACGGATAGATTCGAAAGGCACAAATAAACTTTTCTTGTAGATATCTTGACATTTGTGACTTGTAAGTTGAAAAACAGTCGAATACGGTAGAACCCCTGTGATCCAAACACTTTGGGACTGGGAATCAGTCAACTGGGCATCTTTAAAGTGTTTTTCACTGACGTTTGGATTATTGAGGTTATACTGTATAGTGTAAAATTGTCAACTATGTAGTCTACATAATAAGCCACAAATAATAAATTGTTTCCATTCTATTCTACATTGATTTTGGCACACAACAAATCACTCTGTTTTTGATAGCTCCCTTGATATTATATAGATATTTACTGTACAGACAAACAAAAAGATTTCAGTTTCATTTTGCATCATCTGTCTAGTGTCTAGCATCATCTGGATGAGTTAGATTTTCAGTGTTAGTGAGTGTACATTTTTGATGCGCATTGAGGGTTGTACGCTAGAGCAAGCAGCACTTCAGTTGTTGCAGCTAAAATACGTAATATATGGGTTGTGAAGTGGGAAAGCTGTCCAATTTAAGGCATTGTAAATCACCTTGTTTGAGCGTAATCCTCGGTAATTGAATTCAATAGCTGGAATATATTTACTGAAGATCAGCCGTTGAGATAAGACCGCTGTGTGATAGAGGCCTGGCGGATTGCACTCCAGTGTGTACTGTAAACACGCAGTGTATACACAGAGTGATTTTCCCTGGGTTTTATTTGAGCCGTGCGGTTAATGGGACTCTCTCAGTCACGCCGCGGCAGTGCGGTTTCATTGGACAGGAATTCAAACTCGTAACCCCCGCTGTCGCAAGTTCAGAGCACAGTCGCTCTCTCTCTCTCTCTCTCTCCGCAGCCCAGCCTAGTGCAGCGTTACAGATACGTTATTTATGCGCGTGGCAGACACCCCTCATCCAGCGCGCGCGCGCACACGCACACACACATTTCTGCTGCTGGATGCTTGACTGGTAAAGCGCGTACGCTCTTGAACGCACCAGCTGCGTCCCTCAGCATAAAGGCCCACGGCCCTCAGACGCCAGCCCGCACCGCACACTGGCCCCGTGCTAGAGACTCCTACCTGGAGCGCAGTGCACCTCGAGGACTGTTTTAAGCACTTCAGACGCCCCCCCCCTTATCAGCCCTGAGAGAGAAGAGGCAGAATGTGGACCCTGGCCTCTGGGCTGCATCAGCGGAAGGTTCCAGAAAGGAGTGGAAAGTAGATGTGCAGATAAGGCCGGTGAACTGGCTGCTGGCTCTGCCAGGAACATCTGCTAAGGTCATCCGCACGCGCTGTTTGTCATTTTTGCAGTTTGTTGGGGTTTTTTTTTTTTTTTTTTTTGAACGCTTTTATTTATTTATTTTTTTCCCCTCTCCGGTATTTTTTCGTGATAGCGTTTATATGCAAGTTCAGTTTTCAGTCAGTATGCGTGTTTGGTATCTGTGTTTTAGGGCGTGCTTTTTTTGTGTTCCTATTCCAGTGTCAGCATGTGTATTTGCATTTGTGTGTGTGTGTGTGTGTGTGTGTGTGTGTGTGTGTGTGTGTGTGTGTGTGTGTGTAACGAAGGGCGAGAGCAGTCACCCCACCCGGCCTAGAACCCGGGTCTACGGGGTACCAAACATGCGACTTTAACCGCGACGCCAAAGAGCCAGGCTCGTTGGTATGGCAGTCAGAGTGCATACTCAACTGTAGTGACGCCACTCCGTCACACTGTGCATGCACGCGCATGCGGGGGTGTACACACTTCTGCCAGTGCAGGCACCTCCCTGGATTGAGAGGAGGGTGTTGGTCATCACATGCATTGTGGTCTGCCAGTCATGGAAGCTGCAGGGCCTTGCACTACACCATCTCCAGTAGAGGGGTCACTCACAGGGGTCTCCCCAAAGAATAAAATATTCTGCTTACAACATGCAGCATCACACAGCTTCAGTTGTGCCTTCATACCAAGCGTATGGTGCCAGAATGCCATGCACTTTTTTGTTCTAGGACTCTCTTGAGGCGTTGTCTTGATTTCACAGTGCCATGCTTGCATCATTTTCCTCGCAATAGTAAGTGCAACGTGCAAGAGTCACAGGACTTGTCCGGTCATAGGATCTGATATTTTCAGACATAAAATGGCAAAGAAGCTTGTGTTCGTATCAACCCTCCCGTAACGTGGGAGCACATCACACTGAAAATTTCTGTGGACCTTTCAAGCCAGAACAGATAATTTGAGGGGGGAGATAATGATCACGTTTTATTATCTGCTGAGCTGCACTCATTGAGCAGTTTTGCAAATATGATTACCGTTGGGATGGGAAACTCTGAAAACGCTTTTATCACGGATGAATATCTTAACCAGCAGGGAACCATTACATAATAAGAGCGAGAGGAATTTCTGCTTATCTGCCATAGATTTAGTTGCTATTAGTATCAGTTGGGGCAGCGGTGTAGCAGTGGTAAGGTTTATTGCTTGTAACCAAAAGGTTGCGGGTTCAATTCCCTGGTAGGGCGCTGCTGCTGTACCCCTGGGTAACCCATAATTGCCTCAGTAAATATCCAGCTGTATAAATGGATAGTGTGTAAAATGTTTAATGTGTAAAAAGCATCTGCTCAATGACAATAATGTAATCCGTTGTCCCTTGTGCTCATTTTCTTCTTTGACTTTTTTGTGTTCAAATGAGCGTTGCTTAATTGAAAAAACAAGCTGGGTGGGTAATCGCACTGTGTGTCTGTGGATCAAGAATAAGACAACTTGGCTCTGCAGTACCAGACATTTCAGTGACACGTCACAGAAGAGAATAAGCTTCACTGCAAGGTGTCCTGCCTTCTTTTATGGAACGAAATGCAAACATGCATAATCTCTGTGTGAATAATAAGACATGTTCTCTTTAAATTCACGTTTCTGATTTGATGTGCAGCTGTCAGACTGAACTTGTTCTCTTTTAAAGGATAGTGAGATTTGGAAGCACGCTCCACACGTTTCATTGTAGTATTCAGTATATCAGTTTCCATATGTATCTGGGGTGGTGCCAGCTCACTAAAATAACCTACCCCACCCTCGCTGGGGGAGAAAAAACATCTGCAGTATTGTTGAGTTGCATCAATATACACACAGCACACAGCATATTTTGCAAAAGTGTAAACTAAACTGTCTGCGAACTTGGGATTCATTTCATATATTCAAGACATTGCTTTACAGATGTTATCGACCAAAAACAAAGTACTCCATCACTGCAAAAGCTTAATTTGCACAGCAGAAGGAGGCTTATTTTTTCCTGTGAGTATTCATATGGTTTGATATTTATGATGGTAGTCGCCAAAATATTTGCATTGCAGTCCGGATGCCCATTCTACATCCATAGGAGACATGTTATGTAAATTTTACCAGCACGTCTTCCAATTAAATAGCATGTATTTGAACCCATGAAATGTCAAAGGCTAAAACCATCACACAAAAAGGAATAATTGATGATAATATAGTTATAGTATAGCTATAATAACAATAGATATAGTGACAAAACTGTATTTGGGGAAAAAAAAATCCATACAACAGCAGCTTTCCTGTAAGTGGCTTTCCAGTGAAGACAGCACCCAATGCTTCTGCCATGACAGCTCACCACATGCTGACCCCAGCACATCCACAAACAGAAAACTCCCTTAATATTTGAAAATGTATGTGTGTGTCCTGAGTTTATCAGTACTCGTATCAGTATCAGTGTTTGCATCAGTGTGACGGTCTGTGTATCTGTGTGTGTGTGTGTGTTTGTGTGTGTCACACTGTGTGGGAGAGCAGGGTGCGGATGGAACTGTGCCATTCCTGGAAGAGCTGAGCTGGTGAGTGAGTGTTTACTGGCAGGGTGGCTTGCAGGGCTGGGTCAGAGCTGGGGTGTGAGTCCATCACTGTCATGCCTCTCCCTCCCTCCCTCCCTCCGTGTCGTTCCCGTTTGTTCCTCTCCCCGCGAGCTGCGAGCGGCTTTCTCCCCGTGTCAGCTGCAGTCGGGTGACGTCACCGTCACGGCGACGCTCGCCGACCCGCCCCGGCCTTCGACCCGGCGGAGGGACGGTTGGAGTGGGACCGCCGAGACGGTCGCCCCGTCGAGCTCGCGACGCCGGCGAGCTCCCGTTCCTGTGAACGCTGAGCGCTGATGTGGACAGGATCGGGCCTGACTCGTGTCACAGATCGAGCAAACGTTGTGGCATTCGTGCGAAGGGACGTGAGCATTCGATGTAGCGGAGGGTGTAACGCCACAGTGCATAGGGACAGGGCTGTCCTGGGAGACCCCGCCACACCAGAGCGGAGTGGACCAGCCTGGGAAGGGGTCAGGGTTTGTGTGAGATTACATCAGGATAAAGGTATTAAAACTAGCCTGGAGACATGCAGCGAGGGAGAGAGGAAGTCTGCTACGAGACCAGAGTCAGCTGTGTGTGTGTGTGTGTGTGTGTGTATTCACCAGAGATATGGAAGTTGCCGGGTACCCGCCCTCCCCTCGTCTCCCTCCCTCGCTCCTTCTCTCTCTCTCTCTCTCTCTCTCTCACTCCCCTTCTCCCTGTGTCTCCGGGCACATTTCTCCCACAGTTGTGAGTGCTGGGCTGTGTGGCGGTGTGTTTATATTGGAGCCCGGACTTCCTAGTGGCAGCCTGCACCTATCTAAACATCCCTCAGGCCACTGCTCTCTGTTCCCCGCCCCCCTCTCGCCCCCCCCCCCCTCGCTGTGCGCTGCGCTGGAATGTTCCGATAAAAAAAGGGAAAAAGAGCGGAATTCTCTCATTGAAACATTCCGCCAGTCCCGCTCCATTTCGCATCCCCCCCCATTCGGGCTGCGGCCGCGGGGTTCCTCCGCGCTCTCGCCTCACATGTACGCGGTCGCGGGTACGCCTTTCGCACGCCCGGCGCCGCCGCTGCAGCCTGTTCCCGCACAAAGCGTAGCGTCAGAGGCGTCCGCCTCTTTATTAGCAGCGTTTGCACTGGACACATTACTTCTGACGGTACTATTCAAACAGCCTCAAAAGCAGCCGGTCATTTTATTCGCAGCTCCACTTTCTATGTCAAGACCAGTTATTTTATTGCCGTTATTTCGTTCCCTGTGTGCTGTGGCACTTGGACGACAAGGCCCAAGCCTAGTTACGCAGGCAGCAGGCTAACGCAGCTGGCCAGCGCTGGTACAGTGGACAGCCAGCTATTATGAAGGCATCCAGCAATTTGTTAACAGGACCGCTGAGGAGAGTCTCGTAACTGGGTCTATAAATACCCAGAGTTTTGTGTAAAACTGTGTTAGATTACGCAAAGACACTGAAAGCGAACACCTACAGAGTAAAGCTCCTGTCATTAACATCTCCTCCGATAAATGTTTAACTAGCTGTCTTATGCTGGCAGGTTAACTAGATCTAACTAATACATTAACTACATGTTAGTAATATAATGTTTCAGCTAAGCGGAATTACTTATTAGTTAACATTACTGTGATTGTGTAAACTTTTCAGACGTTGAGGCTTTATCCCCGGAATAATGTGTACTTTGTTTCTGGGCTGGCGGGGTCGGGGTGGAAGGGCCTGAGAGAAGCGAGCAGGAGCGAGGCGGCGGGCGGTGTGTGTATGAGCGCGGAGCACCCTGGAAGAGCAGTGAAAGCGCGGCCTTGCTGACAGATGAATTGCTCTAATTAGAAATCCATAACATCCTGCCACATGGCCGCCTTATCCCCTGCACACTTCCTGATCCCGGGCAGGCTGACGACAGCGGGCGCTGCCCCTCCTTGTGTCTGAGAGCGTGGGCGTCAGCTGCGCCTCCAGTGGCGTGCCCCCCAGCGTCGGCTCCCATCTCTCCCTCTCCCTCTCTCTGTCTCTGTCTCTCTCTGCTCCCTCTCTCTCTCTCTCTCTCTCTCTCTCTTTCTCTCTGACCCCTCTCTCCCTGTCTCTCACTCTCGCTCTCTCTTTGTCTGTCTTGCTCTCGCTATCTCTCTGTCTCTCTCTCTGTCTCTCTCTCTCTACCCCCTCTTTCTTTCTCTCCTCTGTCTGTCAGTCTCACTGTCTCTTTCTCTCTCTGCCCCTCTCTCTCTCTCTCACTCGCTTTCTCTCTCTCTCTCTCTCTCTCTCTCTCTCTCTCTCTCTCTCTCTCTCTCTCTCTCTCTCTCTCTCTCCACACCCCGTCTCGCTCCCCGCCCAATCGGCTCAAACTCGCCCGCTCGTCGGCTCCCCTCTCCCCCATCACCCCGTCTCTTTCTCACCCCTCCGTTCGAAGGCCTTTCGCGTCTGTCGCTCTTCTCTTTCACACGCTCCCTCCTTCCTCTCCTCCGTCGCTCGCTCTCGCCCAGCTGTGGGCTGTGTCTGTCACTCACGCGTTCCTATCGCTTTTCTCTGTCTCACTCTCATCCTCCGTTCCATTTGCGCTGTCTTTCCGGAGCTCCTTTCGAGCTTTCACACTCTTCTGTCAGCCCGTATCCCTCCTCCTGTAATCCCCGCCGAGGGTGTGTCAACCGTTATTTTGTCAACTGAACGAGACGTTCAGATATACCCAAAATCCAAACAGAAATAATTTGATTTGTGGGGCAGTAAATTGCGATTATACCGTTCGCAAACACATCTCGAGGAAAGAAAAATACTTTTCAGCTCGCACTTCAGCTGCTTGTCGGTTGCATAACAACGTCGCACTGTGACGGTTGACTCTGTTAGTCTGGTCAGATGCCGTCAGTCATAGCGGCGGTGCGGTGATCCTGACTGACCCTGTGAGAGGCGGGGGACAGAGCCCAGGTTCCTCTGAGTCATCTGCCCGCGGCGCGTCAGGGCAGGGGCTGTCCGAATCTGCGCACAGCGTTTAAAATCCGCAGGCAGGGACAGGCACACGGGCCCAATCTGTACGCCAAAGCAGGCCTGTACCCCCCGTGACCAGCGCTGCGTCACCTCGCGGTCACATGATCTCCCCGTGCTCCGCGGAGACTGGAAAGCCAGACAGTGTGCTTACATTTCAGAGTGTCGGAGCGTGATGTCGGAGTCAAATAAAGGTGACTTTGTAGGCCTTTCTGCTTAATAACAGGAGTACTCCTTCAGAATGCTCATATTTCACATACCTTCATATACATGAATGTACCATTTCAAACCGCCTCATTGTAGTGCAGACATAGGGTTAGGCTCAAGGTACCTTTATAACATTTAAATACAGTTTAAGAGCAGTGTTTGACATCCAGCAGTTTCTAGTCTGTGTCATGTGTAAAACGGATAGACTTATCTGCCCAGTACATCAAGCCTACACTGTGCCTGTACTATTTTTGCCCTAAAAATGTTTGACAGTTTTGGATTTTCACGAGTCTGAGAAAGAAAAAAAAATATCAGACGTTAATTTTAGGCGATAATTAATCACACGCACATCTTTAAATCGGTGGTAGGCGCAAGACTGAGGCTTAGCTGAAAAAAAAGAAACAGAATGTACACTACTGTAATATTCCAAAGTGTTTTTATTTGCCTAGAGATAACACAGACGAATTTTCAGCGACGTCCAATCCAGTGAAGAGCCCCAGGAAATCCATCGAAGATCCCCGGGGATTGCGGCATGTTATCTGTGCGCGAATTAAACCTCTGTGGAACATCAGAGTAGCGGGACTTCGGCGTTAGCCGATGTTAGTATTTACGTCACGGCAGCGTGGTGCATTTTAGTGGGAGTTATATCATCCGCGACGAACCATCGCTCACTTACGAAGGGAGGTATGCGAAGGTGCACCATCCTGCACCTGTGGATTTTAAGTGCGCATCCCGGCAGCCCTGAGGTAGCATTTCACTCTGCGCTGAGGACGGACTGCTGTCAGACAGCTTGGGAAATGCTCCCTAGAACAGCACACGCACTGTCCAACTGACCCACAGTACAGCGCGTTCTGCGGCCCTGACACCAGATATCCCCTCTGCGTGGCCTGTGTTGCTGTACAGCAGCGGTGAAAGCCCTTCAGGGCACAGTGCGATCGGCCCTCCGTTCCACACACTCGTGTGTGAGTCACGGAGATACAGTGAATAGAACGGGTTTTTGCTCACCAAAGGCAAGGGCCAAGATGTAAGTATTGTGTTTTGTTTTATTTATGATAAAAAGCCACTGTGGTTGTCAAACCTCAGCAATTCCCTGTGTGTATGGTCGTTAAGGACAGCGTGAATGGGTTGGGGCGGGGGCGGGGTGGTGGTGGCGGGGGGGCCTGAGAGGAACCTCTGGCCGCCGCGGCGACCCCGTATCTGCGGGTTTGGCTTTATTCTCGGTGTCCCCCGCAGACGGGCCGGAGGAGGCGCGCTCGGTGCTGCAGGAGCAGACCACCGCCCTGGGCCTGGCCATGTTCGGCCTGCTGGTGCGGCGCTGCACGGAGCTCCTGAAGGACACGCCCACAGGTGAGAGGGGGGCGGGGTCCCGGAGACAGCCACGCCCGAGCGGGCGCCGCGACCGGCCCTGACCGCGTCTCTCTGCCTCTCCCCCGCAGCCCCCCCGCCGGCGGAGGACGCGGAGGAGGGCGACGAGGGCGAGGCGGAGGGCATGGTGAGGGTGTCGTCCTTCCCCGGGGACCTGCGGGAGCTGCTGCCCAGCGTTAAGGTGTGGTCCGACTGGATGCTGGGCCACCCCGAGCAGTGGAACCCACCGCCCTGCAGCCTGCCTCTGCCGGCCAGGTGAGCGCACACACACCTCACACACACCAAACCCGCACGCACACACACCAAACCCGCACGCACACACATACACATACCAAACACACACACACACACATACCAAACACGCACATACACACACACCACACATATACCCCACGCACACACACACCAAACACGCACACACACACACTCACACCAAACACGCACACACACACACTCACACCACACACACACACACACACACACACACACACACACTCTGTGTCTTCCTCACACATACCACACACACACACTCACACACACACTCGCTCACACAGACACCAAACAGACCCCAAACACACACATGCACTCACACTCTCTCTGTTCCTCACACACACACACACACACACACACTCTCTCTCTCTTTCTCTCTCTGTCTCTTCCACACACACACACACACACACACACACTCACACTGGCAGACGCAGCCTCAGACATACAGACTCGCGCTCACACATGCGGTCAGGCACACAGAATGTACCGCTCATTTTTGGGTTTGTTGAGATTTTTGTATTGTTGCTTCTTTTTTTTCAGTCTGTCTTCCTTCTGACCCCTGCATGCGCGTGCACGCATGCTCACACACACACACTCACACGCACACGCACACACACACACGTACTGCTGGCTTCACGTTGAAAGTATGCTGTTTTTTTTCTCTCTTGTGCGTCTGCCGAGAAGGCGAAGGAGAGGGAGTTGAGCCACAGAACAGCACAGCCCAGAGCAGCTGTGGCACTCCCAGATTTCCCCCTGATTGCTTTCAGCTGGTACTTGAACCCTGGGCCTTTTGGGTTTTGGAGGCCAGCCCAGACCCCACAATCCCCCCAGCGCCCCGTACAGCTGCCTGACCCCTCCCTGACCCCGCGTTGAGGATAGGAAAATACGAGCCGTGCCAAGCCAGAGAGACTCTTTTATTTTGCCTGCTGGCGTCCTGCCTGTGACCAGGGCTTACATAATGGGAAACATAGCAGGACCCAGGAGAAACCAGTCGCCCCTTTTTTCTTACCAATCTATCCTCCGCTCTCTCTTACCCCCTTCTCCCCCCTCCCCAGTGCACTCTCCCTGCTCCCTCTCTCTTGCATGTGATATATCTAATGGGCCCTCTCGCTCAGGCACATTTATTACAGACGCCCCTGACACAATTCTGAAGCTGAGCCATCAGCAGCAGCAGCTCACACACACACACACACACACGCACACACACTCTGACACACACGCACACGCACACACACACTGACACACACACACACACACACACACACACACACACACACACACTCTGACACGCTCACACACACACTCTGACACGCACACGCTCACACACTCTGACACACACACACACTCTGACACACACACGTACACGCACACACACTCTGACACACACACACGCACACACACTCTGACACGCACACGCACACACACTCTGACACACACTCTGACACACACACACACACACACACACTCTGACACGCACACGCACACACACTCTGACACACACACGCACATGCACACACACTCTGACACACACACGTACACGCACACACACTCTGACACACACACACGTACACGCACACACACACTGACACACACACGTACACGCACACACACTCTGACACACACACACACGCACACACACACGCACACACACTCTGACACACACACGTACACGCACACACTCTGACACACACACACGTGTACACACACACACACACTCTCGCACACTCTCACACGCACACACACACTCACACACACACATACAGGCACACACACACACACTGACACACACATGTACACGCACACACACACACTCTGACACACACACACACTCTCGCACTCTCACACACACGCACACACACACTCACGCGCACACACACACTCACGCGCACACACACATTCACACTCACGCGCACACACACACTCTCTCTTCCTCACACTCACACACACACTCTACTTCTCAAACACACACACACACACGCATACACACTCTTTCTCATCCGCTTACACACACATTTAGACATTTTATATCAAAGATACACACACATGCTCACACACTTTCTCTCAGACACATACACTTTATCTGAGAGACAGACACACACGTATCTCTGTGTACATGGTGTAGATGGGATATCCTGCCATCCCTTCCCCTTGAGGCTATGTGACTCACACTCTCCCTGTGAGTGTGTGTGGAAGCCTCTGAGTATGCGATTATGTCTGTGCGTGTGTGTTATCGTTTTGTGTGTGTGTGTGTGTGTGCGTGCGTGTGTGAGTGTATGATTACGTGTGTGCGTGTGCGCATGTGTGTATGTGTGGGGGGTGAGTGTGTGCGTTGTATTTGTGCATGCGCGTGTGTGGGGGGTGAGTGTGTGTGTGTGGGGGGTGAGTGTGTGTCTGCACGCACACATGGTAAGAGTTGCTGTCTGCGTGTTGCTGTGTGAGTTATTAGATAATCCCTCTTTCCCCTCTTGCTCTGTTGCTCTGTGCCAGCAGTGCCCTGTCAGAGCCCCAAAATGTGCATATTACAGCAACCCCCTTCCCCCTCCATCTGCCTCTCTGTGCCCCTGGTCTTCTGTAGAAGGGAGTTGCTGTTCTGGAGAAGAACAATGTTGTTTCCCTTCGAGTCTGCCTTTGTTATGTCCAGTATATGGTACAGAGTGTACAGCTGTGCCCAGCCCTGTAATCAGCTCCTTCAGCTGCTCCTCATTAACACGCGTCTGTGTCTCCGTGCCCCGTCATCTCCGCCTGTTCCAGTGGTCGAGCTGGTCGAGTCGGCCCCGTGGAAGTGACACCGGGTTCATCTGCGTGACTCACCCCTCAGTCCATCTCTGCTCCCTTCTTTGGGTTACTCTCCCAAGCCCTTATTCTCCCCGCGATTTCACTCCCTTTTCCACCTTGTTACTCTTTTTTTTTGGGGGGGGAGGGGTGTTTCTTCCCACCATGTCCAATCACCTCTCTCGCCTCCCGCAGCTGCTGTCCAGATGTGTGGCGTTGTCTGGCGGATTTGTGCAACGCGCTGGCGTGCGTGTGCCATGGGGAGGCGCCGCTGTACAAGGCCGACGGGGACGAGGACCTGCGGCTACTGCAGCTGGAGGAGGACCGGCTGCTGGCGGGCTTCGTCCCGCTGCTGGCTGCCCCGCAGGAGCCCTGCTACATCGACGCGCACGCCAACACCGTGAGTGCCATCGCTACCGCCAGCCCCCGCCGGCCGCGTGCACATCGTCCTCATCCCCGCGCTAATTGACACGGCGTCTTTACGGCCTGCGCGACCGCACGAACAGAAGCAGGCCTCGGTCGTTTTCTTACAGACAAACGGAGAGAGAAGTCAACAGCTGTGATGATACTGCTGGGTCATTGTGGTCCTTCTGGCTACTGCCAGTCTTGTCAGCTGGCCTGCCATTTTTTCTCCCTTCCCCTGTTCCACGCCCTGCACCCCTCTCCCCGTGTCGTCTTCTCCTCCTCCCTTCCTTTAAACGCTGCTGAAACTGAAAGGAGGGGAGTTAAAGACAGTTGAGACCAGGTTACAGTGGGCACTCTTCTGAGTCATGTCGGTTAGGGATGCTAAGACACCCTAAAAATGACTGATTGTTTTACCGGCAATTCTGAATCATTTGAAACGGTCACACGATAGAACAAATTCCACAGAAATGTTTATATTTCTGTAGCCCAGGTAAGTACCTATTTGCAATGCATCCACCAGCAGTCCACAGACTTTATAAATTACTGAAACATGTATTCACGTTTTCGTTAATGTAAACATCAGAACTATATGAGGTAAATAATTTTAATGCACTCGGGCTATATAGCTAGCTAGCAGTGTCTATAAACAAAAACTGAGCCTTCACTAGTTTTCTTAGAAAGTCCAGAAAAGCTGGAGTTCCACATGCCACCATACTTTTCTCTGGAGATCATTCCTGCGATTTTGTGAAATCATTAAGCCCATAAATCCCACTACCAGCTACAGTTCAAATAAACAGTATAAATCAGGGAACACAGGGACACAAGTTAAACCCTTTTTTTTTTTTTTTTGAAATTGAAAATGTTTTACAGGTTCATTCTGAAGTACACTATGAGAGTGAGCTGTGTTCAGGTACTTGCAGAGTAGGGAGTAAGCTGTGTTCAGGTACATGCAGAACAGGGAGTGAGCTGTGTTCAGGTACATACAGAGTAGAGTGTGAGCTGTGTTCAGGCGCGTGGAGAAGAGGGAGCAAGCTGTGTTCAGGTGATGTATAATGTGAATGACCATTGGCGATGCGTTTATACCTTGTGCAGAACAGTGTAGGTGAATGTTGAGGGACCATTGAAAACCTGAACTTGTATGTGCACAGAGAGAGAGGGGGGGAGGGATTGAGCAGGTAAGGAGATGTTTTAAAACTCCAGTCCTCTTCCGCAGTGCCCCTCCTCTCCCTCCCTCTGTCTGTGTCTCTGGCTCTTTTGCTCTCCCTTGCTCCCTCTGTCTTACAGTAAACCACAGTTCCTGGGAAGGTCTTGCTCAGAGCGGAACAAGATTAAGTCATGGAGGGGTGTTGAGGGAAAATGCTGACCTCTTATCCTCCCTCTCTCTCCCTCTTTCTCTCTTTGTTTTTTTTTTTTTTCCCCTCCAGCTTCATTTTTGCACTCTCTGTTTGCCCTCTGGCCTCGAAGATTGTAATAATAATAGTAATGATAATATGATGATGATTGGTGATGTAAAGAAACTTAATATAAGGTGATGCAAGGAAACATAATAGAAAGATAACAAGACTACTCAGCAGCCATTGACAAACCTCAAGAGAGACAGTATGTCCGTGTGTGTGTGTGTGTGCGCGCATATGCGCGTGTGTGTATGCATGTATGTGTGGGGGTGCGTGCGTGTGCACGCGTGGGTGTGTGTGTATGTGCGTGTGTGGGTGTGAGTGTGTGTGTGTGTGTGTGTGTGTGTGTGTGTGTGTGTGTGTGTGTGTGTGTGTGTGTGTGTGTGTGTGAAAGAGCATTTGCTGGCATGCTGTATATACGGCCACTTCCTCTCCAGTTTAAACAGAGCAGGCTGTGCTGGCAGACTCCGTTCTCCCCTCCAAATGGTTTGCATCATGTTTAAACCTCCACCCCCCGTCACCACCCCTCCCTTTCGCCTTCTCTTCTCTCTCTTCCTCTCTTCCTGTCGCAGTAAATCACCAGATATCACAATTTTATGTCTTCTCAGAAGGGCCAAAGAGAAAGCCATAAAACGGGCGCAGGATCGCTTTCCATTCCTGTCTGCTCCAATGATGTTCCGCCGATCCGCCAGCCCAAAGGCAGCGTCAGATCCCCCCGCAGATCCGTCCTGTTTTTCTTGCAACTTCAGAGATTACATTAGGATTCAGATTCGCGAAGCGTGACATCTGTGGAATAAGTCACACCTGCGCGTTAGTGACACCCAGACACGCACACCCCACACGCACACGTACTCAATCACACACTTGCACACTTGCTCACGTTTGTTACACGAAATCGGTGAAAACGCCACAGTGCCATGGTGATGTATTGGTGGATCTGAGGTTGCCATTTATGGTTCTCAAAAAATGTGATACTCAGAATAAAGTCAAACCGCTCCATGAAGGTTTGTTTGCAAAAAACCTTCCCTGTAGTGTTAAGAATGTGAAGAATTTCGGACAAACCTAAAAGGATGATGAGCATTTTGTAAAAAGGTTACTGTATATCCATAAGAACAAGAGGTTGAATGACAAGAAAAGACATTTCGGCTGATCAAGATCCAGTAATTTGGCCATAGTGTGGAGCTATAGAGTGCACTGTGTCTTTTTATTCCCCTTAACCTAAGACAACTTCGAATGCAACACCTTTAAAGCTACTAATTTCATTTTTATAATGAGTCCAGGAGATTTGTTAAGCACAAGGCCGTTCTGTAAAAATGTCCTGACTATCGCTTATGATCTTTTTTCAGAAATAAATGTCAATGTCAATAAAATGTCAATGTCTCTCATGAGAGATCCAGGAATCTTACATGAGATGCAATTTAAGTCAGCCTGAACAATCTGCAAAACTGTTTTAACTAGCCAAGATCATTTCCTGTAACAGAGTCACCCCCTTTCATATACATTGGTATCTTACTTGTTTCCAGTCACTGAGAGTGTCAGTAGTTTCAAGAAATTGCATAAAGATTTTACTGGTGATTTATCAAGAATCTCCCATCTCTTCAAGTAACTGACTTACTCATGTGAAGTGTTTGCAATTGCTTAAGTTCTTTACCACGCCCTGTCTTACGATGTTCAATTTTATAAAAATAACAAGGTGTCAAGTGTAACTGTAAGTATGTTTGTGGCCTCCTCCCTGTTGAGGTGTTCATCTGATTAAATATGGCTGGTCTAAAATTTATATACATGTTGATGTTTCCGATCAGTTTATTCCCAACAGTGTTGCACACGTCCGTGTCCTCTGTATTCAGGGGGTCATAATCAGTCTCACGGCCCCCATTTATCTCAAGACTCTAAGTCTAAACAATAGTTATTACATATCAAGCATTCAAACAATGGCATTTATGCCCTATCCTCCCACCCCTGACAAAATGATATACTGGTTGGTCTTTATTTGAGATGCCCTCACTGCTATTATTAGGAGTATCCCTGATATCTGCCGTGTGGGCAGTGTGAATTTCCCTACCTTTAACGCTGTTTAATCTCTGTGCCCCAAAGTAATGGGTTTAAATACTTGTCAGCTTCTCAGCATATTTTCGAAATTAGAATTCCAGTGAAAATTTTAATTTGATATGTTGGATGAGAGGTACTGTATTAAGTACTTCTGTGTGTGATTGAGCGTTCCTGGCCATGTCCTGTAAACCTAGAACCTAGAATCCCTTTTGAAAAAGCTGGGTTTTGCACAGACATCTCCCTAATTACAAACACCAAAAATTGGGTACAAAGATATCTTGTGAGTGTATCAGTGTGCAGTTTGAGTATGGTCCGGCTTTAGCTGCTTAGAAACTCAATAAAAAGCAAAGTTGCTCATTTAGAGCAATACCCAGTTGAAATGTTACGCTGTATGAGCATTCCCTCTAGTTTTAGTTTAGGTGGTTTTTAGTCGCCTAACTTTTCATCAGCTTCCATTGCTTCAGATAAGCTGTAAGAGCTGGCATTTTCTCTGTAATTACTATATCTCTGTGTGTGTGTGTGTGTGTGTGTGTGTGTGTGTGTGTGTGTGTGTGTGTGTGTGTGTGTGTGTGTGTGTTTGCACACAGGCATGCATGATACTTTGGAGTGTGTCATTTGGTGGTGGTAAACCACTTGTATTCCCTTGTCTTAATCCAGGCCCCTCCCACAGCTAAGTAATATAAGAATGTATTTAAAACTCGTCTGCTGTAAATCATCTCTCCATTCATTCGCGAGTCGTTTTCAGTGTAGCTTTCAGGAAGATACTTGAATATGCAGGTAACAATGGGTGGGCATACATTGCTGTTAACCCAAGGAGGAAAGTGAAAATATTGACTCCTTAAAGATACAAACAAAGGGTATGTGGCAGCTCATCTCCTCTACAAACAGCCTTTTTCCTACTGGAAAATACTGCACAGTCCTATCAGATTGATTGTCCTGTTTTATGTTAAAGTATGTATTGCAACTGCTTTTGTACACCTTTTCTTCAAAGGTGAGTACCTTTGATGACATTAATTTGGCCATTTGAATATTTCCATAGAAATGTATGCTTCTGCTTGCTTTTTAATAGATCGGCTGAGATACAGTCCCTTGCTCAAGGTTGCAACAATAGTGTCACAACTGAGAATCAAACATACGTCCATATGTCCCTCAGGCCTGTGTGTATCCTTCAGGGTCCAGAGTTCAAACCTTACGCACTGCTCTCTGTCACATGAGACACTCTTCATTCGAGCAGACAAGCTCCGTAATCAGTTCAGCAGTGATCCAGGACAGACATCAGCCCCCTCTCTGCTGGACTCACCGGTGTCAGGCGAATTAGAGAGATGGCAATTCTTCGGGCATTGCGGGGCGAGACTTGTCCGTTTTCATTTTTTGTTTCAGTAGCAGCGCGTTCCCCACACACGTTTCTCACAAACGTACCACACACACACACACACACCCCCCCACATGCCCACAAGCAACGCTTGAACGTTACTCACTGGCCTGGAAAGGGATCAAGAGAGCGCTTTTATTAGCAGGGATGAGGCCAGAGGCTAGACAACTGTGAGAGTGAAGAGATACTGCAGGGCGGGTTAGTTCAGGTGTGAGCAGGACTCCAGACTCACTGTCAGTCACTCACTCTCCTGTGGTACCTTTCACAATACAAAAAAATTGTGCAAAGCTGTATATAAACGCAGTGAGCAAAATGCTGGGTGAGCATTCAGGCATTGAGAGAGAAGAGTGGGGGTCATTCTGCCAGTGAGAGAGACAAGACAGGGGTCTGCAGTGAACTGTGAGTACAGAGGTGGGGGGCAGGAGGGATTGAGGGGGAGTACGGAGAAGGCTGGGGGAGAAACTTGGCCCTTGGGGAGTGGGGGGGGGGGCGGTATTTAGGAACGTCGTGTCAATGAACGGAAGAAGGCTTTATGTGTGATGTCAAGGTGTGTGGCAGTTTAAAAGGCCTTGATGGGCACTCCTCGTCCTTAATGAGAGAGAGGCGTTCAAGAGGTGCAATGAATGAGTGTCAGCATTTGAGGGGGGTTTCCGTGACCTGTAAGGGAGGAGGGGAGGGAATTGAAGTTTTACTCAAAGAGATTTTTGGGAGTGGGAGTGTGGGCTGTATGTTAATGACAGGTGTTGCAGCTGTTGCAGTGACGGATTTTCAGTGGTTAAAAATCACATGCTAAGTTGCGCATTCATATTATGCGTTTTCTTGTTTCACTTTTGGTATTAAAAACCAGAGTAACCTCACTGTAACACTTTTGAAAAGTGTCGGCTATGTTTATTGTCAGCTCCCAACTGCATTATACAGTGAAAGACACAGTGCCAATAGAGTACTGTGTTGTAGCAAGAAGAGAAGCAACAATCTCTTCAAAGAGAAAATCCTGTTCTGATGCATCAAAGTTGAAAATAATCAGCCATCTGTAACCAGGAGCAATGCTGCCAGACATACTGCAGTGCACTTGGAAGACAGAGGGGGAAAAGTAGCATGTATTTTATTATGTTAGGAAAGGGCTCTCGCCGCTCCCAACAAGCAACTCTCAGGGATTTAACTGAGACAGAAAAGCTGAATACAAGTTCAGGAGTTTATTTTTTGGATTTGATAGACGAAGCACGTTAAGCATATTATGCTAGATCAGAAGAGTCCTGCTCTTCCTTTGAATATTTCTTACTGTGTAATGTGTAGTCAGTAATGAATCAGGAGAGCATAAGTACAGATTACTGAAGTAACTACATGCTGTAGATTCTACTGCATTGTTAGACTTTTGTAATTGTGCAGTGCGGTTAGCTACTGTATTTGAATGCTAATATAGTTTTTAGTGAATGTACAGTTGTATATTGATGGAGATGTGTATTGATGTGTTCAAACACATATTCAGTGCTGCACAATAGCGTAAATCTGTGGTGATAAAGATACATGATGTGTATTTTCTCTTACTGCTGTATTAATGGTTTCATTTGGGTAATGGCCAAAAGGACACCATGTTAACTTATTCTAGGAGTTTGTTTATTTTGGTTGGATGTCTGCAATAATGAAATACCGCTACAACGAACTTGAATTGACTTGAATCCGTAGGCTTTCATCAGTGTGAGAAAACAGTTACGTTTTCAGAGCAATAGCTCTGTTTACTGCACTTGATGTAATGGCACTGTGTGGTGTACTCTGTGTTGTAAATTAATAACAGATCAAAGCGCAGTTTGATTAATGTCCCCAATGACTGTCATTACAGCCCGAACATTTTAGTAATTGATTCTCAAACTCAGCCGGAGCAGGGATGTGAGACTGTAAGTGTGTGTTCATCTGCACTGCATCTTCCTAAAGTAGGAGTGAAAGTACCCCTGCCCCCAGCGTGTACGCACACACACATACACACGCGCACACACACACGCGCTCATACACACGCACACGCATACACACGCACGCACACATACACAAGCACAAACACAAACACACTCAGTCAGTCACACTCAGTTACTCTCATACTGAGGTACACTCACACATGCACGCACGCACACACACACAGTCATACTGAGGTACACACACATGCACACGTGCACACACACACTCGCACTCAGGTACACTCACACATGAACGCACGCGCACACACACACACGCATGCACACACACACACACACACACACACACACACACACTCACACAAACAGTCACACTCACACTCAGGTACACACACACCCTCACACTCAGACACACACACACACACACACACGCGCGCACACACACACACACACGTGAACATTGTGACACCCCGTGCCCTCCCCCCTGTCACACAGCAGAGTAATTGTGTGTGTCTGTTTTCTGTCACAGCTTGATGGCATAACTGTGGCCAGAGGGTTTTTATGACAATTATACCCTTGCGTAAATCTCAAGTCAGTCCTCAGTCGAGCTTTAATTACCAGAATTAAATGGGAGTTTATGTGCACACTTAGCAAAGTCGTTTAAAATAATTAGAGGATATTTCCCAGAGAAATCCCTCACGTATCATTTTTGGATGGTAGCATCAAAATAAATAATTCTGATTAAGACAAGACAACAAGCAGAGTATCTGGTGAGGTGGTGAATTTCTTTATTACAGAATATACAGTAAATGAATTTAAGTTGCTTGTCAATGTACTGTTGCTGGTTGTACTTGCAAACAAGCACACTGCACGTATCTCTCTCTCTCTCTCTCTCTCTCTCTCTCTCTCTGTGTGCACATACACAAACACACACTTATCTCTTCCTTTTAGCACTTACTGATAATTGTTGTATATTTTTCCTAAGACATAACTGATAACGGCAGCAGGCATACCACCCTGCAGCCTCGTCTTGCCAAATAGCTGAGGCTGAGCTTGGTGAATTAGCAGATAAAAGACATCCGACAAAACCAGGTTGCCACAGGACATTCTTTTGGTGAGGCCATTAGGGAAGCTGCCATGGACACTGTTCTGTGATCAGGCTGGCTCTCTGTGGTCCTCAAAGATGCACTGATCACAAAAAAAGAGGGGTCTTCTCCTCTGGCTTGGCAAAGTTCCCAGGCTGGTTCTGTCCATCTGGGTATCTGACATACCCCCCCCCCCAGTGTTTAATTGGCTAATTAAATCACTCCCTCTGCACTTCAGCTGAAGTAAGATCACCATTTTGGCACAAAACAGTGTTGTGCATCACCCAGACTTGTTGAGGTACGCTACCCCCTTTGAGGGGCAATATTGATGCAATTCATTAAGTCTGTTCTTTATGTTATTTAGCTATACAGGGTTATAGTTTCCTTAATTATAATTTTACACTTCTCACTCTTTGCACCATATGTGATTATTGGCTTCCATTTGCTTTTGCATGAGAGTAGCATGAACATCAGTACTGTACAAATAGGTTGTACAACAATTGTTTTGATGGTTACTTCTAAAGTATTTATCACTGAGGTTTTTCTGCTGTATAAACTCATACTGACACCAGGCTTTTGCCTTCAGTGTTTAAATGGGCATTAGCTTTTACGACTAAGCATTTATCACAGTGTTAGCAGAGAAAGGGGGTCAGAACTGGTGAATCAAGATGTAGTATGAATAGGTGGGTTCTGAGTCTGCCTCAGAAGATGGACAGTGACCCCCCACCCCCACCCCACCCTGAATGATTCACTGATTCACCTCTCTTGAAGTTGGCAAATAGCTGCCTATAGAATAAATAAAAAGGCAGCTGCATATTGCATAGATTCAGTTGCTTTTTCCCCCCATAGTTACAGTCCTAGCTTAATTAAGGTATCTTAACCGAAACAAACATATGTGGGTGTTTATAAGTTCTGCAAATGACACAAATATCGCTAATAGCTGTGTGTGTCTCAGCATTCAGTGATGCTGCTGTGGGGGGTTGATTTTAATTGACTCAACATTTTGGCAGTCAAAAAATGCTGCTGATTAATGAGTAATTGATTTTATGCTAGCTAGCTGTGCAAAGGTTTCGCTTGCATTTTTCATTCCTGTTTACTTGTCTACGGCAACTTAATGGCTGTAATCAGAGGCGCATTTGTAATCGTTTTGTTTTTGTAAAAATAGCACCCAGACCACGCAAAATACAGTACTGGAGTACACTTTATTAAAGGTGAACGCTTCCGTTAATATCGCAGAGGTGCGCATTGTTTAGGTGTCAGTACCCCATGAAAGTGTCCTACAGTAGCAGCCACCGACAGTTAGCTGTTGGGAAAGCAATACAATGCCCTGTCAGTGAATGGACGCTGTGAAAGGGAGGGCATACAGTTTTCTGAAGTTAACAGTAATGACACAGTAGGGGAAGAGATCAGATCTGAAAGCCGCAGGTGCACCTTGGTGCCAGGTGGGAGCGCTATCACTTGTAGGAGGAAAGAGATGCATTATCAGGCCTTCACCGGAATCTTCAAACAGAATCCAGCGACTTGTAAAATACTGGCTAATGAAATCAGCAGACCAGGGAATCAGCTTGCAAAAGCCTAGTTTACTGATCACTTATAAACACTAAATTGGCTGTAGATACTCTCCCATGCATATAAATGGATTGTGTCAAAGTGTTTCTTGTTTTTTGTTTTCTTTAAAAAAAAAAAAAAAAAAAGCAAATTTGTTTTCACAAGACTAGGAGCTTGTATACAATTCCATAACTCCTCTCAGCTGCAGATGTGGGTACTAATACATATTAAACAACATATAAAAATGAAGTCAGATTTTTAACTTCTTACAGACCTTTGCCTTCAACCTGTCGGCATCTTCCAGCGCAGCAAACGTTTTGCATTAGTTGGGGGGCTGTGTGTGAGAGCTGTGGCCAGCAGAGCCCCCCGTGGGTGCAGAGGGATTGAGGAGGAGAGGGAGCACACGGAGTCGTGTATGGATTGTGTATCGACATTGTAATTCACGGCGTTGTGTCTGCTGAGACCTTCAGCACCGCATTCCCGCGCCGTGCCAGGAAAGAACATATTGTATTTGCATTCAGATTTCAAAATCTGCCATACATCAGGGAGGACGAAAGGTTGGGGGAAGGGCTGATGGGAAAATGAGTGTGTGCGCCTGCCCACGTGTGTCCCCCCCTCACCCCGTCCCGCCCTCCCGGTCACCGTGCCCTGCCTGGCACCAGCTCGGCGGTCAGGGGGTCAGGGGGTCGCGAGAGGTTACAGCAGAGTGAGGAAGCAGACATAATCTTCGCGAGGGCTGGTAACTTCCTTTTGGAGCTGTACCGCAATGGCAGATGCGTAGAGAGGAACTGATTCAAAGCATGTGATATTTTGCGTGGAAATGTGGATGTGTGGAAAAACAGAATTTTAGCGTAAAGTTTAAAAAAAACGACATGGTTGTTTCTTTTCTTTGTTGTTGTTGTTCGTGTGTGTGTTTTGGGGTTTTTGCAGTCGCAGATGCTGGTGTCTCTTTTTTTGTGGTGTAAAACTCGGGCGGCTCGGTCACCGCGTGCCAGCCCGCTGCCTGGCTTGCCAGCGCGTTTCAGTCCGCAGTAAGAAAGGAAAGGTGTTGACAGTTGGCACACAGACTGACCTGGGTTCAGTAGTGAAGAAGTCAAACGGAAGCGCGGTGGACCTCCCAGAGCAGATGAGATGAGTAACACTTTCACTCAGGCGCTCCCTCCCTCTCACCAGCTCTGGAAAGGACAGTAGTTTCCACGTGCTCTTTTTGCAGCTTGACACACACACACACACACACACACACACACACACACACACACACCGCTGTGACCTGAGTGTGACTGTTCCAGAATAGTGATGAGGTGAAAAGGTAACGCTGAGAGAGGCATGGGAAATCACCTGTTCAGGCGCTCCTCCTCCCAAAATCCTCTACTGCCCCCTCCCACTGGTTGAGTCCCATGGAAATGGCCTGAGTGTATTGTCTCTACATTACATTACATCATTGGCATTTAGCAGACACTCTTATCCAGAGCGACCTACATAGGTTACAGGGGGGTTTTTTACATTCATACATTTATACCGCTGGATTTTTACTAAGGCAATTGTGGGTTAAGTACCTTGCTCAAGGGTGCAGCAGCAGTGCCCCAGTGAAGAATCGAACCGGCAACCTTTCAGTTGCAAGTCCGGCTCCTTAACCGCTATGCTACACTGCCACCTTATCCCAAGGCGCAGACGCAAATGGTGGAATAGAAATGAGTCTCTACCAGCCCCCCACCCTTTTCCCCAAATTCTTCACCCCGTATCACCCCACCCTGCCCCCCCCACGGTCTGGTCTTTGCTCACCTTTCTCTCTGCCCCCAGGCCATTGCAGCGGACTGCAAGCGGGTGACGGTGCTCAAGTACTTCCTGGAGGCTCTGTGTGGGCAGGAGGAGCCGCTGCTGGCCTTTAAGGGTGGAAAGTATGTGTCGGTGGCCACACTCCCACCTCCCGGCCTGGGAACGGAAACCGGGAGCCACCGGGGAAAACAAGCAGACAATCAGGTACATGCAGCGCGAGCGAGAGAGAGAGCGAGAGAGAGAGAGAGGGGGGGACATATGTGCCTTCTGTTCTCCTTGGGCTCACTCTTTGTCTCTAGGAAAATTTGGAATGTCACATTTTTTTGTATGGTGTGTGTGTGTGTGTGTGTGTGTGTGTGTGTGTGTGTGAGTGAGTGAGAGAGATAGCGAGCTGGTATTGTGCCTTGCGTTGTGAAAGTGTGTGTGTGTTAATGTTTATATAATGCTGAATATTTGTTGAAGTGGTCCATGTGTGAGAGAATGTGCAGAAGTCTGTGATTGGGTACAGGTGAGATTGTGTGTGTGTGTGTGTGTGTGTGTGCGTGTGTGTGCGTGTGTGTGTGTGTGTGTGTGTGTGTGTGTGTGTGTGAGAGAGGGGGAGAGAGAGTGTCAGCGTCTGCTTGTGTTTGAGAAAGAAGATGCGTGTGTGTGAGAGAGAGGGAAAATGTCAGAGAGTGTGTTTGTGTGCGTGTGTGAGAGAGAGGAAGAATGTCAGAGAGTGTGTGTTTGTGTGCGTGTGTGAGAGAGAGAGGGAAAATGTCAGAGAGTGTGTTTGTGTGCGTGTGTGAGAGAGAGGGAAAATGTCAGAGAGTGTGTGTTTGTGTGCGTGTGTGTGAGAGAGAGGGAGAATGTCAGAGAGTGTGTGTTTGTGTGCGTGTGTGTGAGAGAGAGGGAGAATGTCAGAGAGTGTGTGTTTGTGTGAGAGAGAGGGAGAATGTCAGAGAGTGTGTGTTTGTGTGCGTGTGTGTGAGAGAGAGGGAGAATGTCAGAGAGTGTGTGTTTGTGTGCGTGTGTGTGAGAGAGAGGGAAAATGTCAGAGAGTGTGTGTTTGGGTAAGGGCAGTGGCCAGCAGGGGACAGGGTCGATGGAGGGGCAGGGGGGAGAGGCGATGCCTATGGGGAGTGGGGAGGATGATGTTTAATTTCTGAGAGGTGCTCCTGCTGTCCTGCACGTACTGGATGAAGGGGGTCACTGGCGGCCTGTCCTTCCGTCTCCCCCCTGCCCCCTTCCACTCCTCCCCCATCCCCCCGTCTGCGCGCTGTCCGTCCCTCTCCGCTCCCTCCCCCCCGAAAAACGCAGAGGGGGTGTCGCTGCCACCGGCCAGCCCCAGGGCTCAGACACGGCTGAGGGAGAGAGGACGAGGCGACGGGAGAGGAGGGTAAAGGACCGGTCCCATTACTCACCATCGACCTGTTCCGTGTCTTCCCCCCATCTGAGCAAAGTTTAAAACATTTCATTTGAAAATTTGAAAGCCCTCTGTAGGTAGTGGGGAAATAAATCTGTCATGTATTTCTATGCAGTATTACCAGTCAGAGACTGTATTATTCACCAGCGATTCCTCCTGCTCTCTCTTCATCCATTACACTGTCCAGGCAGTTGTGGTCTCTATTTTATGTTGTATGTGGTTCAAGTCTAATTTTTTAATTTATATTAGATAATTAAATTAATAATTAAATTATTATTATTATTATTATTATTATTATTATTGTGTTAATAATTTAAGTATTTAATAATTAAATTATTTAATTTATTATTAATTAACTAATTAATACATTTAAATTAATTTATTTAATGTATTTAAAGTTGTCATTGAATAGGCAATATTATTGATTTACATTATTAGGCCCCAAGACTGCTTGTGTGGTGTCTAGTGAGTAAAGATTCTGCATCACTGACATCAATGAAATACATGATGATGATGAACATGAAATGCCAATGCTGTGTCTCGTTACAGAGGCAAAACAACGTATTTTAGGTACAAAATCGCCTTGAAATAAGGTGCGAATCTCTTCGTAAAAAGTGGGGAGATCAGCAGGAATGTCACTCAGTATACAGCCGGCGCAGCGTGTGAGTGCAGAAACGCAGCGGTGGACGTGGGGTGTGGCTCGCAGTAAAATGTGAGACACAATGGCCTCACGGTCACACAGACACGGCCGGCCATCGCTGTGTGTGAACAGGGAACTGAGCTACAGCTACAAATTCGGAAATAACCTTTCACACATCATACCGCACTTTCAGATCCTTCTACAGCTAATATCTAGGATTTTCCTCATCAGAGCAGAAATCACCTGTTTTTCTTGAAATCACATACTGTAGGGCTGTCGTCATAAAAAAAAAAAAAAAAATTCTCTGTTTTTCATTCATATTTTTGGGTTTATCTAAAATGTCAACCTTTGAAAGATTTGGACGGTGGTTTTTTTTATTCAGTGTTTTGAGGCTGTTTCTGGGTAAACACAAACAAGTGGCAAAAACATACTTACTGAAGGGATAATTGCAGAATAATAATCAAATTAAGTACAGCAAGTGAAGTAACTTTTATTTATGCAGACTAACACATTATGGAAAACAATAGTGAAGTACATATGTATTTATATGAGTGGGTATGAGTGTCGGTTTACACGGATCCTGTGTAAGTGTCAGTTTGTCTGTGTGTGGGGTCTGTGTGTGTGTCCGTCCGTGTGTCCGTGTGTCTGTCTCTGTGCGGTACGTGCGCGGCTGATTGTCCCGTCTCTCAAGGGGGCCCGTGCCTGAGGGAGCAGTGGGAGAGGGCAGGGGGAGGGAACATGACATCCCCAGCTGCCTTGTGACATCACCACACTGGGGACAGGAAGCGGGAGAACGGGCGGGGGGCCGAGGAGGCGGGAGGAGTGGGGGGTGGGGTGACATCAGTGCGTTGTCTGGGTCTCCGAGTCTCCCAGCTGGGTAAACTGTACACCGGAGCCCCCCATGGCCCTTCCCTTTGTCTCTCTCTCACACAATCCGCTCTGTGCAATTCATAAACTTCTGCCTCCCGCCTCAGAAGAATGTTTCCTTGACGTACGACCATTCCTC